>CM053596.1:139796000-139812258 GCA_028646575.1 Pseudocheirus occidentalis | reverse complement strand
GGGGAGGGATACTGGAAGCACACACTTCAGTAAAGGAACAGGGACAGGGTAGAGAACAGAACAAGGGGGGAGGGATAGGAAGGAGAGACAGATGATCACTGTCACAATATGTCCACTATGAAGATGTCCTATATAATCACACATCCACAGCCTGTATTGAATTGATTGTCCTTCCATTGGGGGTGGGTGACAAGGGAGGAATTGAAAGAATCTAGAATTTGAAGTTCTGCAAGACCTGCAACTAGGAATTAAGATACACAGGGGCCGGGATAGGGAGTCCCTCCCTGCCCTACCAGAAAGTAAGAGAGCAGAGGAGGGGAGGAGCTTTACAGTGGGATTGCTGTTTTAGGGTTGGGGCAGGGGAAAGATGGGGAGAAAATTTGTAATTCAAAAATGTCATGAAAATGAATCATGTAAACAAGCAAACAAATAAAAAAAATTTTAAAAAAAGAAATAATTGATCTTGTAAGTGGACTGAGTATCCTAGAAAACTGGACTTGCAATCAGAAGATCCAGATTCTAATCCCTGATGTGCTATTCAGTCATACCTTTGGGACTTAGAGCAAATCAACTTCTCTCTCTGGCTCTCAGTGTCTTTCTCTGCAAACTGAAGATGTTGGGAGAGATGGATTGTAATAGCCCTTTTAGTTGCTCTCATTTTTATTTTCATTTTTTTTAATCATTCTTTGAGTTAAATTTCCATATTAAGTCCAACAAAACTAAAACCATAATATTAGTAGGTATTCCTTGTCACTTACATGGTTAATTTGATGGTTAGACTGCTAGGTGGAGTAACAGAACACTTAACTTCAAGGCATCAAGACTTGAGTTCAAATTCTTCCTCAAACACTCACTGTGTTACCCTGGATAAGATACTTAACCTTTCTCAGTCTCATTTTCCTCATCTTTAAAGAGGTATAATGATAGCATTTACTCTTAAAACATTGTTTTGAAGTTCAAATATGATAACACATGTATGTAGTTGGCATACTGCCTAGCACATAGTGGGTGCTTAAAAGTGCTTGTTGAGGGGCAGAGCCAGGATGACTAAATAAAATCAAATATTTGATTGAGTTCTTCCTCTAAACCCCTCCAAATACCTTTAAAAATGATTCTAAACAAATTTGAGAGCAGTAGAAACCACAAAAAGATGGAGAGAAACAATTATCCAGCCCAAGACAACTTGGAAGGTTGACATGAAATTAACTGAAACTGTCACACCTGGATAAGAGTAGAACACAGTCCAGCACAGGCACCAGTACAGCCCCAGCCCTCGCAAGCTGGGAGCAGGCCTTGGGAGTGACTGAATCAGCAGTGGCAGTGACTGTTGCCAGAGCTCTCAACCCACAAATGACAAAGGGGTTGAACAACTGGTTAAAAGATTACAGTGGCCTTTTTGCTATCAGTGAGGTAGGACTCTGTTGCTTTGCACATATCAGATCTGTGTCTCAGTTTTGGGTGGCAGTCCCAGGGAGAGGAGGAGCACTAGTATAGCAGAACTTATGGCTGCAGTGGAGGAAGGACTCTCCTCAGAGTTCCAAGGTAGAAAAAAATGTGGTTGCTCACAGACCAGAGCACAGACCAGGAGAGGACTAAACACCTCTCCTTAGATCATACCACCTAGGAAGAATTGAAAACCTATAGTATCTATACTATACTATACTATACTTCTAGTTCTGTAGAAGTGTCTCTGAAAATAGCTGTATAAAACCCCTGCAGCCTGGGACAATACACCCTCCATCTTGGAAGCAGAACCCTACTTTAAAAAAATAAAAGCCAACTAATAGGCTGGGAAAATGAGTGAACAATGGAACAAAGTGTTGACTATTGAAAGTTACTATGGTGACAAGAAAGGTCGAAACATACACTCAGAAAAAGAAAACAGAGTCAAAACTCCTACATCCAAAGCCTCCAAGAAAAAAATATGGATAATTCTTAGGCCATAGAAGAGCTCAAAAAGGATTTTGAAAATCAAATAAGAGACATAGAGGAAAAATTGGGAAGAAAAATGAGAGTGATGCAAGAAAATCATGAAAAACAAGACAAATACTTGGTAAAGGAGATTAAAAAAAATACTGAAGAAAATAAAACCTTAAAAAACTGACTAGGCCAAATGAAAGAAGATGTCCAAAAAGCCAATGAGAAAAATGCCTTAAAAAGCAGAAATGTCCAAATGGAAAAGGAGTTCCAAAAAGTCGTTGAAGAAAATAACCCCTTAAAAATTAATGTGGAGCAAATGGAAGCTAACAACTTAATGAGAAATCATGAAAAACAATAAAATAGAACTAAAGGAATGGGGGGGAGGGTGTGGCAGAGAAAGACAGTGTGAAACATCTCATTGGGAAAAGAACTGACCTGGAAAATAGATAAAGAAGAGATAATTTAAAAATTATTGGTCTTCCTGAAAGTCATGATTTTAAAAAAGAGGTTAGATATGATCTTTCAAGAAATTATCAGGGAAAGTTGCCCTGATATTCTAGAACCAGAGGGTAAAATAGAAAATGAAAGAATCTACCAATCACCTCCTGAAAGAGATCTCAAAATGAAAACTCACAGGAATATTATAACTAAATTCCAGAATTCCCAGGTTAAGGAGAAAATACTGCAAGAAAGCAGAAAGAAACAATTCAAATACGGAGGAGGAATAGTCAGGATAACACAAGATATAGCAGCTTCTACATTAAAGGACTGGAGGGCTTGAAATGTGGTACTCTAGAGGGCAAAGGAGCTGGGATTATAACAAAAAATCATTTACCCAGCAAAACTGAGCGTAATCCTTCAGGGGGGTTGAGGACTTTCAAGCATTTTTGTTGAAAAGACCAGAAGCGAAGAGAGAATTTGACTTTCAAACACACGACTCAAGAGAAACATAAAAAGGTGAAGAGAAAAGGGAAATCATAAGGGACTTAATAAGGTTAGACTGTTTAAATTCCTACATGGGAAGATATTTTTAACTCATAGGTTTCTTCTTATTATTAAGGTAGTTAGAAGGAGTATATAGACAAATGACACTGGTATGAGTTTAATATGAAGGGATGATGTCTAAAAAATAAAATTAAGGGATGAGAGAGGAATGTACTGAAGAAAGAGAAAGGGGGAGGTGGAAGGGACTAAATTATCTCATATAAAAGGAGCAAGATAAAGTTTTTTCAGTGGAGGGGAAGAAGGGAAGGTAAAGGAGAGGGAGTAAACATTATTCTCATCATAACTAGCTCTAAGAGGGAATAACCTACACACTCATTTGGGTATAGAAATCTAGGAAAGTAGGAAAGGGAAGGAGATAAGAGAATGGTAGAGATGAGAGAATGGAGGGTAGATTGAGGGAGGGTAGTCAGAAGCAAAGCATTTTTGAGGAGGGACAGAGTGAAAGGAGAGAGAGAATAGAATATATGGGGTGGAAAACAGAATGGAGAGAAACACAGTTAGCAATAGTTACTGTGGAAAAAAATTGTAGCAAGTTTCTCTGATAATGGTCTCATTTCTCAAACATATGGAAAACTTAGTCAAATTTAGAAAAATAAGAGCCATTGCCCAATTGATAAATAATCAAAAGACATGATCAGTTTTTAGATGAAGTAATCAAAGCCATATATTGTCATATGAAAAAATACTCTAACTCACTAATGATTGGAGAATGGCAAATTAAAACAATGCTGAGGTATTACTTCATATCTATTAGAGTGGCTAATAAGAACAGATAAATGACACATGTTGGAGGGGATATGGGAAAATTAGACTTTAATGCAGTGTTGTTGGAGGTTTGAATTGATTCAGCCATTCTGTAAAGCAATTTGGAACTATGCCTAAAGGGTTATAAAAACATGCATACCATTTGACCTAACAATACCACTGCTAAGTCTGTATCCCAAAAGAGATAGAAACAAAAAGGAAAAGGAGCTATATGTACAAAAATATTCAGCAGGATTAGAACTTTAGGTGAAGCCTATTAATTGGGGAATGGCTGAACAAGTCGTAGTATGTGATTATGATGTAATACTATTGTACTATAAGAAAGGATAAACAAGATGCTCTCAGAAAAACCTGAAAAGAATTGCAAAGTGAAATGTCCTATGCACAAAGTAAGAACAATATTCTAAGATAATCAGCTGGGAATGGCTTAGGTATTCTCAGCAATACAAAGATCCAAGAAAACTCTGAAGGGCTTATGATGAAAAACATTATCCATCTCAGGAGAAAGAACTGATGGTGTCTGAATACAGAGTGAAGTACGCTTTCCTTTTACTTTATTTTTTTGAGGTTTTGTATGTATATGCTTTCTTTTACACTCTTAAAGATACGCTTTCCATAACTACAAAGGTATAACCTATATCGAATTGTTCACCTTCTCAATGGGAGGGTGATGGGAAGAGAGGAAAGGAGAGAGTTTGGAACTCAAAATTTTATAAATGAATGTCAAAAACTGTTTTTATATGTAACTGGGGAAAATAAAATACTAAATAAAAGCTAAAAATAAGCAAATGTTGTTGACTAAATTTGTTAACTTAAAGCACTTTACAAACCTTAAAGTGCTATATAAATTCTTAGTTTTTATTGTTAAATTTAAATAATACTATCCAACAAGTAAATTAATTCAGCAATTTATGGAAGGGAGGCAGTTGACTTAGTGAATTGTCCTGTATTTGGAAGTAAAAGCCCTGATTTTGAATCCTGACTCAATTGCATACTCTATCTGTGACTTTGGCACATCATATTTTTTTTTATAGATCTTTGTTTCTTCATCTGTAAAATGAAGAGGTTAGACTGGATTAGAGCTAATATTTTCTCCAGATCCAAATTCTCTGATCATATACTCTTTGAATTAGAAGCAACCTTTTATGAAATTCTAGGACTATAATGGCATGATCATTAAATTTTCTATTTTTTAAAAGTAATTTAAGAGGAACCATATTGAGGTTATTTTACTATATGGAGGTAATTTGGTAGAATTTGATTCCATATCCTACTATCTCCCTTGTAAGCTGTTCATATTAAATTTGTCTCTTCAATGATGCATAGCAAAATCAATCAAAAATTGTTTGAGAGATACAAAGTGCTTGTGCTCTCTCTTTTCTGTCTCTTTCTCTCTGTCTCTGTCTCTCTGTCTCTGTCTCTTTATTTCTCTCTCTCCCTGTCTCTGTCTCTTTCCTCTCTGTCTCTGTCTCTGTCTCTCTGTCTGTCTGTCTGTCTGTCTCTCTCTCTCTCTCTCTCTCTCTCTCTCTCTCTCTCTCTCTCCTTGAAGGAAAATGTTCTTATTTCTGCATGTATTCTTTCTGTTTACAGCTACACTGGGATGGACTGGCCTTCTTTCTGGGTGAGATTATAAATTCCACTTTTAAACTTTTACTATATAATGACGATGCTCTCTTTCAAGATATAAAGAACAGGATAAGAGTAAGTTTAGAGCTGTAAAGGACCTTCAGGTCATCTGGTTCAACTTCATCACTTTAATGAGAATGAGTGGACCCTAAATGCAAAGTGAGTTGTCCCATATCACATAGGTAGAAGACATGAAATTTGAACTCAGGTTTTCTGACTCCAAATCCGGAACATTTTATGCTGTAGCACCTTATCTCCAACTTATATTGGATGACATTTTGCCAAGTGTCTTCCTCAGGAAAAAAACAAAAACAAAGAACAACAGCCTTCTAAGATAGGCCCTGTGTTGTCATTTCCATTTTATAGTTAAGGAAATTGCAATTCACAGAGCTTAAATAATTTGCTTGTGGTCCCAAAGATCTGCTTAAGGCAGGATTTGAACCTAGGTCAGCTGGCTCAAATCCAGTGCTTGCACTCCACTGTTCTCTCATAAGCATATGAGAACTAAAGCATATGACTTTCCTGTCCATCAAACAACATAAAATATTTGCATTGCAAATCCTTATTTAAGCTTAAATTGACTATAATCCAGTGCCTACCTACTCTCAGTTTTCTTAAGTGATCTTTGAGAGAGCCTGATATTTTGAGGGAGCCAGTCTAATGGACATTCTAACAACCTATTCATCTAGATTCTCCAAGTTCTATCCCTCTATTAAGTCAGATCATCAGAAAGCAAAAGACCTTATTATCTCAGCCCCCCCCACAGAAATGTCTTCACTTGAGTTACAATTTAATGATATGCCCTCTGCCTTAATAAAGGGTTGATACAAGACTCATCCATTTGAACTGTGTTTCCACAGGCTTTGTAAAACTCTTGTTGAAGATATTGTCCACTCTTACAAATGTATGTTATACAAGGATCCATGAGGTAAATTCCTTCTTTGAGATTTGTTCCTGGGGGGATGGGGGTGGGGAATTGGTAAGCAATGATGAATTTGTGTACTAGCACATTGTCTGGCACAGAGTAAGCACTTAATAAATGCCTCATCTCTCTCTTTATTTGGTCAGAAACACTTTTTTTTCTGAGCTGCCAAAAAAACGAGAGCCAAATTCAAAAATTCAGTGCGGAATTACAATAATCAACTTGTCTTAGGTTTGTAGTAGCATCTTCTCTCCCAATTTCATTTCCATGAGCTCAGTTTGTGTTTCATCCTTTCTCATCTTGTGTTATATGTAACGTACAAACCATTATTTTCCTTTTGAAAGTAAGTAGGAATAAGAATACCAAACTAAGGCAACACACTTTTATCCCCAATGTCTATCTAGCCTTTATCTCATAAATGACCAGAAGGATTGTAGCATAAGGAATATATAATTGGAAACCTTTGCATTCCCTATGTAGCCCAATTCATTCATTTTTCACCTGACTATAGTCCACAACAGCGTCATCATCAGCTAGGAAGAAGAATTGGGTCAATGGAAGCTGTGTTAGTATGAAATATTTGACCTCTGTTCAACATTCTGTTCTGTTTTGATATAGAGTTACTTTGGTCTCTGCTCTGGTTATGTATTTCTTGTTATGTCTGTATTGTGGGTGATAGAGCTAGATTAGGATGACTTGTAGGTGTTTTTTCACTGGGACATTCCAAGACATTGTTGAGAAGAGAACTTCAGAGACATTTTACAGAAGGAATTAATGAAATATTGTAAATGATT
The DNA here is from genome assembly GCA_028646575.1 of Pseudocheirus occidentalis. Lineage (NCBI taxonomy): Eukaryota > Metazoa > Chordata > Mammalia > Diprotodontia > Pseudocheiridae > Pseudocheirus > Pseudocheirus occidentalis. Next base: position 139,805,226 of record CM053596.1, on the reverse strand, counting down.
GGATATAGGAGATGGAAGAGAAGGAAGAAGCAAAAATTAATCTTATCTTTTGAATCTAAAGGATTAATGAAATGATGATGATGATTACAAAAATGGGGAAACTGAAAGGTAGATCAAGCCAACAAGCATTTATTAAGCATAATATGTGCCAGAAAACTGTGCTATGCACTGGGGACATAAAGAAAGTTCTTGCTCCCAATAACAGGCCTTGCCCTTAAGGAGCTCCCATTCTAATGATGATTATTTCAACATATAAACTGTGGCACCACAGAATGTTAGAGCAGGAAGAGGTATTACACATCCTCTGATCTAATCTCCTCTTTTCATTGATGAAAATACTCATTCCTGTTAAGTTAAGAAAGTGACTTTTCCAATGTTACACAATATGTTCAAGTCAGAGGTGTGACTGGAACCCAGGTTTCTTAATTCCTTAAACTCTCTACTCTCTACCCTGCTTCACTATGCACATATACACACAAGTATATGCATATACGTATGTATGCATGTATGTATGTATTTCCATTCTGAGTTAAAAACTCCTATAACATGTTAGCCTTTGAAGAGTTAATAGCCATATACCAAACTTCTGTGGGGTTTTTTCAGTTTTTTTTTAATAAAAGTGCCTTCAATTTGAGTAAAAAGAAACAAGACATTGAAAGTGGGAAATATGTTTATTTGAGTAGTAAAATTAAAGCTGATAGGTCAGTCTTCATTTTCTGCCTAAACTTTATCAATTCTAAATAGATTCTCTAATCCTCCAGCTTCTACGCTTTTGCTTCTGGCTTTTAGATTAAGGATGGCACTTGGTCTTCTTTCAAGAGCACATCAGGCGCTAGGCCTACTCTACATGCTGGACTTTACCCTCCATGGCAAAGTCAGCAGGACATCACTAGCAAGGGGGACAGCCTGCCAAGGGAGCCAGTTGGGGAGATTGCCTGTGGTCTTTCTGAATTCCCCTGGAATCTGGGATTTGGATGACAGGTCTTTAATGTTGCTGAAAAGACTGGATTTGTTTTCCCCCTCCCTCCCCTGCCTTGAATAGGATTAAGCTTTCTGAGCAACTCTGACAGATGATGTAATGACAGCATGATAAGCTTGTAGCTGGTTTTTATTCACCTGTGTTTTTCCTCCAGAGTAGTATGCCTTCCCCTTCTAAAATCTGACCATCACTTTTTCTTAAGCTAGTACATTCATAGCATTGTTGTGATTTTATTAGTGGCCTCATTTTCACTTTCACATTAGCAATCCTTATATTTGAAGTCATGTGCAATAGAAAATAAAAAGTGAGAAGTACTATGCTGGCAAGTTTATGAAGTGACTGATATCCTACTAGGTTCTTCACAAGTCTTGTTCGCCCCTATGGTTATGAAGAGATCCTTATGCATTCATTGTATATTTTCATTGTTTGCCTTTAAAATTAAAGTTTTATGTTACAGTTATGCCCCCAAAGTCCTTTAGGATCTGAGCCCAAGTGTGAAAGTCAAGATGCAGCTTAGTGAGAAAATAAAGGTGTTAGATAAACATCAGTGCTGGAATGACTGCAGCTGCTGTCCACAAGCAAGTTATGTGTTAAGGAATTTATGAGAATCTGCAAAAAGGTGGAAAGTACTGTATTCATAGATGTGTTTGTGAATATGCTCCAGAAAGTACTGAAGTAAGCTCGCAAGTTTTTTTTTAATTGAGATGTTAGCAGAAAAGGTCAAAGAATTTTAGGAAATTACTAAGGAGAAAAATGTTTTACATATTATCAATTTTATTTTGTGTACAGAATTTTATGGTTTAGGTCATGGTTGTGTTAGGAAAAGTGCGTATTATTAGAATTAATGATTTGTTCCAAAGAATTATATGCAGGAAAGTATATTTTCAGCAATCTAGTGAAAGATTACAGTTCTGGCTGGTTGCAGGAAACAACTACCTCTTTCCCATAGGTTCAATGTTTCAACATTTTCATTTTTTAACTTTCTCACCATTTTTAGCAATGTTATCCCCCCAAAAATTGAGGATTAACTTTATTTATAATTATAATTATCCTAACAAGATCATCTGCATTTTTTTTGCACTGGGATGTCTTGTCCTCTGCCATCCCACTTAGCTCAAGATGCCCAATGTCAGCTTGTGCTCTCAACAAACACATATATGTATATGTGTATATATACATATACATACACATATATACATAACACCTCTACACACACACACACAGACTCACACACACACACACACACACATATCCCAAAAAAACCAAAACATGTTGAGACAGTATGGAATAGTGGAAAGAGGACAGACTTAAGAACTGACTTAGCTCAATAGGCCTAAAGGGGGCATATAAATAGAGGTGACTTAAGATGAATGTTGGGGGATATAGTTGCTTCTGCTGGTGTTACATAAAACATGCATAAACATTACAATCACAAAAACCATGATAAGGAAGTGTGGCATAATGGAAGGAGCATTGAATTTGGAGTTAGGACATCTGTGTGTTGATCTCAGTTCTTCCCATGTTATCTCTGGCAAGTCATTTCATCTCTCTGGGTTTTCAGTCTCTCATTTATAGGATACGGATGGTTGGCCTAAATCAGTGGTTTACAATTTGAATAGATGCTAGACTCACTAATCCATACATAAGAATTCGTGTAGGTCATATTGACTTGAAAAACTACATGTTATCAGTATCTATGTTCTACCGATTTTTTTTTGTTAAGTATTTCCCAATTACATTTGAACCTGATTTGGGCAACATTCAGGAGTATTGCCAGCCCCAATGAAACATGGGTTACATGTTTGACACCTCTAGTTTAGATGATTTCTGAGATTCCTTCCTGCTCTACTTTTCTATTGGCAGCTATTAATCATGAACAGACCATTCACAATTGTTCCCATACCTATTTTTCACCTCCCAACTGTGTAGCTATTTTTATCTTCCTTTGAAATATGCCCTTTCACATAACTCTCTGTTAGTAATGCTGTGTACATAGGTATTGGTCTGATACCTTTGGTCAAATAGATTCTGTTTCCTTATTTTCTTTTGTCAGTGCTTGCCTTAGATTATAAGCTACCAGTAGGTAGGAATACATGTAAGTCTTTTGGGTCTCAGATAGCACTGTATCATTTAATACATCATACAATAGACCTTTTAAAAATAGAAAATTATAATCTGAACTGGTATCTAGGATAACTATTACTTCAGTACTTGGGGGAGAAGGAGGGACTGAGTTTGGGGAATAAATTTAATTCTTCAGGAATGTATGCTGGTTCAATAGTAAAATACAATTCTTTCAATTCAAGAGGACGAGTGTACCTCCATTATTCTTAGTATCTCAGTGTTTTCCAAAGTTATGTTAATTCTAGGTGAATGAGAAAACTCAGAATCATGTTCCTAGCTTGCAGAGAATTTTTTAAAAATCCCTACTTCCTAAACATTCATTCCCTTGAGTGAATGAATGAATGAACCAAAAGATGCTAAATTCAGTCCACTAGGATGCTGCTAATCTAACATTTTTCTGAAGCCGGGCTATGTGCAAAATACATTCACACACCATTTAAAAATACATTTTACTCTGTTTCTGTGAGTTATAGATTTATCTGGAAATGAAGGCTCCCCACTGAGATGCCCTATACTGAGTTATAGTCCAGGAGCAACTTAATAGAAGCAATGGTAAAGCTTCCCATAAACCAAGTGAGTGTTTATCTTTTCAAATGATTATTTCCAATTCCCATTAAATAAAGTATGAAGCAAAAGATGCACTCAGTAAACCTTGTGTATGTTTAGAAAAAGAGAAAAGAGACAGAGCCAGCACACATGCAACAGCATGTTGCAACAGCAACTCCAAGCAGTGGTACACAGAATTTTCAGGTCAAGTCAAGGCTATGTTTGAGAACCTGCCAGCAGCTCCATGACAGGAGCTGTTTTCAGTCTATGCTACCATCTACCTTTTTCATCATGATGAAGTCTCTAGGAAGGAAATCAATCAGAAATCATAGAATTTAGAATGTCAGAGCTAAAAGGGACCTTTGAGATGGTCTAGAAATGGCCTATAATGATTTTCAGATCACGGGAAACGTGCCCTTTTTTATTCCATATACAATTCAAGTCAATACAACAAGTATGCATTGAACACCTAGAAATGCCAAGTCCTGATCTAAGTAGTGAGGATATGAACATAGCATTAATTTTTGCCTCCAAAGAACTTATATTCTATAAGAAGAAGTGTGTATGCAGATTAAGAACATTCAATCTGCAGTTAGAAAACCTGAATTTAAGTATCATCTCTGATGTTTACTACTAGTGTAAATTTAGATACATTGTTTAACCTCTCTGGACCTCTGTTTTCTTATATTTAAAATGAGGGTTTGGACTAGATAGGCTAAATGACCTTTGAGGCCCCTTCTAGCTCTCCATCTATGATCCTATTAATACAAGACATTTTCCTAGGAGGTAGAAAGCACAAAAGTACCAGTTGGTTCAGGAAAGGTTTCATGGAGGAGTTCACACTTCAGAATTAAAGGAAGGAAGAAGAACATTCCAGGGGACAGACTGGCAAAGGTAAAGAGGTTAAAAAAATGGAATGTCATGTATGGGGACCCACAATTTGCCAGTTTATCTAGGATGCATTGTGTGTATTTGGGAGAAATTTGAAACAGGTCTAGAAAGGTGGACTAGATCCAAATTGTAATAGGATTTAAATATCAAAAAAAGGGATTCAGATTTTAAGCTAGAGGCAATAGGGAGCCATTGTAGGTTCTTAAACAGAAGTGACATGGGCAGGCCTACACTTTAGGAAGAATATTTTGGCAACTTTATGGAAAATGAACTGAGACCAAAGAATAGAAATTGTGTTTTTGTTTTTTTTTATTGTTTTATCATCACTGTTTACCACAATGCCTTGCACATGAAAAGAAATTATTAAAAGCTTGCTGCTACTGAATCATCAAGTTCATTGAGAAATTGTGTGTGTGGTGAAGGAGCCAATTAGAATATTATTGCAGTAGTCCAGGTGAAAGGTAATGAGGGCTTAAACTAGAGTAATAACCATATATGTGGAGAGGAGCATATAGTAAGAGGTGTTTGAAAGCTATAAAGGTAACCAGAGTAACTATGAGAAGTTATATTCTATCTAACTACAAAGGGTAGCTCATTAGGTGTGAATTTCTCCCATTGTGGCACCTGGATTCCCATCACAAAGGTACTTTAAGGGGGAAAGGGAGCATTCCCACTGTATAGATAGAGAGAGAGAGAGAGAGAGAGAGAGAGAGAGAGAGAGAGAGAGAGATAGACAGACAGATAGATAGAGATATATACTGTACTGATATGAAATGTGAATAGGAAAGTAATATTTAGGGACCAAAAGCATAATTAGCTTAAATACATTGCTCTCCAATGTTAGACATTTGCTGGAAATGTCTGTAGTCAATAATCACTTTTATTTTATTTTATTTGCTTTATAAGAACATTAAGAAGCAGGGAAGGCTAGGAATAATAGAAGAGTTCATGGCCAAAAGGCTATCCTACAGGCAAACAGCATTTTTATCTTTATATGGTTTTTGAAAATTATTATGAACTCAGTTGCTTAGGAATTGTCAGTGATTATCCATTGCCTCTAAGACAAAACACAAAAAAACTCAGCTGGGAATTTAAACTTCTGTACAGTCTGATTCCCTCCCACTTTTCTAGATCTATTTCATGTCTCCTATTCCCCTACTTGTCATTCTACTTCCCACCACTGTGACTTTGCAAGTTGTCCTCCCATATCTAGAATATTATATTCCCTCCCTTACCTTCAACTCTTAGAATCTTCAACTTTTTTCAAGGCTCAGTTCAAAAAGTCCCACCTTCTGCAAAAAGCATTCCCAGATCTGCCTTAATATTAATGTCTTCCTACTGTTGATTATCTCCAATTTATCCCATATATATCTTGTTTATGCATATTTGGTTTTGTATTGTTTCCCATTACATCGTGAGTGCCTTGAGAGCTGGAAGTGTCTTTTGCATTTCTTTCTTTTCCTAAAGCTTATCATAGCCCCCGACAAACAGTAAGTGCTTAATAAATGCTTTTTGACCAACTGAGGCACCTCCTCCTACCAAAGGAAGACTTTTCTGATCCCTCTGGGTTTTATGGGCATGTGTGTGGCTGTCTTCCTCCTAACATTATTGCTTATTAATCTATCTCTTCACCTATTGTATTCCTCGGGACCACATAATCACCTTAGACAGAGAAATTGTGTTTTTGTTTTTTATTGCAGTATCCCCAGAGTCTACCACAATGCTTTGCACATGGAAAGGACTTATTGCTATTGAATTATGAAGTTCTTTAAGAAAGTGTGGGTATGTGTGTTTGTGTATGTTAGGGTGTGGTGTGAATATATTGAATATATTGGTGTGAATATATAGAGAATATATTGAAAATTCAGGTTACAATATGATAATTTCTCTTAGACACAGTTAGATAGGAAATGGAGGAACACTGACTTCCTTCCTAAGATTCTACTGACAGAAGAAATTGACGATCTAGTAGCAAAAATAAGTGCCCCAGGGGCTAGGAAAGATAATAAGGCATCTGAGGCTAGAGAGGGTGCCTGAAATAGATCTGCTCACCACTGAATTTGATGGAGAATTCACTGACTGATTAAGTACCATAAAGTTGGACCCACTTTTCAGTGCAATTTTGGAGAAAGAGGAGAAGGCAAAGTCTATGACACAAAAGCTATTGACTGTTTTGTTTAAAAATGGGAAGAGGGAAGATATCGGGAATTGGCAGTTCTTAACACTATTGAATTCAGACTTTAAAATACTCATGGGGATTTTATTGCAAAGGCTAGTGGTGGTAGCTGACAGAATGATACATGAGGCCCCAGACTCTTCAATAAAAGGAAAAAAGACTATACAATATGCTTAGTTACCATAAGTTTTTTTTTCCCTTTCTTTTTTTTTAAGAGCATACAGGGTTGGGAGATGATTGGGTTACTTGCTATGCTTGGATCAAGAAACGGTTTTTGACAAGACAAGGCATGACTTTCAGTTAGAAACAGTTCTAGTATATATGTTATCATGAGCCTTATGAAAACTCAAGACATAAATGTGACTAGCATTCCAATAGTGAGTGGATGGATTGGAAAGGAGATAAAAGGTCATGAGGGAAGTAAAGCAAGGATGGTCATGCAGCCCTCTGCTGTATTCATCAGCAATACATCCTGATAAGGAAAAATACAGCCAACGTAAGGCCAATGCTGATGATAAGGAAGAGGAAAACGAGCCTGATAGCAGCAGATGTGAGCAATATTAATGATACTGATGACAGGAAAGGAGGTTCTATCTGTACTTCCAGATCCATGGCAAATTCAGTGAACATAAATGTGGAGAGAGTGGGGGGAGGGAAGGCAAAGAAAAATGAGAACAAGAAAGAGAGAGACCTACAAAAAGACCTACAAAATCCTATGGGCATATTTGGAGGAAAATCATAGGAAACATAATTGGGAAGGGAAATGAGTAGATCAAGGGAAGAAAATAAATCTCAGAGCGAAAAGAAAGATGTCCCTCTAAGGTAGCCTTTCTGGAATCTGTAAAATTTACAGAACCTATAAAAACTCCTCTCTGTGCTGAGTGGGCAGCTAGGTGGTGCAGTGAATAGAGTGCAGGGGCTAGAGTCAGAAAGACTTCTTGAGTCCCAGACACATCTGGTCTCAGACATTCATTAGCTCAGACACTAGGCAAGTCACTAAACCCTGTTTGACTCAGTTTCTTTATCTATAAAATGGGTTGGAAAAGGAAATGGCAAAGCTACTCCAGTATCTTTGCCAAATGGGGTCCTGAAGACATGACTGAAAGGACTGAATAACATCAACATATTGGCTCATGCACTACGTCTAGTTGTGTATATATAGTGTAGAAGATAAAGCATGGGCTTTAGAGACAAGAAGGCCTGCATTCAGTTCCCATCTCAGCCATTAACTATTGGACACTGGAGAAATCACTCAACCTCTCTTTGCATTGGAAAATAAGAGGCTTGAATTAAATATCTTTTAAATTCCCATCCAGTTCCAAATCTATAATCCAATTATCCCCAGGTTACTAGACTTCCAAAGTAGGCCATGTTTCATGTCCCATGGTTCTAGACCATCTTGCCATCCATCCTGCTGCCATACCCATATACTCTTGTCTTGTTCTGGGCCTAGTAATCAAATTAATACTGCTACGCTATAATTCTTTCTGGAAAGACTATGATTGAAACATTCTACATAGTAACAACCACAGTGTGCAAGGACTGATTTTGATAGACTTAGCCCTTTTCAGCAATGCAAGGATCTAAAAAAATTCCAAAGGACTCATGATGGAAATTGCCATCCAATATCCAGAGAAAGAACTACGGAGTCAGAATGCAGAATGAAGCAGACTATATTCTTTTTTGTTTTGTTTTGATTTTCTTTCTCATGGTTTTATATTTGGTTCCCATTCATTATAACTCTTCTACACAACATGACTAATGTGAAAACATGTTTAATAGGAATGTATGTATAGAGCCCATATCAAATTGCAAGCCATCTTGGGGAGGAAGGGATGGGGAGGGGATTTAAAACTTATGGAAGTGACTATTGAAAACTAAAAGTAAATCATTTGATTTAAAAAAACCACATAATTGGGGCAGAGCCAAGATGGCGGCATAGAAGCAGCAAAGCACCACAGCTCCCACACAAACACACTAAAAAACTCATAAAATGGGACGCTAAACAGATTTTCAAGCACCAAAACTCTCCAAAAGACAAAAAGAACATCTGTTGCTACAGGCAGCACAGCAGGCGGGGCTCTTCATAGCAGTCTGGGACCCACGGCCAAAACCCGGGCTGGGTCAAGCCCTGGGGCATCGGGCGGGGAGCCGCAACTATAGGAGAGCAGATCTGCTGCACTGGAGGCACAATTACCACATCTATCAGGCCAGAAGAAAAAAAGGCTAAGAGAAAGGTCAGTGGATTTTGCTAACTGGGGAGGAGAAGAGCGGGTCTGGCCAAACTGCTACCAGGGCAAGGAAGCAGTGGGAGGCGGCTGTAGCAGCAGGAATGTCTGAGAGCTGCAGCGGCCCCCACTGGGCTGCTTCAGAGCCCTCGGCCTGGAGATAGCAGGGGGGCTGACGCGATCCATCGGGGCCAAGGGCTCTTGCGTTGAGTGGCCTGGATCTGGATTGTGGTCTTGAGTGGTGGTCCTGGGGTGCGCTTTCAGTGAGCCAAGGTCCTGGGG
>CM053596.1:139780471-139795500 GCA_028646575.1 Pseudocheirus occidentalis | reverse complement strand
TTTGGTGTGGGAGTTCTGACTGGGTTGTCTTCCTCCCGTTCCATGCTTTGATCCTTTTTGTCCACAAAAAAAGGATTCTAGAGTTTTATTGCTGTTCTTATTTTGCTTCCTTTTCCTCATGTTGGCTAGTCAGTTAATTGGTTGGGTTTTTTTTTTTTAGCTCTGTGAAACTCTGCTTCCAGTGGGGGATGCTCTGTTCCAAATCGCTGGGGTTTTCCCAGCTGACGGAGCTCTTAGGGGGGTGTTGCAAGTCCCCCCAGGTTTGGCTTGCTGAAAGTGCACCCCAGGACTACTACCCAAGACCACGATCCAGATCCAGGCTGCTGAATTCAATAGCACTTGGCCCTGATCAATTGATTCAGTCCCTCTATGGAGTCTGCAGGTCAGGGGCTCTGAAGCAGCCCAGTGGGGGCCACCGCTACCAGTTCCAGCAGTTCCCCTCCCCCTCTGCTTCCTTGCCCCAGGGGCAGATTTGCCAAACTGCTTTTCCTCCCCCAAATTAATTTTCAAAGTTTCACTTTCACTGACCGTCTAATCCTGGTTTGCTGGATGTGAAAATTCCCTCAGGTGCAATAGATCTTCTCTGAAGTAGACTCAAGCTGTGGCTTGTGAGGCTCAGCTCCTCCTGACCGCCCTGGGGCCTGGCCTTGCCGAGCCTGCAGTTTGGGGCTGGCTCAGTCTCTGCTCTGGCGCAAGCTGCCCCTCTCCCGTCCCCCGTTCCTCACTCCTTGGCAGATGTGGAGGTGCTGGAGGCTGTAGATCCTCTCCTCTGAAGACTGGCTGTGGTGCGGCTAGGCTCAGCTCAGCCCAGCCCACCATCCCGGGCCTGCCCCTGGTCTCAGTTTCAGGCTGGGCCAGCCTCCACTCCTGGCTACCACGCTGATCCCCTGTTGCCGAGCTGCCTTCAGCAAAAGATGTGTTTCCTGTATTTTGGTGAGTCTGAGAGTCCTAGACTTTGTCTGGGCTCATATTTTATGGGTGTTTGGGTGGCGGTGTGGGAGCTGTGGGACCTTTCTGCTTCTACGCTGCCATCTTGTCTCCACCCCTATCAAGATCAATTATTTCTTTATAATAAATCATTTAATTACATTTTATTTTCAAAAGAATATCTACCTTTTCCTCCTCTCTCCCCTTCTTCATATTAAAAAAAAACAAAGACAAAAAATACTAAAACCTCGCTTACAATCATATATAATTAAGCAACCTCATTGGCCATGTCCTAAAAAATATGTCTCAGTCTCAACTCTTAATCCATTACCTTTCTAGATGATGGGCAGTATGTTTCATAATGATTTGTCTGGAATTGTTATTGGTCATTTTATTGATCAGTGTTCCCAAGTGTTTCAAAATGATTTATCTTTATACTATTACTGTTACTTAAATTGCCCTTCTGATTCTATTCACTTCACTGTCCATCAATACATCAAAGTCTTCTCAGATTTCTCTGAAACCTTCACTGTTTCTTAAAGTACAATAATATTTCACAATATTCGTTTACCATAATGTGTTTAATCATTTTCTAATTGCTGGCATCTCCTCAGTTCCTAATTCTTTAACACCATAAAGAGAGCTGATATGTGTATGTGTGTGTGTGTGTGTGTGTGTGTGTGTGTGTGTGTGTGTGTGTGTGCCCGCGTGTATGCATATGAAGGGATCAAATGCTTCTCTAGAACTCTCCTAATCAGTATGTATGCATATGAATACATATGTGAGTGTGTGTATATGTGTGTATGTGTGTGTGTGTGTATGTGTGTGTACAGGGACAGAGGGCACAGGATCAATTGATTAGGAGTGGATGATATTTTAAAAGGTGAAATTGAAAGGGGAAAGGAATGGAATGAGAGAAGACAGGGAGAGACAGAATGGGGTTAATCATCTCATATAGAAGAGGCAAGGGATAGATGTTACAATGGAGGGGAAGAATAGGAAGGCAAAAGGGAATGGGTCAATCTTATTCTCATTGAATTTGGCTTAGGGAAGAAATGACATACGCTCTAAATAGGGTATCTTGCCTACAGGAAAGTAGGGGGGAAGGGGATGAGAGGAGGGATGATGGAGGGGAAGTCAGGTTGAGGGGAGAGGGTTTTTAACAATATGTCCATTGTGGGAATGTTCCACATAACTACACATGTATGGCCTGTATTGAATTGCTTGTCTTTCCAGTATGGCTGGGTGATGAGGGAGGAAGGGAAAGAATCTAGATATTTAAAGTTCAAAAATTTGTAACTCAAAATCTTGTGGAAATGAATGATGTAAACTAAAAATAAACAAAAGGTAATAATAGAAAAAATAAATTAAAAACCCTGTCCCACCTCCCCCCCAAAAGAAATCTCCTAATCAGAGACAATAGGACCTTAACATCATCTAGAGGGCAGATGAATATGTATTTATCTATTATAATAGAGTAGCATATTATTGTAGTAGTAGTAGTAGCAAATATTATCGTTTATCTATTATAATAGAGTAGCCTACACCCAATTCAGTTAAGTATTTTTTTCACTTAATTGTTTAAGTAGAGATTCAGAAGAAATGCTGTTAGAACACCACACTAGTTAACATCATTTAAAGCCAAAATTTACAACTGTCATGATTCTATTCTGACCAGTTCTGGTTTAGTGTTTATATACTTATGTGCCTTAATTGTTCATAACCTAGGCTTTATAAAGGTGTGGCAGGTCAGGTCATGTGTATGTTTTGTTTATTAAGTCAAAGGCTGATGGTAGATAGATGAACCCTAAAAATAACTTTATTATTGTGAACTATTTTTTCCAGTGAAAAGAACAAAGTGTAATAATTACTTACAGTACTTAGAGTTCTCCCAACTCCCAACTGAAATAGTTGCACAATGAAATGATTTTGCTTGAGGGCAGTTAAAAGGAGCTGACATAGACAGAATACATGAGTATGGGTTGATTATTAAAAAATTTTAAAAGGATTAAAAAGAGGTATGCACTGGTAGAAAGGAAAAGGGAGAAGTAGAATGGGGAAATTTTTTCGCATAAAAAAGTCACACAAGGGTGAAATTTATGATAGAGGGGAAAATGGGGTGGTATCAAAAGATGTTTGAACCTCACTCTCATAATTGCTTTAAACGAGAAAGAATATATGTACATATAATGTATACATATTATATTACATAGAATACACACACTCAATTGCATATAGAAATGTAACTTACCCAATAGGGGAGTGGGGGAAGGGGGTAAAGGAAAGGGGCAGGTTAATTAAGAGGAGGACAGATTAAGGGAGGCAGTGGTTAGAAGCAAAATGAACCTTTGAGGAGAGACAAGATATAAAGAGAGAGAAAGGAAGAAACAAAAGATAATAGAATAGAAGAAAATATACAGTTAGTAATCCTAACTGTAAATAGGAATGGGTTAAGATCATCCATAAAATGAAGCAGAAACCAGACTCCAAAAATATGTTGTGTACAAGAAACACACATGAAACCAAAAGACACACAGATAACCCTTTAGGACCGGAGCAGAATTTAATATGCATCAGCTGAAGAGGAAAAAAAAAGAAAGGAAAAATCAACCACGATCTCAAAGAAAAAGCAAAAATAGTCCTAATTAAAAGGGATAATCAAAGAAACTACATTTTGTTCTAAGGGCAATGAAGTAATATTAAAAAAAACCATTACAACAAGTTTCTCTGGTAAAGGCTTCAATTCTCAAATATATACTGAGTATTGAAGTGAATTAAATTTATAAAAATAAGAACCATTCCCCAATTGACAAATTGTCAAAGGACATAGTTTTCAGAAGAAGAAATTAAGGTTATCTAGTCATATGAAAAATGCTCTAAATCAGTATTGATTACAGAAAGGCAAATTAAAACAACTGTAAGGTACCATCTCACACCGATCATAAATGACAAATGCTGGAGTAGATGAGGGAGAAATAGGTGCACTAATGAATTATTAGTGGAATCATGAACTGGTCCAAACATTATGGGAAACAATTTGGAACTGTGCCCAGAAGGCTATAAAACTATGCATACCCTTTGACACAGCAATACCACTACTAGGTCTGTATCCCAAAGAGATCATAAAAAAGGGAAAAGTACCTACATGTGCAAAAATTTTTATGGCATCACTTTTTGTGCTAGCAAAAAATTAGAAACTAAGGGATTGCTTATCAGATTGTGATGGAGTACTATTGTACTCAAAGAAATAACAAGGAAGGTGATTTCAGAAAAACATGTCAAGACCTATATGAACTGATGCAAAGTGAAGTGAGAACAACTGGTACATCATTGTGCAGGGTAATAACAATGTTGTCATGATTATCAGCTATGAAAGACTTTAGTACTCTGATGATTATGATGATCCAAGACAATTCCAAGGGATACATGATTTTAAAAAAATGCTTATACACCTCTACAGAGAAAGCTGATGAACACTAAGGATAAATTGAAACAAAAATTTTCTAACTTTATTTTTATAGATTGTTTTTGAAATATGGCTATTATGGAAATAGCTCTATGTGATTTCGCATGGATAACTGGTATATTAATTGCCTTCTCAGTGTGTGGGGGAGGCTGTGGGAGGGAGAAAGAGAATTAGAAAGTCAAAATTTAAAAATAGAAATGATAATATATTAAATACAAATTTGGAAAAACAAAATTTAAAAAATATTGATGGTAGTATTTAAACTGAGGACTTCCAAATTCCAAATCCTTTATTCTATTTATTATACCATGGTGACTCCTCTATGTAACAGGCTAATATATTTACAATTTTTTGGATAATAAGTTCAATTAAAATTTTAGCACACATTTGCTTTGTCTATGATACATAAAATAATTGTGCCAGATACCAGGGAGAGAAGAAACCAATCCTTCAAAGAACTTAAAATAAAGAGGATTGGGGATGTCTACAGATACAGTGAGGGAATTGGGGAAAGAGGTCCAGACAAAGTGATTGAGGAAAAAAATGATAAGCAATAGTTTAATTTCCACTAAATAGATAATCTAAGGTTCAGGAAGGAAGTACTTTAGCTGAACTTTGCAGGAAGAGGATATTCATGGACAGAAATATAGACTGCACCCCAGTGTGACTGAATGGAGGTGAGAGAGGGCAAGACAAAGATGAGTCTACTGGTATTTTTAGTACAAGTTTAGAGTGTATAAAGATGTATATTGTAAAACAAGGCTATAAAGTTAAGTTGGACCCATATTAGCAAATCTCCCATTAGCAAAATGGGTTTATTAATAGCACTTTCTTTACAGAGTTGTTGTGCAGACCAAATGAGAGAGCATATGCTGTAAACCATAAAGGAATATATGAATCGGAGACATTTGTATTTTGTTATTAATTTTAAACAATAGACCACAGGTCAATTCATCCCACTATTTTTAAATGCATCTTACTGTAAGCCTTAAATATTAGGCCAAATATTAATGTTTAGACCTATTGGCAACCAAAGTCATTGAAGTTTTTTCATCTGGAGAATGATGTGGTAAAACCTGTGAACTAGGAAAATCATTTTTGCAGTTTTGTAAAAAGTAGATCAGAAAGGAAGGGACTGGTGGCAAGGGAATATAATCAGGAGTCTATTACCATAATCCAAGAGAGAGAAGACATCAGACTGAACCAGAATAACAGCATTGTGAGTGAAGAAGAGGGAGAATGAGGAAAGATAATCTAGAAAAAAAGCAAATTGTGTCTATTAATTGGACATGATATGGAAAGGCAATGGAAAGATTCAAATATGACCATGAGGTTTTGATTCTAGGTGACTGTTGGGATGCTGATGCCTACATTTGAAATGCAGAATTAGGAAACAAGGAGGAAATGTAGGGTGTATTAGTATGAGTTTCCTTTTGGAGATGTTAAGTTTGAGGTGTCACTGGGATATAAATATGGATAGATCCAACAGATGTGGTATTAGAGCTCAAGGGATAGATTGGGATTGGTTGTATGAACCTGAATGATATCCACGTAGAGGTAATGATTGAACCAATGTCAGAAGCTGAAATGCAAAATACCATAAAGAGGAGGAAGATCATAAGCTTGAAGGATACCCATGCTTAGGGGGCAGAAAATTGATGAATCAATAAAGGAAATTAAGAAATGCCTCTTCCACTGCCATTAAGGATATATCTAGGAAAGAGTAATATTATATAAGTCAAAGAGTAATCATATTATATATATGTATATATGTATATATATTTAAAGATGGAGGAGATTGTCTATCAGGTTTTGACCTCAACCTAACAATTTCTTGGTCCCATGAATTCCCTTTTGAAAGATACCTGGAATTTTAAAAATTGTGAAGAAACTATCATAGGAACATATTTTTGAGTAAAGGAACTTGTTGTCAGTAGAAATTCAAGTTTTAGCAATCGCTTCTGCATAAGCTTTTCTTTAGGCAATGTCTCCCAATCTGCATTACTGATGCCCTTCACAAGTAAGCACAATGTCTCTCAGTGAGATCAGCTGTCATCTAATTTGAGAAGATCATGTATATCCATTTGGGAAAACTATCATTCTTTTACTGTGGCAAGAGTTGACATTATTATTGTATCTATTGCTATTATTGTAGGTATAAAGAATTTTTATGCTATGATCCTAGGTTCCATTACTATTCTTCTCAATTTTTTAAAATGATTCCTTCCTTACTATTGCTAGGATAAAATACAAACTTTTTAGCCTGGTATTTGAAAGGCTTTAATCTGGTTCCAGAATTGTTTACAATTGGGGCAGCTAGGTGGCATACCGGCCCTGGAGTCAGGAGGACCTGAGTTCAAATCCGGCCTCAGACACTTAACACTTACTAGCCATGTGACCTTGGGCAAGTCACTTAACCCCAATTGCCCTCCAAAAAGCAAAAAAACCAGAATTTTTTACAATTACTTCTCTTCACACATGCCACATTCCAGTCAAGCTGTTCTTCAAGCTAGATATTCTCTATCCCATCTCCATGCTTTTATATAGTTTATTTTCATTGCCTGGAGGGCAATAACCTCCCCATTTCACCACACCCATGTTCAACTTCATTCAAAACTCAATTCAGCTGCCATCTTCTTAAAGAATGCTCTACTATTCCAACATCAACTGATTACCCTCTCTCTTTTCTCATATTTTCTTGTGTTATGCATAAAAGTTCTTATCACATTCTCCTATTTACTTTTTTATTTTTGTCCCTATCCTCAGCAATTAATACAGTAGGTAATTAATAAATGTTTATCTGAATTGAATTGAATCAATTCTAGGGTAAAACAGTAGGAGATATATCCTCAGAGTTATGTAGCAAACCTTAGAGAACATTAATAGAACTCATTATCTGAACAATAGTTACTTGTTAAGCTCCCTGAGTGAAGTGGAAAGAGTCTGAAATTAGCAATAAGAAATCCTGGGTTCCAGTCCTGCCTCTAGCACTTTCTTTCTGTGTGACTCTGCACAAGACATTTTCTCATTCAATACCAGTCCCTGTCTATGAGATGAGAAGAGTGGACTACATGATTTCAATGATTCCTTCCAGCTCTTTTTCTCTATGAATATAAAAACTCAAAAGATATGGGCTTAATTCATGATTTCTGTTGACACCTCATTATATGACTTTGGCGATGTCACTTATCTCTTTGGCACCCCGATTTCTTTCCCTGTGAAATGGAAATGAAAATTTTGTACTCGTTCTTTGTAAATTTCAAACCACATAAATGTGAATTATAGATGATAATGATGATATCATCAGGAATATTCACATCACAATTTAACTTAATAGATTAAATCCATGTACACTGTTGCCCTGATAGACTCTTCCTGACCACCATTTTGCTTATACATGCCTACATGCACATGTACATACATGTGCATATTATATATAAAATAATGTGCTCAATTGAAAATGAGTAGGATTCAATTCAGTTGAAATGAAGGCATTACCATGCTGCTAGTCACACAGGGTCAAAACCTCCTAGTCTTCTTTGGCTCTTCCTGCTCGTCTCTCATTTACATACACATACACGTACTTTTATAAACAGATGCATATGTGTATATTCTACCTCAACATTTGTGTATCTGTATGTATATGTGTATATGCATATAATATGTATGTGTATGTACATTATACACGTGTATGTACATTATACCATGTCTAAAGACAGAGTTCTCCCTACCCCCACCCTGCTGTTAAGCTCTGCTCTGATCCCTGTCACAGGAGTATCAGTTAGGGAGAGAGAAATGGGAGACAGCTCACAATAGAGCAACACACATGATTAAAGGGCTGGAGGGATTGACTTGTAAGATAAGATTAAAAGACCTAAATATTTATCTTTTGGCTAAGCTGGGACTGTGGGACAGTCAGGATAACCATCTACAAATATTTGTTGGGTATAATCACCTCAGACCAAACCACATCCCTCCCCCACTGAAGCATACACTGACTCCATGGGCAAATCGATGCCAGCTGTCAGAATAGAAAGAAGTTTGACAGGTGGAGACTGGGGCAACACAAGCAGCCAGCTGGATGCTAACTCTGCCATTTCTGACACAACCCTCAGGGATTGTGAGCTCACTTGTAGCTATGGCTTCAGAAATGCAGTGCTCCGAAATCCATTTATCTCTCTTCAGAGAAAGTTACTCACATGCCGGACAATCTTCTTAAGCAGAAAAATAACCATCTATTTACATGCAATCAGGAAAGTGAAGGTATGGACTACTTACAAGTTGGGCAACTCAATTATATCAAATGTATAGAATTGATTATTTGATTTGGATAAAACTAAGCTAGATGTCTGGCTTAGCTCTCATTCCCTCAGTCTATATGTACTCCAGTTGAGTGAGACTTTTACTTTAATAACACAAACCTTCCCTTATGAACTTGAACCTGCCCTTTTTTTTTCAAGGTTCCTTGGATCTCTTAAGGAAGTTGTATATTGCCTTCCCCCAACAGAGGAAGTACGGCTTTTTCTCCTTCCAGATTTCCCTCTTGTCTATTAAAGTGAAAGGATCATCAGCCTTAATTCCTCAGTTAGAGAAGGGAAGACATAATTTCTTTTCAAAAGCTGAAATAAAGAAACAACAACCCTCAACAATATGGATTAATCCTCTGTCATGAATACAAGGCACTGTGTTAAGCACCAAGGATAGAAAGAAGAAAAATAACACAGTACAAGCCCACAAGGAGTTTAAAACCAAGCTTAACATCTTTTGCTTACCTGGTTACATTAAAATACAGTCGTTGCCACTCAGAAGACATCAAACATTCAGCATGTACAGTAAAAAAATTCATCCAGCACAGAGAGGAAATACTTTAAATAGAAGTTCTCTATGCTTTAAACCACTCAAATAAAAAGAAAGGACAAATTAAACTGAATTATTGCATAGTCTTAGAGATATGAGCCTTTCCCCAGGGAAAAATGCAGATGCATGTCTGGAACTATCCTTTAAAGTAAATTGAACATGGCACTGGAAGGAGTTATGATTTCTTTTAATTCTGTGAAATTTCCAAAGTCACTTTTAACTTTTCAGCACAGTATGATCCTGGAGATAAATTTTCAATTCATTTTAATTTAACAAACATTTATTAAGCACCTATAGTGTGCAGAGCTCTGAGCTAAATAACGGGGAGATACCAATATTAGATAAGACAAGTCCCTGATGCCATGGAGACCATGTCTAAGAAGAACATGAGACACAAAAACAAATAACTATAATATAAAATATATTATTTGTGTCTTAGGGTCAAAATCAAGTGCCTCACACATAGTAAGTGCTTAATAAATGCCTATTTGATTGAAATAAATTGAATTGGAAGTACTTTGTTCAAGTTAGGAAAGTTCAAGTTATTAACTCAGTTTGAGTCAATCAAGAATATGCCAGACTAACCCCATTTCCTTTATCCATTAGTTAACTGGATTGGCAGATGAAGAGTGTGGTAAAAGCAGAGCCTATCTGGATTTAAGCTACGGATTTTTCAGTCTCTCATGTTATTCTTGTAGGCAAGAAGAAAAAATGGAGGATAGGTGATGATCAGTGTTGTGGTAGTTAAATGATACAATCCAAAGGGTAGTCATTAATGAATCATAAATAACCTAGAAGATCTAAACTGGACTGACCCAGAGTTTTTTCCTTGACTCAGTTCTGTTTCTTCCCCAGTGGCTTAAATAAAGGCATAAGTGGTGTACTTATCAAATATGTAGTTCATGTGAAATGCAAAAGGACACATTAGAAAAGATAAGGTCTAGAATGGTCTGCATTTGGTAATATAAAAATGAGTAAGGTTATATTTGGGTTCCCCAAAATCAATTACTCAAGTGCAGATTGGGAGAAGTTTGACTAGACAACAATTCATGAAAAAAAAAATGAAAGCCTAAGCAGTTTGTAAGCTTAAAAGTCAATGACTCAGTCAAAAAAAAACATTTATTTAAATTGAGTACATGCTAGGTTCCGCACTACCATCTGGTGAGAAAAAGAAGAAAGTGAATTAGTCCCAGTCCTCAAGAAGCTAAAAAGGCTCAGGGGACCTTCTATTCACCTAATAGAAATTGAGCATCCAGAATATGAGTTGTTAGGTAGTCTGCCTGTAATCTGCCTTGGTCACACTGGTTTTTGAAGTGTTTTGTTCAGTTCTTAGTACCATACTTTAACAAGGACATTGACAAAATGGAGTGATTCCAGAGGAGGGCAATGATTATGATGAAAGCACTGGCAACCATAGAAGGATTGGACCTGGAGATGTTTACCCTGAAAAGAAGAAGAATTAGGTTGTGAAGTACATGAGATCTATCTTCAAGTATCTAAAGGGGTGTCATGTTTAAGAAAAATTATACTTGTTTTCCTTGGTTCCAGATGGCAAAACTGAAACAAAGGAATAGAAATTGTAGAGATGTGGATTCAAGGCAAAAAAATCTGCTTCAACAGTTAGTGAATTAGTTTCTGATGGAGTTTTTCACATGAAGACTGAATGACAATTTGTTACAAACTGACTCCAATTCTGATATGGGTTTCACTGAAAAACTTTCAAGGTCCTTTCTAGTTCTCATATATGGAATTTTGTTACTTTGACTTTCAGGTCAGGCCACATTAAGAATATGGCATTTGAGTGGAGCTCCAAAGGATAGGTAGTAGAAGATGATGATAATCAGATTATATTGCATTTTAAGACTTCAAAAGCACTTTAAAATAATTCATTTAATTCTTTTAAGCATTTAAGGTAGGTGCTATTATTGTCCCCATTTAACAGATAAGAAAAGCTTTGAGGCTGCGAAAAGATAAATGTGACTTGTCTGGTGTCACATAATTTATAAGGATGAGAAGCACGATTTGAACTTATAACTTCCTCACTCCAATCAGGCACCCTGTCCAGAGAGCTATATGGAACAATATTAACAAGTGTATATAGTGGCAGAAAATGCTGCTATTCATCATATCTGTTAAAGAAGTAGAAACTATCTTGCTTTAGTTACAGCATAGGATATGTGATAAACTGTAAAACAGGCTAGAAAGATAAAGTGGGCTTATGGTAAAAGACATTAAATGCCTGGAAATGTATTTTGAACTCTGCTCCAAAGGCATTCAGAAGCCTTTGAAGGTTTTTTGAGCAGAGGAATGACATGTGTAATTGTTTTGACAGGGACATAAAAGATGGATTAGAGTGGGGGAGAGGAGAACTGGGAAGATTTGCAACTCCAATAGTATATATGAGTGGAAAAGAGGGACTTTTCCACAATTGTAGCAGTGGTGATACAAAAGTGAAGAAATGAGGGGAATGTTGTGGATGCAGAATCAATAGGTTTGGGCAATTGATTGGATATGAGAACTCACCAAAGATTCTGATATAAAAACATTGATGAACGGTAGTGATCCTGAAAGAGATGTTTAAGTCAAAAGTAGAGGATGATTTAAAGAGATGGTTTGTAAATATAATCAACCAGTTATTATGCATTTAATAAATAACCTGTTATGGACCAGACATTGTGCTTAGCAGTGGAAATACAACAAAAGGCAAAAAATGTCCCAGATCTTAAGAAGCTTACATTCTAATGGAGGAGATAAGCGTTCAAACAATTGCCTACAAATGAGATCTATAGAGGATAAATTAAAAGTGATCTCAGAAGTTAGGCACTAGTGTTAAGTGGGGGAAAAGAAAGCATCTTGCAGAAAGTGGCATTTAAGATGAGATTTAAAGGAGCGCAGAGAATCCAGGAGGTAGAAAGGCAGAGAGAGAGAGAGAGAGAGAGAGAGAGAGAGAGAGAGAGAGAGAGAGAGAGCATTTCAGACATGAGGACAGATAACAAAAAATGTGTAGAGTTGGGAATTAGAGTGGGTTTTTCAGGGAACAGCAAGAAGGTGAGTGTTACTGGGAGGTCTTAAGTAGTCCCTGGAGTTCATTGAGTAGGGGATAACATGATTAGACCTGTACTTTAGGAAGATCACTTTGGTAACTGGGTAGAAGATGGATAGGAGCATTTAGAGACTTGAGGTGGGGAGAAAAAAAATAGCCAGCTCGTGCAATAGTCTAATCATGAGGGGATGAGGGACTGCTCTGCAGTGGTGGCAATGTCAAAGGAGAGATGGGGTCTATATGATACATTTTTGTGGAGATAAATTCAGTATGACTTGGAGACAGATTGGATTTGTGAGGTGAGTACAAGTGAAAAGTCAAGAATGACACCAAGGTTGTGAGACTGGGTGAAGGGAGAATGATGATATCCTTGAAAATAATAGTCAACAAGCATTTATTAAATACTTACTCTCAAGGTACTGTAATAAATGGTGGAGTATACAAAAAAAAGCAAAAGACAATCCTTGCTCTCAAGGAGCTCATAGTCTAATGAGGGAGATAAGATGAACGTAATTATGTTCAAGTAACCTATCAGTAGGATAATTTGGAGATTAACAATAAATAGGAGGCAGTAGAATTAAGAGGAATTGGGAATGGCTTCCCATAGAAGGTGGGATTTTAGTTTGGAAGACGGGAGGATTGTATGGAAAAGATAATGAATTCAGCTTTAGACATACTGAGTTTAAGACGTGTATGAGGTATCCAGTTTGAAATATCTGATAGCAATTAGAGATGCAAGACTAAAGTTCTTTTTTTTTTGGTTTTTTTTGAGGGCATTTGGGGTTAAGTGACTTGTCCAAGGTCACACAGCTAGTTTTTTGTGTTAAGTGTCTGAGGCCAGATTTGAACTCAGGTACTCCTGACTCCAAGGCCAGTGCTCTATCCACTGCACCACCTAGCTACCCCCAAGACTAAAGTTCAAGAGAAGATTTAAAGATCAGCAAAAATCATCTGAGAATTTTTTTTCATAGAAATGATAAAAGATTGGATGAGAAATGATGAGCCCACCAATAGAAAGCATGTAGGGAGAAGAGTAAAAAGTATAGAAGCATAAAAGGCATTTTTTTCCACTTCCACTCGCAATGGAATACAGGCTTTATTTATATTGATATCCAAGTGCGAGTACCTACTCAATGTGCAGTAACTGCAAAAACCACAAGGTGGTAGCCTAAGTTCAAAGTGTTCCACCTCACTTTCATTATTGCATGGGCCAAGACCTACTGTCCAGTCCTATATAGGCAATCCACCAGATAGCACTTCAACTCTTGAGCTACCAGTCCCAGTAACTTTACATGCATGGACAGAATTTATATGCAACATGCATCTCTTTTTCCTTTCAGCAACTTCCACGAGTGTATTTCCATCTATAATAGTCTAATGAATTCCTGCCTGAAAGTCATAATGTATCACATGACACTAGCCTCCATTCCCACAGGATCTCCATCTCTTCTCTAACTTCACATGACCCCCTAAATATAATTCACTTACATATGGACTGAAGTGTACTTTTAGAGTGGGATCCAAATGAATAAAATACTTCTTTGAAAGGACTCACATGACATGAAGCCTCCCTGTAAAATCCTTACATTCTTTTGATACATACCTCATTGTTCCCCTAGTGAAGGAAAGGGGAAATATTCTGTCTTGAGGCCTTGAATAAGAAATATTTCTAAATGTCCTGTGATATCAAGGTGACGAGAGGGAAGGAGAAATCATTGCAATGTACTTGGTTCCCAAACTCTGGCGTTTCTTTCATGAGCTACTAACCCACTCATCCATCGTTCAGTGTCTTCCTGCGTTCCCCAGTGTCCTTTTAGCCATCTTCTCACTGCTTTTGCTGGGACTCTAGGGCGAAAGGGATGAATCAAACTGTAAGAACAACTGTTTCATGAGGACATATTGTAATTTCTGTTCCTGAAAAAGATGGGACATGCTACTTCTGCCATATTTTTGCAAAGGTTCTAACTGATATAATTTTGTGACACTTTTCTCGCCCATTTGCTCTTATTCCTTGAGGCCTCTCAGCCCGATATTCCCCACCTCTTACGCATCTTCCTGATATGGGTTACAGAAGTGAGATATATACTATTTGCTCAGCTGGAACTTTTTTTTTCATTATATATCTTTTTTATTTGTTTTCTTGTTTACATCATTCATTTTCATGACATTTTTGAATTACAGATTTTCTCCCCATCCTTCCCCTGCCCCAACCTGAAAAGAGCAATCCCACTGTAAAGCCCCTCCCCTGCTCTGCTCTCTTATTTTCTGGTAGGGCAGGGAGGGTCTCCCTCCCCCAACCCCTATATATCTTAATTCCCAGTTGCAGGTATTGCAGAACTTTAAATTCTGTATTCTTTTGGTTACTACCCTGTCACCCACCCCCACTGGAAGGACAATCAACTCAATTGATGTGTAATTATACAGGCTATCTTCATAGTGGACATATTGTGACAGTGATCATATGTTCCTCCCTCCTATCCCGCCCCCCTCCTGCTCCATTCTCCACCCTGTCTCTGTCCTTTTACTGAAGTGTGTGCTTCCAGCATCCCTCCCCCAGACTCTGCCCTCCCCTCCATCATCCCCCCTCTCCTCCCCATGCCCCCAACTCTCCTGTGTGGCATGATGACCAGTCTAGAGTCCATGCCATTTCCTCCCTAAGCCAAACTCAATGAGAGCAAATGAAAGTAAAGTTGTAACAATTATCCCTTGCCTCTTCTATATGGGATGATTAACCCT
>CM053596.1:139764966-139779971 GCA_028646575.1 Pseudocheirus occidentalis | reverse complement strand
AATGACTAATATGGAAAGGTGATACATGATCGCATACATTAGATTGCTTATCATCTCAGGGAGAGGGGAGGGTGAAGAAGGAAGGGATAGGGATAGAATTTGGAACTCAAACCAAAAAAATTAAATTTTTTATATGTAATTGGCAAAAAATAAACCATTAGTTTAAAAAATCATCCAGGTATTATAGTTTTATCTACTCAAATAAAGAACAAGTTTTCTGAGGACAGGGACTCTATTTTTTTTTTATTTCTTGGAATCTCCTACATTTTCTTGTATGTAAAATACTCAGATTTCTGTTGATTGATTTTGATTTGGCATTTAGGAACTTGGGCAGGATCTAGATGTAATTATGAGAAGGAATATCTCAAATTGGGAGCACAATTAATTAAATTAAATCCCTGGTTGATTGGAGGACAGTCTTTAAAGGGCAAAATAAAAGTGAATAGAAAGGGTAGAAGAGGGTGAATGTACTATGCTAATAATTTAATACCTCATCTTTCTCCCTCCCTCCCCCTTTTTATGCCAAATTAGTGGGGAAGGTAAATCCTAATATCATTCTAGACCAGGTAAGTTTGAAACCACAGTCTATATGAATGTTTGTCTTAGGGCACATAAATGAAAAGATAATGCCTGTTGAAGAACTCCATTTTTGAATGGTCTTCTCAAAAGCAGGAAATGTTATTCTCAATGAATACTGAACTTTTGAAATTCAATTTTCATTTTATTTTTGAGTAAGGTAAATATATCATTTTAATTTCCAAACATAAAATACTTTAGAATTCAGGTCCCAATTGAGTCTACCTAATTAAAAATAATAACAACAACAGAAACTATATATTAATTTCTTTCCTTTTCTCACTCAGTCTACAGTGACCACCTCAGGGAAGGACTCCTGGAGGACTTAAGTCAATGAATTATGGAACCATTTTTTTATCTGCTGTTATCACATAGAGAATTCTTACACAATTCCCAGGAAGAAAACTCAAACCCCTACCAAGTCAACATGAATCAAGGGGTCTTCAAGATCCAAGAAACCTCTCCAATTAGATCATACTCCCCATAATAGGTTTTAATGACCATCACCAACACCCTGGTTTCCCCACGCATGTATGTATACATGTAGACAACCTCCTTTTCTGCTTTTTAGAGTATTTTCCCATAGAACAATGCAAAACTGAGGGAGATATTCATTCTTGTCTTTTCAAATCACAAAGCATTTCAAAGAAATCAATCTTTTTAAAAATTTAATTCTTCAAACAGCAGGATGAAGAGGTATAGTATTCCAGATATGACATGTCACATTGGTTCATGGAACTATTCTCCGCAAATATCAGTAATGCAAACTATAACAACATTAGCACAGAAAAGATTCATCCCGACATCTTCTAAGCAAAATCCCATAGAAACTAATTTGGGAATTGGGTTGTGGTGAAAGGATCTCCCATATATTCTTTGTCTTCTGAGATCCAGCATCTCTTTTTCATTGTTGTTGAGAGAAGCTGAAAATATTTGACATTCATAATTTTAGATATTAGAGATGAAATATCTTTGGATTGTAGATCTACAGCCAAAAGGGCCCTCAGAGGACACATAGTACAATCCCATTATTTTACAGATGAGGAAAGTGAGGCACAGAGGAATTAAGTGATAGACCCAATATCAGATATCAAGCCAAGGTATACTATTTTTTGTTCTCCTGTTTGATATCTATGAAACCAAAGATTGGTGCTCCAGAATAAAATGAATTTTTCAAATGTCAGCTGAATAACATTAAATGAAAACCTAAGAAAAATTGAATCCTTGGTCAAAAAGGAAATTTGACAGATCATTTGTCCATTCCCCTTTTCAGTCATCATAATGAAGATAGGTACTGAACTGTGAATTCATTGAATTGGGGGGCTTCCGGATGAGGAAACACTTTCTATCAATGTAGGTCAGCGTGCTCTCTGTACCTTCTAGTCTTATGAACTGCCTAGAACACTGAAAGCTTCAGTGACCTGTGCATGGTCACATAGGTATGCATCAGAGGCTGACCCTGAACTCAGGGTTCTGTGATTTGGGGGATGATTTTCTATCCAAAATTTCTCATTGTCCCTCTATAGTGATGATAGCAATGGTATTTATCATTCATATTTATAAAGATATTTGAAATTAGAGTGTTTTCTTCAACAAAACTCTGTGAAGTAGGCAGTAAAAGTTTTAATTATTTCCATTTTCGTTATGAAAAATTTCAAACTCAGAGAAGGATGAGGAGAGATGACTAGGTAATAGTTAATGTGGGGGGAAAAGGTCTTTTGGGAGAGGCAGAGTAAAGATGTTAGAACAACA
Source organism: Pseudocheirus occidentalis (assembly GCA_028646575.1). NCBI lineage: Eukaryota > Metazoa > Chordata > Mammalia > Diprotodontia > Pseudocheiridae > Pseudocheirus > Pseudocheirus occidentalis. Next base: position 139,777,643 of record CM053596.1, on the reverse strand, counting down.
GAAAGAAGTACACTTGTGCTCTCCAACATAATTCCTCCATAAAGAGGTCCTGGTGGGAAAATCCAGGGGGAAAAAATCATAGTGAGTCATATTCTAGCCTGGGTCAACATGGAGAGACAGACAATCTTCCAACACTACGGAAGGATTCTGATCAGGGATTATTGCACAGGGGCACTATAAAGAAGAAAGAGGACAGAGATTATGTACTAGGTCAAGAAGAGTTTCCAGACTTGTACAGTGGGGGCTCTGACCCCCTTCAGGATGTGAAGAAAGGTGTCAAATGACAGTTCACTAACTAGTTCTGTGTCATATAGATCTATGGCAGGCAGAGGAAGGGATCTAGACCTAGGCTTAGTAGTCCCTTGTACTGTGTATTACTGGGTCATAAGCAATGTATTCCTAGACAAGAAATAAGTGAATGAGGAAACAGTAGCTATGTAGATTTGAATCCAAGAGTGGAGCAAAGTTTCAGTTCCAGCCTTCAGATCATTCTGAAACCTACAGCTGAATAAGTAGGTCAAGAATCTCAGAACAAATTGGAATCTTTTGTTATATTACTAATGATTAGAGAAATAAGAATTAAAACAGTCTGAGGTTACACACCCAATTTATTAGAAAAGTTAACAAAAAGAAGAAAAAAGACCAATGCTGTAAGGGCTGCGGAGGAAAAGTCACATTGATGACCTGTTAGTAGATTTGTGCACCTGCCCAGCCATTCTGGAAAGCAATTTGGAATTAGGTCCCCCAAACTGTTAAATTTTGCCTAGTCTTTGACCCAATGATATGACTATTAGACCAATAGACCCAAAGAGATCAAAGAAAGAGGAAAGGGTCTCATATGTACAAAAAATTTTTCATAACATCTCTTTATAATGGCAAAGAATTGGAAAATGAGGAGGGGCATATATTGGGGAATGGCTGAAGAAGATAGATTAATGTGATCTAGTGCTGTTGTGCAGTAAGCAATGATGGAGGATTTTTAGAGAAATCTAGGTACTCTTGGATGAATTGATATAGACTGAAGTGATCATAATCAGAAGAACAATTTACACAATCACAACAATATTGGAGAGACAAACAACTTTGGATGACTTAGGAATGCTCATCAATGCAATGACCAATCACAGTTCAAGAAGATTTATCATGAAACATTCTACCCTTATAGAGAGGAGATACACTCAGAATTAACATTGAGACCTTTTGTGAGAAGACAGTCAATTAAAGAATTTGTTTTGCTTGCCTACATATGTTTGCAATAAAGGTTTTATTTCTCTTGATTTCTCAACAAGTTTGAAGAAGTGGCCCAAAGAGAAGGGATGTTTTGAGGAAAAAAATATCATTTTTAATTTTTAAAAAAGATCTGTCATTTAGTTGACTCTAATCTCAGTAAGAATCAATAGTGTGGCAGAGAGCCAAGAAAATGTAAGTTAATGAGACCTTAAGCTTCAATAGCACAGCGTCTAGAATAAGGGAGGTGAAAGGTTCACCATATTTTGTCCTGAGTTATGGGTATCTTGTTTAGAAGGACATTAATAAGTTGGAAAGTGTCCAAAGGACAATCACTGGTATAGAGAGAGGACTGTAGACCATGTCACATGCAGACTGTTTGAAGGAACTAGGTGTATTTTGTCATGAGTAGAGAAGACTTAGGAGATGAATGATAGTAATGATCTTCAATTATTTGAAGGCCTACCATAAGAAAGTAGTCTCATACTTTTTTTTCTTGGCAATAAGACATTACTTGAAGCAAAGTGCAGTAATTGCAGAGGCAGATATTGGTTGAATAGTTCCAGGGGTAGGAAACCTCTGAACCTGAGGCCACATATGGCCTTGTAGTTCCTTGAGTGTGGCCTTTTGACTGAGTCCAAATCCTTTTGTTAAGTGGATTTGTTCTGTGAAGTTTGAATTCAAAGGGCTGCACTTGAGGATATAGAGAGCTACATGTGGCCTTGAAGCTGCAGATTTCCCACCTCCCTCCCCCAAACAATCAGTTCCTGGCAAATCTTTCCACAGTTCCCAACAGTCTACTATTCTCTGTTTTCCTCAAATCTATCCTATCCTCACTGGCCCCAAAGTGAAGTTATGTTCCCAACAAATTCATTCCTTTACAAACTTCTCTATTTCTGTTGAAAGGCCTTATGTCTACAAGTCAGAGTCAAATCAGACTCAACTTCCATGAGATATTTTATTGTCACTGTATATTGTTGTCCTCATTACATGGGAGAACATCCCAGACAGATTAGTGTAGAGACAGTTCTTACGACTCTTAGGGGAAAGAGGTCTCACAATCTCTTTTAACAATTTATCCTTGTACTTCATAGCTCATGAAGTCAGAAAGTCACCCTTATCTTACCCAAATCTTATTTTTCTTTCAGTTAATTTCTTCATCATCAGTCACAAATAAACATTCAAAAAATACCAACATGACTTAAATAATAAGTAATAAAATAATGATATAGATAGCATCTCTCTCTCTCTCTCTCTCTCTCTCTCTCTCTCTCTCTCTCTCTCTCTCTCTCTCTCTCTCCTCTTCTTTCAATGCTAAAATACCCCAGGCTGATATATGGTAGAGTTAATCTGTCTTGGACCCAGACTCATTCTCATTCTGTACTAGGCTTGATGTATCTTCTCATGTCAAATAAAGGAGCTGAGATAGCATTGGTGCTCATTAATACTTCTTGATTGGTTGATTTATTCTTTTCCACTATTGTTACTTACGTAAGGTAAGCTTTTATTATGGAATTAGACAATCTTCTTATCTCAGAAATCCAAGAAACACTTAGACAGGAGGAGGGAAGACATAGGACTCAGCAAATAGGAGACCTGAAGAAGTCATGTTGAGTCTAAAAACAGATTCTCTTTCACTGTCTAATTCTCATTGTCACTGCTGCTAGACTTAGAAAGAGGCAAGACACACTATAAGCTTCTTGAAGATAGGAGCCATTTCAGTTTTGTCTTTGGAACTCTAGTGCCTCATGCCACGCCTCATAAGTGGAACACAATTAATGCTTGTTGACTGGCTTGAATTAAAGAGACTGTGGTCTGAATTATGGATCTGTGACATCATAGAAAGTGCATTGGATTTGGAGCCAGGAAACCTGGGTCTGAATCCTGGTTAAGCAACCTATTTACCTGTGTAACCAGAATCAAGTCACTGGGCATACAAAGACAAATTCGTGGTTTTATGTTTTGGTCCTGGATTTCCTTGATTAGCAAAATGAGGGGGCTGCAGCAGATGACCTCTGAGATCACATCAAGTTCTAAATCTGTGATGTGTTCTCCTCATTTATTAAATGTGTGACCTTGGTTAAGTCACTTATCTTCTGCAAAACTAAATTTCTTATTGTAAATTAAAGTTAATAAATAAATTTCATAAAAAATTATATTTCTTCACCTATAAAATGGAGGTAATGATATCACTATCTCATGAAATCATCATGAAAACCCCAAAAGATAATGCGATATGATATGATGTGATATGATATGATGTGATATGATGTGATATGATATGATATGATGTGATATGATGTGATGTGGTGTGATATGATGTGATATCATATGATGTGAGATATGATATATGATATTATGTGATGTAATATGATATGATATGATATATATATATATATATGCTTCTCTAAAACATTATATAAATGGCTGTTACTATCAGGTTATTAGAAGAAGAAGATCCCATGACCATGGATACATAACCTTCAAATTTTTAGAGGGGAAATAAACAGAGGAGAGTTTGGTTAGCTGTTGTCCTTTGTATTTGAAGAGGACCAAAATGACATTACTATGTCAGGGTCAATGTAAAGCATCTCCACTTGTGGCTGATCAGACCAATACAAGCTTGGAAAGCTCTACCAAAGTTTGGGCACAAATAGGCTACTTGAATGAATCTAAAAGTGTGCATCTCACTTTTTGTTTGGTTTTATTTTTTGAGGGCAATTGAGCTCAAGTGACTTGCCCAAGGTCATGCAACTAGTAAGTGTTAAGTGTCTGAGTTTGGATTTGAACTCAGGTCTTCTTGACTCCAGGGCCAGTGCTCTATTCACTGTGCCACCTAGCTGCCCCTACATCTCACTTTTCTTTTGAGCTACTACAATTTTGCTCTTCTCATAGATCACATCACCTTCTTAGGTGCAGGTGTGTCTTGTGGGATGATCCTGTAGCAGAAGCTACAGGGAAAAAAAAAGCCACAAGATGTAGTCCTCAGGCTTGAGATTCAAGGTTGTATAATGTGAACTTGGCATATGGCTCCCGAGAACCACATTATAGAAAACCCTTAGTTTATTTATTCCTTCCTGCCACCCAGTGCTAGTATCTTTTCCTTCTGCCATTAAATTGGACTTAGATGAGTATGCCTGGCTAATTTTCTCTGCCCCAGCTGCCAACCTTAGGCAGTGGAACATCTGCTTTATCCCCAAAGGGCACTAACCTGCCAGAAAAGGGAAATTAATATATTTTTTATTTTATAAATCAACATTCAAATTTTTAAAATGTCATTTTAAATTGCTACCATAACAGAGTTGAATACCTGCTTGTTATTTACTAGTGCATATTTGGAATTATTTTAAACTGTTTATTATTTACTGGGGGGGCATTGTAATTCTAATTATGTGATACAAGGTGAGATAATTATTTACCGGTGCTGACTTAGAATTGCCAATAATTACTTAATATTTGTTGGAAATTATTCAACAGTTTTTAATTAGTGATACATACCAAAGTGATTGTTGTTTTCCAGAGAATATAAAAATCCATCTATGAGAAAAGACACCTGGGACTTACATTAGTAATTATTCTAAAATGCATTATTGATTTCTCCCAGTTACCATATGTACATTATTACTTTTCAATATTTGGGGAATTCTTGCCTTTCTCAGCAAAAATTAGCCCCTGAAAATTGATGGAATAATTCTCAGGGTGAGCATTCAAATGGAGAGAAAGCATGAGTTAAAAATAGGTCTATCCTGTATCTTACTCCCTTAGATGCCATCTGGAATCAGCTAACCTGAATACCATAACTCCACATAAATGCATTCCATAGCACCTAGAATCAGAATCTTCTAGGCAGAAGGCATTAGTCAGAGAAATGGTCTCAAACTAAAATAGAAATGGGGGCCACTACACCATACCTAAGGATCCCTGTGGGCTGCATATCAATTTAGAAAAACACATTTTACATATTTATTTTTTATTAATCCATCAACACTTTAAAACCAGTTAGGTGCTGCATTCTAATCTTCTTTGAGCCACATTCTTGGCTGTTGCACGTCACATATTTGACACCAGTGATCTAGAGATCATATAGTCCAAGTAACTCAATGTATAGAAAAGGAAAGTGAGACTGAAGGAGGTTAAGGGTCTTCTTTGAGATCCCATAGTAGCAGCTAGGGGGTGCAGCAGATAGAGTACTGGGAGTGGAATCAGAAAGACTCATCTTCGTGAGTTCAAACTCAGTCTCAGACATTTATTGGCTGTGTGACCCTGGACAAGTCACTTAACCCTGTCTACCTCCATTCCTCCTCTGTAAAATGAAGTGGAGGAGGGTGTGGCCAACAATTCTAACATCTTTGCAAAGGAAACCTTAAAATGGGGTCATGGATAGTTGGACACGACTGAAACAAATGAATAACAACAAAAGTTAGCAGCAGAGCTCTGAATAGAACCCAGTCTAGTCATTTTTCCACAATATGATGCAGTAGCTAGCTCATTAGCAACATTATTCATATGCACGAAGAACATAAATTAAATTTTAAAACAGAATAAATTAGAAAAATATCATGCAATTCTTTGGAAAGATTCCTTATGTTAATCCTAGAAGTAATACTCAAGAGACAGCAGCACCGTCCTCCCCACACCTCCACCCCCACCTCCCACACCTTTTCCTAGTGGTCTTTCTTGGAAGGATGAAAAATAGCTGCTTTCCTACAAACAGCAACAAACTACAGACTCAACTGAAATGTTTAAGTTGACCTTCCTCACCAAAGTCACTTACTTATCAGTGTGATAAAGTGGCTCTAGGCAGGCAGGATGGTTATAATCCAACAGTGAAAAGGGCAAGATAATGTGGGCCACGTGCCCTTCATGTTCCTAGAGGGTAGATGGGCATGCTTAAGTCTGTATAGACAATGCATTCTTCTTGTGACTGTGACTCAGACAACAGTATCCCCAAATCATTGCATAGCTTTCTGGGGTTCCTGAAAAGAGAGAAGGGGTCTTACCAAAGGGTTTCTCAAGTCCTTGCTTTGAAACAGGAATTCCTACCTTTAAATGTCATATTCAGGGAAAGTTTGTAAAAGCTTCCAAAATTATGGGGAAGGATGACTATTCATTTCAACTTCTGCTCCTTGAAGGGCATTTTGAAGACTGAGAAGGATGAATGAGGCATCTATTTCTCTGGAGTACACATTGTTCCTCCTCACCATCATGAAGTGGCAGGAAGGTTGTTATGCCTCCCAGCCTCTGATAGAGATCTTTGATCTGGGAGTAGAAATGGCTTGTGAATTTTCTACCCTACCTAGGAATTTATAAAATGGATTGCTTGCCCCAATAATTAGAGAATCAAACATTTTAGAGCTGAAAAAGATAAAAGAAATCATCTAGGCCAACCATTTCATTTTACAGATGAGGAAACTGAGTCCTAGAGAGGTGAAGTCAGTCAACAAGTTCTTGCTAAGTACTTGCTATGTGTCAGGAGTGAAGCTAAGTTCTGGGTATAAAAGAAAGACAAAAAACACAGCCTTTGGCCTCAAGGAAGTCTTATTCTAATGGAGGAGGTGATAAGCAAGCAACTATGAACATGCAAAATATATATGGTGTAAATATAAGGAATGCATTCAGAAGGCAGTGGGTACCTCCTGCAGAAGGTAGGATGCAAAATGAGTAAAGGGGGCCAAGGAAGCTAGCAGGTAGCTGGGGGGAAACAGAGCATTCCAACATGTGAGAAAAGCCATATTGGGAGACAGAGCGCTCTATTTAAAGAATCGCTAGTAGACCAGTGTAGATGGATCATAGCATATATGGAAGTGAATATGACATGAGAAGCTTGGAAAGGAAGGAATGAAGGTGTGAAGGTGTGAAGGTCTTTAAATGCCGAATGGAGAACATGTGTGTATGTTCTCATACACGCACACGCACACACACACGCACACACACACATATATTCCCCCCCCCCAGCAGTAATGGGGAATCACTGGAGTTTATTGAGTATTATGATAACATGGTCAGAACTGCACTTTAGGAAAATGACTTTAGCAGCAGAAGGATGGATTTGAATGGGGAGAAATTTGATGCAGGCGGATCAACCAAAAGGCTATCACAATAGTGCAAACATGGTGTTATAAGGGCCTGAAGTAGGGCACCATCTCTGTAATTGGATCAAAAGGGACAAAATAAGCAGTTATGTGCAAGTACAAACTACAAGACTTGGAACAGATCGCATATGTATAGTAGAAATGAAGAGTCTAAGTGACAATGAGGTTGCATGCCTTGGTGACTGAGAGAAGAGTTATAGTAATAGAAAAGTTGGGAACAAAAATAGTGTGGAGGCAGAGCTCTGTTTTGGAAACACTGAATTAGAATTCTCTATGGGACATCCAGTTTCAGATATCTAAAAGACAGTTGGTGATGTGAAACTGAAATGACTTTCCCTATTTAGTAGTAAATAGTGGAGCCTTAATTTGAACCCCAATTCTATCATTCCAAATCCTATATGAGACTTACAAGTATGTCTTCTATACTAAGCATCTTTTTCTCACCCCCAGTAAGAGACATAATCATCTGAAGGCACAGTCGCCATGATCAGATCTTTTTCCTTTCCCATACACATGACTCTCTGTGCCTTTATTTGCCATCCATTTATCTTTGTCTTCTTTTCGTTAAAATTATAAATTCTCTTGATGGCAAGGAATTGGTCCACTCTGCATTTTTAATCCCATATTATCTAGAATAGCATATTGAGAGAGACATACAGACCTCATATGACATAATTTAGCATCTCCACAGAATCTTCTTTTCCTCCTTCTGGACGCACTGCAGTTTATGAGAGTCCTTGCTAAAATATGGTGCCCAGAACCATTAATGGATAATGATAGTTCTTCATCTCTACATGGTTCCTTTCACTGAGTTACTAGAGATGTTCTTTCTTTCCCTCTCCTTGAAAACCCGAAAGGGGAAAAAATAACCTCGCTCACTAGTTCCTAATGAATGATCTTAAGTCATTTACTTAGTGTAAAGATTATTCAGGAACACCATTACTTACCAAACACATTATTCAGAAACTCTTTTATGTTGAAAAGCATTTAATTAGAATTGCATTATTAGAAACTGCTAAGCATTTCCTTTACTTATTCATTAAACAATGAAATGCTTTACTAAGAGAAAACAATGGAAGAGAAATGTTACTATTTAATCATTTGCTAAATATTTTCGATGAATAACTATCAGTACCAATTATTTGCAAAGGTAATGAATTCAGCCCCCACACCCTGATGCATGCCTTCCTCTTTAGAAAAAGGATGGTTAGGATCAATTTTGAAAATAAGAGGGAACACATGGATCTAGGTCTTGGGGGAATCACTTATTATAGCACTGCTCATTTTCCTTCTTTCCATAACAAACTGATCATAAAATGTAGATTCTAGACAATGATGCCATTCCCCTGCACAAGGGAGATCTGAATTCTCATAAGAAATGTAAGAATAGAAATCTCCTGTCTCTGTTCAGATGACACATTGACTTTTCTATCCACTGTATGGACCAGATGGCATTTGCAGTGATGTCATATGATTATCTTAAATCAGGAAATGCCCAGACGACCCTTACTTATGTGATTGTAGGATGGAGCAAACTGTGCTTAAGAGAACACAGAGAAATGTGGGTCTCAGTGATGAGCACAATGCCTTTTATTGAGGCCTCTAGGATCCTACTCTTTAGCTGAAGAGTATGTTAACAACTCTTGACGTAGTAAGTTTCAGGCTGAGATCTTTGAGCCACACATGATTGCTTTATATAGAAAACATATTTAAGCACCTTTTCTTATTCTACAAGTCATCTACAATTTTAGGTGCAAAGCATTCCAAGAAACTATGTTGAAAAGTAGAAACCCATGCCATACATACATGTTGCCTTCTCTTGTCAAACCATACATAGATCTTTGCCTTCCTCTGTTTGTACATCAATGAAGGCCATTGAAGGAGCAAATAAAAGGTGGCAGGAAATTCAGCATAAATCTACTTTTGCAGTCTGATTATATCGAGTTCCTCTTCAAATACTCTATGATTCATAATATTGGTTAGTCATGCAATTAATATTTATTAAGCCCTTACAGTGCCTTACACTGTACTAAACATCAGGGATATAAAGAAAGGCAAAATAACCTATAAATAACTATATGCATGTAAGATATCTATTTCTTAATGTAATACATATGTATGTTGAGAGATAGAAACAGAGGGGAGAAGAGAGAGAAAGAAATAGACAGTAGATATGACAGGTAGAGAGAATAGGAATGATTTCCTGACTTCACTGTACTCCATATACAATACCCCATCTTCTATCCCCATTGCTTTGTTTTAATCATCTCTTCATGTTTAAAATTCTTCTCATTTTAAATTTTGATTTCTAAATTATCTCCCTCCCTCCACTGTAAAAAAAACTCTTCCTTTTTTTCCTCTTTTATGTGAGAAAATCTTTCTCATTCTACTCATCCCTACCCCTTCTCCCAGTGTACCCCTCTTTAAAAAGGTATAATTGACTCACACCCATGCCCTCAGTATATGTAAACTCCTTGTAACTGCCTTAAACATGATAAAGTTCTTAGGAATTACATGAATCATTTTCCCATATAGGAATGTAAACAGTTTAACCTTGTTGAGTCCCTCATGATTTCTCTTTCATATTTACCTTTCCATTCTTCTCTCAAGTCTTGTGTTTGAATGTCAAATTTTCTATTCAGCACTGGCCTTTTCATCAGTAATACTTGAAAGTCCTCAGTTTCATTAAATGTCTTTTTTCCCCTGAAGGATTATATTCAGTTTTTCTGAGTGTATTATTCTTGGTTCTAATCCTAGCTCCTTGCCTTCCAGAATATCATGTTCCAGGTCCTCTGCTCCTTTAACATGTATAAGTATATACATATATAGACATTTCTCATTTTATATAAACTTGTGGTACACCAATTTGACATTACATAAAGAATTCTGAAAGAAATCTGCACCCCCCAAAACCCACCTATGTCAACTTTGCTGTGCAATACTGTGTATTCTCTCTTTCCACTTCTGCCCCTCTACTCGGTGCTCTTTGACCTCCCAGCCCTGCCTCCCCACCTAAAAACAAAAAACAAAAACAGAACCCAAACCCTGTGTCTCATGGGGAGATAGCCACAGTAGAGCCCTTGATTGGGGGCTTGCCTTGAGACCTCCAGCACCAAGAAAGGAGACCTTTGCTATACTCTGTCCACCTGCTAGTATGTCAGGCCCCACTTGTCTATCTTCCATCAGTCCCTCCTCAGATACCACGTGTCTGTCCCCAGTCCCTGCCTGTCACCTGTCTTCTCTTGTTTGTGTCTCTGTTTCCCCATATTCTTACACTCAGTTCCAGACAGGCCCCTATGGGACTGGCTCTAGCTTTGTGTTTTCCTCCTTCTACTCTTGTTTCTTTGTCTTTGGCCCCCATGTGTCCTTGAACCATGTACCTTCCCCTTCTCTTCAGCCATTTGGCCCTCTTTCTGCTTACTCTCTTCCTCCCTTCCCCATGTCTATGAACAAATTCATACTACATAACAATCACTTTACATAGAGATTTGTGGTTCACTTATACTTATTTTGTGCTTCACTTACATAAATCAAGAACTATTTGTGTATGTTTCTGTGTGTATAAATATGTATCTATTTATCCATCTATCTAGTTATCTAGTTTATAGTATCTCCACTGATGGAGGAGATACTTTTATCTTCTTTCAGTATCTAGGATCTAGCAGAGTGTCTGATACATGATGGGTGTTTTTTAAAATACTTTTAAAACTAATTTGACAGCATAGAATTGGCAGAACAGTGAAATGTCATGGCAGAAAGTGAGGTCTGCCTATATTAGGACATGTAGATCCTTCTTTTAATGATGCCTGTGCACTATTTCCTGTGAAAGTTCCAGCTGAGGGAGCCAAGATGGTGGAGTAGAAGCAGCAAGGATCCGCAGCTCCCACACAGCCACCCAAAATACCCATAAAATATGACCCCAGACAAAGTCTAGGACTCTCAGACTCACAAAAATACAGAAAACACATCTCTCACTGAAGGCAGCTCAGCAGCAGGGGCTCATTGCGGCCCAGCCCGCTGAGACCAGCCTAACCTGAAAAGGAAAGTCGGCCAGGCCAGGCCCCAGGGAGGCCTGGAAGAGCCTAGCCTTGCAAGCTGCAACATGAGTCTGACCCCGGGAGCAGATCTACAGCACCTGCAGGGATTTTCATATCCAGCAAGCCAGAATTACAGAAGGTCAGTGAAAGTGGAACTTTGAAACTTAATTTGGGGGAAGAAAAGCAGTTTGGCCAATCTGCCCCAGGGAAAGGAAGCAGTGGGGGAAGGGCAGGAAATGGTGTAACCGGGTGGCTGGTCCCACTGAACTGCTTCAGAGCCCCTGGCTTGCGGACCCTGCAGGGGGGCTGAATCGATTGATCAGGGCCAAGTGCTCTTGCATTGAGCGACCTGGATCTGGATCGTGGTCTTGGGTGGTGATCCTGGGGTGTGCTCTCAGCAAGCCAAAACTGTGGGGGCTGCAACACCCCCCTAATAGCTCTAGCAGCTGAGAAAACCCCAGCGATTTGGAACAGAGCTTTCCCCCCTGGAAGCAGAGTTCCACAAAGCTGAAAAAAAACCCAACCAATTAATGGACTGGCAAACATGAGGAAAAGGAAGCAAAATAAGAACAGCAATAAAACTCTAGAATCCTTTTTTGTGGACATAAAGGAGCAAAGTATGGAATGGGAGGAAGACAACCCAAAACTCCCACATCAAATGCTTCCAAGACACTGGAAGAATGCCTAGAAGCTATACATCAACTGAAAAAGGAATTTGAAAACCAAATAAGAGAAGTGCAGGAAAAATTGGGAAGAGAAATGAGAATGATGCAAGAAAACCATGAAAAGACAGTCAGCAACCTGACTGAAGAAAACAAAACTCTAAAGAACAGATTAACTCAAATGGCAAAAGAGGCCCAGAAAGCCAATGATGAGAAGAATGCCTTAAAAAGCCAAATCTCAAGGATGGAAAAAGAATCTCAAAAGCATTCTGAAGAGAATAATTCCTTCAGAATTACAGTGGAGCAAGTACAAGGTAATGACTTTATGAGAAACCAAGATACTATTAAACAGATACAAAGAAATGAAAAAATAGAAAGCAATGTGAAATATTTCCTTGAAAACACACTGACCTGGAAAATAGATCCAGGAGAGACAATCTGAAAATTATTGGTCTACCTGAAACCCATGACCAAAAAAAGAACTTGGAAAGCATCCTTCAAGAAATCCTCAAAGAAAATTGCCCTGATGTTTTAGAATCAGAGGGCAAAATAGAACTTGAAATAATTCACCAATCACCTCTTCAAAAAGATCCCCAAAAGAAAACTCCTAGAAATGTTATTGCCAGGTTCCACAATACCCAATTAAAGGAGAAAATGTT
>CM053596.1:139705707-139763207 GCA_028646575.1 Pseudocheirus occidentalis | reverse complement strand
GGACAAAGGATGATGGTTCTGTATTTGGAGAGAAATGGATGGGTACATATATGAGAGATGGAGGAAAAGTAGAAATGACAGTATTTGACAATAGATTGAATATGCAGAGTGGATGCTAATCAGTTTAGAATGACACCTAGGTTGCTAACCTCAGTAACTGGGACAGTGATGGTGCCCTGGGTTGTAATATGGATATTCAGCAAATTAGGAGGGCTTTGAGGGAAGAAAAATAACTTAGATTTGTAAATGGTGAGTTGGAGATAGCTACAGGTACCAAGTAGAAAGTTAATTACTTGAGATGAGATCAGAAGAGAGATAATGCTGGATAAATAGAGACTCATTGGACATAGAGATGATAATTGAGTGCATGGGGATCCTCTAATGCAGGTTGACATCTGCTTTGCACATTATTTGGAGAGTTGCTTGGAATACTGAGACATATAATTGAATTGTCCATGGCCACACAATAAGTGTATAACAGAGGCAGGATTTGAATCCAGGTCTTCTTGATTCTAAGGTCAGCTTTCTAATTACTACATCATGCTCCTTTCCTAACCAAGAATGAGGCCATAAATGATGGACCAAATCATGGGCATGGGTAATGAATGCTACAGGACTTCAGAGGAAGGGAAATTTACTTTGGATTGGGATGTCATAGGGGACTTCATGAAAGAGGAATGATTTGATGTAGCCCTCAAACAGATTAAGGAGTTTTATTCATTCTATAAATGATGGTGAGTGATTGAATATTTCTGAGTCAGGGAATATGTAATGAAAGTTCTTAATTATACTCTAATGATCTGTAATTGCCATACATGTATTAATCTTGTTCCCCTAACTAGAATATAAGCACTTAAAGTACAGGGATCTTATCTTATGCTTGAATTTGCCAGTGATACTTAGCTCAGTTCAGAAGGAAAGAAGAGTGCTAAGCACTTACCAATGTTCAATAAAACCTGATTTATTTTCTTCTATTTTATATAGCTCTATAGCTTTCAAAGCAGTTTTCCCATTCATTATCTCATGTGTTTCTCATAATCTTATGAAGCAGACAGGGCACATATTAACATTTTCCTTTGACAAATGAAGAAACTTCATTATAAAGAAACCCCAAGAGGTCAGGAGATTCACACAAGATAACAATGCTAGAAAGTGATAGTTCTAAGACTTGAAACCTAAGTCTTGATTCTAAATTCAGTGTTGTTTTTACTATATTATATTGCCTCCTTTTGATGGATGGAATAATCATGGCAGTATTAATGGTAGTGGTGTTGGTTTTGAAAACAATGATAACTAGCATTTCTATAAGGACTTTAACATTTACAAAGCACTTTGTGCATATTATTTAATTTGATCTTCAAAAGAACCCTTGGACAATTATATACGTATACCCATTTTACAGATTAGGAAACTGGAACATACAGTGGTTAAGTAATATACCCATGATCACATAGCTAAGAAGTATCTGAGGCTGGATTTGAATCCAGGTCTTTCCAACTCCAGGGCCAGTGTTGTATCCACTGTATCACCTAGTGAATTGAACCCTTTTACCCCTATTATATGGCATAGATAGGTGCATTTGAGTAAATTCCTTTTAGATGTGTTTAATCATGTTCAATTTATCTTCTATTTGTTGACTGCCTACTGTTCTCCAAGTACTATAATAGTGACTGTGAAAGTTAGAAGATACAGTCTTAGTCTTTTCACTTTAAAAATGCAACCTTATTTTCACATAAAAGGCCTCTGACTTGTTAAATGTTGGGCCTATGCATAATGAAGGGTTCAGAGGACTTCTTTCCTTTAGTAAACCGAGAACAACAAACTAGGTTCTTCTCTTGATTTTATTCCTCTTTTCATGTCTCAGTTCTATGCCAGGTTGAATGGGTTATTTTCTTTAAAGCTCTTCCCATTCCAAATGTAACCCTACCCTATCTATCTTGGGTTCTCTCACATGCTTTCCAATAGGAATCTCTACTGAATCCACATCCATGCCTAGAGAATCTACATATTCTTGTCATCTCCACCCAGAGAAGCAAGATGAACTGGAGAAGATTGCTAGATACATTTTGCTTTGTTTCAAATAACATTTTCTTGGGCTGCTTTGAATCTCTGACTTCCTTGATCCAGGCATGCTCTCTACAGCACACTCAGGCTGCATACCTAACAGATATTTGGAATATATAGCTTGACAACCCCCACTGCTCTGATGATAGCAATTGTCTAGGTGTTCCATCCCCTCTCTCAGCTCCCCCCTTGGCTGTCACAAGGGGATTTCAAGTGCAATTTTGCCTCTCACATCAAACAGCAATTTTCCTGTAGAAATCACAACCTGCAAAAACTCTGCCCTAATCAAATCTATCAAGCCCAATTTAGAAGCAAGCTTGTGTCTGTTTATCAGGAAAATGGAGTTGAAATTGCCCCCTTTAATGGAAACACAGCTGCCCACCACAATTCCTCACCTGAGTGTTTGAATTAATGGTGGGGCATGGCCCATGCTCTCAAACTTAGGGATTTGATACCAGTTATAGAAAATTGCTATAATTTTGGGGATCCATGATGCTCAGGGACATTGGGGCACTTAGGATGGGGTTAAAGTGTGTATGACAGAGCCTTTAGTGAACTCATGAAGGGTATGGAGGTCAGTGTTTTTTTTAATAACTCATATTCATCGAATGCATTACAATTTAGAAAACTTTAGGACTCATATTTTTTAAATTTGCTTTAAAACTTTGAGTTCCAGATTCTCTCCTTTCTTCCCTCATCACCCACCTCCATTGGGAAGACTAGCAATTCAATATAGGTTATACATGTATAGTTATGCAAAACATTTCCATAGTAGTCATATTGTGAAAGAGTATATTTTCCTCCATCCTATCCTGCCCCCCAATTTATTCTAATTTTCTCCTTTGACCCTCTCCCTTTTCAAAAATGTTTGCTTCTGACTACCCCTCCCCAAATCCACCCTCCCTTATATCATCTCCCCCCTCTTATATCCTTCTCCCCTAATTTCCTGTGGGGTAAGATACCCAATTGACTGTGTATGTTATTCCCTCCTTAAGTCATCTCCAATGAGAGTAAAGTTGACTCATTTCCTTTCACCTCCCTGTTCCTCCCTTCATTGTAACAGCTTTCTCTTGTCTCTTTTATGGGAGATAATTTACCTTATTCTATCTTTCTCTTTCTCTTTCTCCCAATATCCCAATATCCTCTCTCACCTCTTAATTTCATTTTTTAGATATCATCCCTTCATATTCAACTCACCCTGTGCCATCTGTCTATGTATACATATGCACACATACACACATGCGCGCACACACATATATGCACATATACCCACCTATATGTATACATATACATATATATACCTGTACATATACACATATGCATACACACATATTCCTTTCAACTATCCTAGTACTGAGAAAAGTTTTATAAGTTACAAATATTGTCTTTTCATGTAGTAATATAAACAGTTCCACTTTAATAATTCCCTTATGATTTCTCTTTCCTCTTTATCTTTTAATGCTTCTCTTACTTCTTGCATTTGAAAATCACATTTTCTGGTCTACTCTGCTTTTTTCAGCAAGAATGCTTGAAAGTCACCTATTTCATTGTATGCCCATATTTTACCCTGAAGTATTATACTCAGTTTTGCTGAGTAGGTGATTCTTGGTTTTAACTCTAGCTCCTTTGACCTCTGGAATATTATTTTCCAAGCCCTTTGATCCCTTAACGTAAAAGCTGCTAGATCTTGTATTATGTGGATTGTGTTTCCACAATACACAAAATGTTTCTTCCTGACCTCTTGTAATATTTTCTCCTTGACCTTTGAACTCTGTAATTTGACTGTAATATTCCTAGGAGTTTTCTTTTGGTGATCTTTTTCAAGAGGTGATCAGTTAATTCTTTCAATTTCTCTTTTACCCTCTGGTTCTAGATTATCAGGACAATTTTCCTTGATAATTTCTTGAAAGATGATGTCTAGGCTCTCTCTTTTTTTTTAATCCTGGCTTTCAGGTTGTCCAATAAGTTTTAAATTATCTCTCCTGAATCTATTTTCCAGGTCAGTGGTTTTTCTAATGAGACATTTCACATTGCCATATATATTCATTCTTTTGAATCTGTTTTATAATATATTGATTTATCATAAAGGCATTAGCTTCCTTTTGCTACAATCTAATTTTGAAGGAATTATTTTTTTTCAGTGAGCCTTTGAACTTCTTTTTCCATCTTTCAAATTCTGCTTTCTAAGTCATTTTTCCCATTGACTTTTTGGACTGGTTTTGCCATTTGAGTAGTCTGTTTTTAATGTGTTATTTTCTTCAGTATTTTGGGTCTCCTTTAGTAAGCTGTTGACTTGATTTTTATTATTTTACTGCATCATTCTAATTTCTCTTCTCAATTTTTCCTGTGCTTCTCTTACTTGATTTTCAAAATCCTTCTTGAGCCCTTCCATAGCCTATGGCCAATTCATATTTTTCTTGGAACCTTTTGATGCAGGAGTTTTGACTTTGTTGTCTTCTTCTGGTTCTAATTTTTTATTCTTTGTAAGCAAATAATGATTCTACAATCTGATTTTTCTTCTTCAGTTTGTTTATTTTGCCAGCCCAATTACTTGACTTTTGAGCTCTTTGCCATGGTAGAACTCTGCTTCCAGAGTGGAGAGTGCTGTGTCCCAAATATCTGGAGTTTTTCACAGCTATTGTCAGAGTTTCTCCTAGGCTCCTGCCTCAGAACTGTGAGGAGGACTGCCTTTCCATAGTTTCAACAAGCACCAGTGCTTCTCACTCCAGGACCGCCACCCAAGACTGTGACCCAGATCCAAGAAGGGCAAAAAAAGAGAGTGTTGCCTCAGCATTAGGAAAAAAGATTCCTGCAATTTCCCTCTGGTCAGTTATTTGGTCCCCTCACTATCTGTGGGCCTGGAGCCCCAGAAGCAGCAGCCACTACTGCCACCATTGTCACTGCTGCTGCTGCAGCTGCTGCTGCAGCTGTCGCTACCTCCACCACCCTGGGGTCAGGGGCAGGACCACACTCTTCCCTCATCCAGGTCCAATAGAATTTGCCCACTGACCTTTTACTTTCTCTTTGATACTTATGGGTTGAGAAGTCTGGAAACCAACACAGCTGCCAGTGATTCAATCCCCTGAGGTCTGCTCTGGACTGGTCTGTGCCGCCGGTTTTTGCTGGCACAGCCCACGTAAGACTGCATTCTGCTCTCAACCCATTGTGGTAGACCCTTCTTTTTGACTTGCCAGACTCTCATCAGCAGAAGATGTTTCACTCTGTCATTTTGTGGGTTCTGTAGCTCTAAATTTTTTTAAATTCATTTTTTAAAGATATTGGAGATGATTGGCCACGAGCTCAAATAAGATCCTGCTTTTACCCTGCCATCTTGGCTCCACCCCCTTAGAGCCTTTTTATGACACCTATTAGTCCCCTTCTCTAAAAGGTACTTCCAGCAATCATCAGTGGCACCTATTGTCATGAAGGAAAAGAAGGAATGTTTTCAAAACAAAGGTCTGACATAGGAAGTTGATAGATGTAGGTAGATTCATTCTTGTAGAGGAGGAAGAAATTTATATTTATCCTGATCATAAGTTCTTGACCCTTCTGAGACTTGGTTTATCTCAGCCTAAACAGGAAGATCAAGGTGAGTAAATAGTAATACTGTGATAATTAGATGGACTTATTATGTCATGTATCAAGCCAGTTACTGTTCTCTCCAGCATTGTGGTTCATAGCCTATCCATGCCTTTTTGTCCTGCCTGACTCTTGTTTATCCCCTTATGTGGTGATTTAAATCTTGCATGGGGGATTAAGCAAATGGACTGCAGACCTTCCTGGACA
Organism: Pseudocheirus occidentalis; assembly: GCA_028646575.1. Taxonomy (NCBI): domain Eukaryota; kingdom Metazoa; phylum Chordata; class Mammalia; order Diprotodontia; family Pseudocheiridae; genus Pseudocheirus; species Pseudocheirus occidentalis. Next base: position 139,757,357 of record CM053596.1, on the reverse strand, counting down.
TCTCTTGATATTGCATGGATAACAATGGGCTGACCTTATTTGAGGTCTCTTACTATAGGTTGGGAGCACACAGGCTGCCCCCTGGTTATTCCTCACTCTCACTTTGTGACTGGCCCGTGTACTTGTACAGACATTCATTTCATGAAAGATATCTTTAACATTATTTCTTGTTTGATTCTTCACAGGTAACATACTACAGCCTACTCATATCTACTATTTGTTTCTCCATTGTCCTTTGGGTAACCTATAACTTTAATTATTAGAAGACCATATGCTCTATCCCATGTTTTGTGACCACGTAAGATTACTAGATTGCTATTGATGTTCTGTATTGCAGGGAAAAATTTGGCAAGAATGTAAGAATAGTCAGCAAAAGCACCAAATCAATTTCCAAATTCAGTCCAATCCAACCCAGTTCATTGTCTTTCAGATATATATGAAGATGGATTGTACATATATCTGTATAGTATATTCAACTGCTCTCAATCCAGAGCTGGAGAGTAATAACATAATACAACTAATTATCAAAACCTCACAAATTTACAGCATTGTTTAATATAATCTCATTTCAGCTTTGCAATAGATACGTGAAACAGACGAGATGGGTGATATTATATTCATTTTACTGATGAAGAAACAGGTTCATTTAGAAAGGTTAAGTAAGTTAGCTACTGAAGGATATGGATAAGAATCAAATATGAATCAACAGTTCTTTCAACTGAATCATGCTGAGCTAAAGTAGAGAGATCTTCACTGAAGATTATGATCCAGGAAGGAGAATAGAACAAAATAATATGACCTACCTTCTCCACCATGATGCTAATTCATACTGTAAATTTAAAGTATTTGTTCCCCAGTTGTATTGCAGGAATGAGTAAATTATACTGAGACTATGAAAAGAGGTCCTGTGGCAAGACAGTGGAGATGTTTAAGCAGAAGCTGTGGTTGGTGTGGATTTCCTATTATTTAATTTTATGGTTTTGTTCCTCCTTTAATTTGGCCCAATGCACATTTACTGTTGTTCAGTCATTTCAGTCATGTCAACTCTTCCTGGCCCTGTTTGAGGTTTTCTTGGCAAAGATACTGGAGTAGTTTGCCATTTCCTTCTCCAGGTCATTTTATAGATGAGAAAATTGAGGCAAACAGGGTTAAGTGACTTGCTCAGAGTCACACAGCTAGTAAGTGTCGGAGTCTAGATTTGAACTCAGGAATATAGGTCTTCCTGATTCCACGCCTGACACTCTATCCACTGTGTCATCTAGCTGTCCCCAATGCACACTAAGAACTCACTATGTACAAGGTACTCTGCTAGGTTCTGGGCTTACAAAAACAAAACAATCAATTCTTGCCCTTAAGAAACTTCCAGTATATTTTGCTGTAGGAGATCCAACATGGAAATAGATAAGTAAATCTGAACTATTACAGTGGAGACATAAGAGAAGGCTTCACAAGGAGAAGGTAACAAGATAGGCAAGTCCTGAAGGAAAGAAGTCACAGGGTACCATAGAAGACATACATACTCCAAAGGCAGAGGAACTGGAACATCTGTGGCCCTAACACTTACAACCTATGTGGTTTTGTGCAAATGATGAAGCTTTTTTAGGGCTTAGTTCCCGTTCTATACTCCCAATATAAGGATTGGGAAGGCAAGGGGAGGCAGTATATTTATTACAGGTGTGAGACATGGACTAATTGCTAATTGAAACATAGATGGGATAGGGGAATTGGCGAGTGTCACATAACTTCATATTAATATTCCCATTTTACAAATGAGAAGGTTGAGATACAGAAAGTTTAAAGGACTTTAAGTGACAGAACTAGACATGAATTTGAGACTGGAATGTAAATCTCTAATTTTTCAGAGCAGGGGCTTTCCCATAAGTTTCCCTGTCTACTATAACCCTCTCCTCCATAGGCCTTATTCAATCTGAGCTTGACTCGTCTCCTCAGGCAGGAAATAAATTCCTCTAAGCACACTTCCGCCCTCATTTCAGTCATAGAAACCTGAAGACATTACTGCCTCCTCATTCCTACCCACAAGAATTAATCTTCAGCATTACACTAAATAGCTATGGGAGATCTTTTCTCCATGAAATGCATCTGATATTTTCATCTTGCAATAAAAAAGACTGTTAAATTAGAGAATCACAGGAATTTAATAAATGGGGGGAAAAGCCTATTAGGTCTCTTCTAGAGTTGCTAATGCCTCTCAGAATATCTCCTATTTAGGATGAGTTCAGCTTTTCTCTTATAACTATTTCCCATTCCTCTCCTTCCCCGCCTCCAGCATCTTTTCATATTATTCAGGGCCATTTGCATGGAAGCCGAGCTTCTGATGCTTAGGAGTTTATCTATTCCTGTTTGTTCTTGACCAGAATTCATAATCCTCTGATATCACCAGCATCTCTCCACCTACCAAGTTTGGCTGATAACTTTAGGTTAGAGGGAGCAGACTTCTGAATCAGACCCTCCATTCCCTGTGGGGAAACTGGAAACCTGGCTTTCTAGTAAATGCCCTAATGACTGATAAGGTGATTGTTCAGATACTTGAGGTGGGAAAAGAAGGATAAGAGAAGGTGACCAGAAAAATTGCCTTTTACTTAATATTAGCAACTGTGCTACAGTGTCTTTGATCAATTATTGGAGTGTGAGAAGGTAGGGAGACATGCCTAGTTCCCACTGCTTATTGAGAATGTTATAACTGATTATTTTCCTTTCTAATATTTGGGCTTCTAGCTAACAGCCTGAGATATTATGAAAAGAATGAGAGACAGGAAAATAAGGTGTTATTCTCGACTACCCTTTCCTTCTCTCTACACAAACACAAACAAAATTTGTTTGTGAGATATGGTATCATCACTGTTTCTGCCCTATCCTTTGAGTGTAAATTGTTAGAGAGAATTATGAATTGTTACTGATTGACTGTTAATGCTGGGGAAAAAAAAGCCAAAGTGTGTGTGTGTGTGTGTGTGTGTGTGTGTGTGAGAATGTCTGTGCATATGTGCACAACCAATTGTGGTTCACCCAAGAATAGCATGGTTAATTGAACTCTAGCCATAATTCTAGTAGCTTTTGTTTCCAAATATTCTATAGAAAGTAAGGAGTAGCAAATCATTAAGGTTTGCAGTTCATTTCCACTTTGGCAAAAAGGTTTTGATTTCTATTGTTTTATTTTAAATTGGAAGAAGTTCATATGCAAGAGATTAGGAGGAATTGATGGTTTTACCAAAACTAAGAGAAATATTTCTATGGCTCCTTTTAAACTTCTGCTATTCTATAAAAGAAAAACTGAGATTTGTACTGAACCAGACAATTGACAAGATTTGTAACTCTGGCAAGAGAGTCTAAAATGGACCATCTTTAATATATCGTATCTAAAACTTTAAGCTAAGATGGTTCTTAGAAGTCAACTAGTCAAAACTCCACATTATGCAATTGAAGAAAGCAAAGTTTAGTGAAGTTATATGACTCCCCAAAGATCACACAGGTAGTAAAAAGCAGACCCAAGATTTGAATATTATTCTCCTGACTCCAAATTTAGCACTCCTTTTTTTTTTTTTTTTTTTTTTTTGCTTTTTGGAAGGCAGTCAGGGCTATGTGACTTGCCCAAGGTCACAAAACTAGTAAGTGTGTCAAATGTCTGAACTCAGGTCCTCCTGACTCCAGGGCTGGTGCTCTATTCACTGTGCCATTTAGGTGCCCCTAGCTCTCTTTCTAGTACACTAGCTCCCACATCATAAAATGCAAATAGTAAAGCAAATAAGCACCACTGAAACATAAGAAACAAACATATTCCTTATAATCATTTTGAGTTTATTAATCCTGGTTGTTGAGTAATTCAAGTAGTCCTTGAGAGTGATTTGATTTGCAATGATTCATATTCATACACACTAATAGTAAATTACAGCTCTTAGAGAATATAATCCACACATAAACATATGTAATATAGTCCATTTTGAGGGAATGGATTATATCCCTAAACAATGGAGGAAGATGCAAAAGTTGATTGCTTTGGTTTTTTTCTTGCTACAGACAGTTACTATTTTTGTTGAGACTTTTTTATTTCACTGGGATAGGTAATTTCCTAGAAAGGAAATACCCTCTAGCAAAGCAGTTCAACAATGTTCTGTTATATATTTTTAGAGAATTATCTGGATCTCCCAGAGGTTAAGTTACTTGCCCAAGATCATACAACCAATTTATTCCAGAGGCAGGGCTTGTATCCATATCTCCATGACTCTGTGGCCAGCTCTCTATAGGGAATTTTCCAAGGAGAAAAAGATAGTCATAAAACAGTCATCTCTGGATTTTTTTCTTATATAGTTGACAAGGTAGCTTAAGGCTTTCCAAAGATCATTGTCAAAACTTACCCAAAGAATCATTTTGGAATTCCACGATACAAAATGTGTGCTTTTACCATCTGAATCTTTATAATAAATAAGAATTCAGGCATTATAGGACAAGGATATAAGAGATTTGTATATAAGGTTCCATTATATTTATTATTGTGCTGTCATTTCAGTCGTGTCTGATTCTCTGTGACCCTAGTTGGAGCTTTCTTGGCAAAGATACTGTTGTGGTTTGCTATTTCATTCTCCATTTCATTCTGTAGATAAAGCAAATAAGTTTAAATGATTGCCTATGGTAATACAGCTAGTAAGTTTCTGAGGCCAGATTTGAATTCATGAAGATGAGTCTTTCTGCCTTCAGACCTCACTCTATCTATTCTACCACCTAGCTGCCTGTACATAATCTTTCATTATATTATACAGCCTATGTTATGTACTCTGTTACTCAATGATATCATTTCATAGAGTATCCTATTCTATCTTATAATTTATTATCACATGATATCATCATATCAGATATATTGTAACAATGTGGTCTAGTGAAAAAATGCCAAGTGACTTCTATTCCAAAATGCATTTTCAAATTAACATATCCTCTGACCTTGAGTAAGTTATTCTACTGTCTCCACTTTCTCATCTATAAAATGAGGGCTTTGTATTCAATGACTTTTCATCCTGTCACACAATGGATAGAGGGCTGAATCTGGAGCCAGAGAACCTGGCTTCCAAACTTCATTCTACTACTTGTTTTATATAGGATACCGAGCTGGTATCAACTCCCTGGGCCTCAGTTGACTCATTCATAAAATGAGCAGATTGATCTAGAAGGCCCCTTTGAGCTCTGAGCCTATAATCCATCTAGCTATCTAATTTATATTAAAATAAATTTACATAAAAGGTGATACTGTGCTGTCACTTTTACATGACATATGTACACATATACATATAAATTTTGTGCTATCTAGTTAGATCTAATTATATGTTTTGTCATTGATTAAGGTTTTTGAGATTATTTCTATTAATCTCTCTTTTTGAAAGAGTAAGATTCAACTTTAAATACCTTTGACTTGTAACACAGTACCTTTGCTAAAAATGCAAACTTCTGGGTTGACTGCCTCTATTCCAGTTACCAGTGGGGGAAAAATGATGTTTTTACAATTCCTTTGAAACAAGTTAAATTATCTGATGAATAGCACATAGTAATTGAGTTATTCCATAAATTTAAGATTAAATTATATGAACAACTTTCATATTTGAAACTCCAGGGCAAGTTAAACAAAGAAAGTTAGTTCCAGATACTTTTAATACACATGCTTATTTTGTGGCAAGGTAGCTGAGTGAAGGAATGTATTCAAACTCAGCTTCCTCTCACTAAATTAGAATAGCAAGAAATTTATCAAATAAATTGACAAAACAATAAGAAAAGAAAAAAAGAAAGAAAATAATTCCTCAGAAGGAAATTCTTACAGAGAACACAACAAAAAGAGCAAGAGAAGGCTGAGTTACTGCTTCAGTACTCCTTTCTATGTGCCCTGTTGCCACCCCTACTCATTACTTTAACTTTAATCCCCTGCCCCAGCTCTTCTTAGCTGGGGCAGCATCTGTCATTGATACTCAGGATCTCCTGTTGCAAGCAATTCAGTCAGACTTTCCCATTCTTTCATGTGTGGAGCTTTGGAAATTCAGTCAGCCCTGACATTCTGGACAGGAAACATCCAATTGCTGTAGGTGAGAGAGCAACCCAACAGTTTTGAGAGTATTCCAATACTATTTGGAACAGAACAAACGGGCTGTATTCTGGCAAGATGACTGAGTAAGAGGTCATGCCTAAGCCCAGATCTCTTCCATCATCTCAAACTACTAAGAAATGTGCCAAATGGAGCAAAAGGAATAACAATAGAACAACAACAAAGAAGGAACAAAAAATAATTCATCATATGAAAAGCATCTCTGGAAAACCAGCCAAGAGAATAATTTTTAAAATAGAAATAGAAAACAGCAAACAAGAAAGGGATTCAATACAATAAATAAATGCTATAGAAAGAAAGAAAATAAACTTGAAAATGCCCAGTGAAAGGAAAAATATAACAGCTACTGGGAGAATACCTAAAGCCAAATGGGTCAGAAGGACAATTAAAAGAAGACATAAAGTGGCAATTAAAGCTAACAAAGAAGAAACTAGGGGAGGAAAAAAAAAGAAATAGTGAAGAATTTATGGCAAACAATTGATAAATTCTCAATGATGATAGGTTCTATGAAAAAAAGAATGGCAAAGTTAAAACTCCAAAATGTAGCAGTGGAAGAAAAATTAGCAAGACGACATCAAAAGATCTTAAAATTGGAAGAACATCTCACATCTATAAAAATAAAGCAAATGGTATTACAAATAGTGTTAAGCGTCTAAGTATATATTCCAGAAAAATATTATGAAATGCAAAATCTCAGATACTGCAGGAAGTCATAAAATTGTTAACCAGGAAAAAAATATATTGAGCAAATTACATTTCAAAGGAATTCACTAGATATCAACAAAAAGAAAGACTAATTCTTAATTCGCCAACAAGTGTCATGGTTAATTATTATTGTAAACAGCTCTAAATGTTATGAGACTGACTTGCCAAAAATTGTAGTTTTTGATAATGAATGTTTTAAGGAAAAACACTACACATATCAGTTTAACCCCCCAAATATTATATCATAACAAGTTGAGTCTAATAATCAATGAAAAAAATAGACTTTCAACAAAAAAGAGAGATTTTGATTCATTCATCCAAAGAAACCAGGAGTAAGAAGGGCATTTGGCATATAAACTCTTCAAACCAAAGAAATGTAAGATAAGTAAATAATTGTAGAAAGCAATAAACAGCTAAACTGTTAAAGCATTACAGCTAGATATGAATTTACTTTTTAATATCAAACCCTCATTTAAGGTCTAATAACAGATCTGAGAGAGAATAACCATGAACTAATTTGAAAGATGACCAAATCAACTAGGGGGTACAGAAGGTGGTAAAATTGAGTTAAATATTTCTTTGGAATTCACATTCTATCTTTAGTTAATTTATATTTCAAATGATAAGAATGCACAGAGCAAGGTATTTTGTGCAGGGACATGGGAAGAAGAGAGAATAGTGCAGAGATTCTAAACATTTTTGGTATCATAGACATATTTCGCAGCTTCATGAAACTTAAGGACTCCTCAGAAATATTTTTAAATGCTTAAAAAGTATATAGAATCATAAAGGAAACCAAAGACTAGTGAAGTAGTTTTCACACTGAGTTAACATACCCTTTGATATTTGCTAGGAAGATACTGAGATTCAATTCTGCCTTGTCTGAACATCAGGACACAGGGGACTGTGATCCTTCCATCCCTTCACCCTGTCTGGGAATCATTTAAAAAAGCAGGGAGAAAGCATTTGTAATGGTAATTGATTTAAATTTGAAGACCCCTTTTCCTTACCTCAAGTAAGCAGGTAATTAGCCCTTAGTAACTAATCACACCTTTGTTGCTAAAAGACAGAAGGTGTGAACTCTGTCTCCTGTTGTTGACACAACAGAAAGGATTTGGATGAAACAGGAAGCCAATGCATTGTGTATATATATATGAAGAGCCCCAGAGAAAGACAGTCAGAATTAGAATTTTTCTCCTGGTGGGCTCCTGGTGGAGGAAAGAGAATTTTCCCAGCGTCTAGAAGTTGGGCTGCTACTTGCCAGATTGAGAACTGAGTTGGAGTTTTCTTGAGACCAGAATCTGGTGTAAGCTGAAGTTGCTGTTGAGAAGGCCACCTGGAAGGCTGAGATTTCTTCTGGGTCCTAGGGCCAGCCAAACTGTCAGAAGACTGAAGAAGCATGACTGGGATAAGACTTTGTGGCTTGGTTGATCCTTGAGTTCCTGTGAACAGAAGTTGTGAAGGTTTTGAGATGTGCTGGAGCCTGTGAACTTCAGTGTGTCACAGGAACTGCCTGTGAACTTCAGTGTGTAGTAGGAACTGCTGGGAGGACTAGACAAGAACCTGGGAGCTGTCTGCCTCTGAATCCAGGTTGCTGTTTGGTGGATTCAGGTAGGAGCTGGGACCATGGGAGGGGATCCAGGGAATCTGAGAGACCATGCCGAGTCAAGATGAAGAAAAGGCCTCTCCTTGAATATTGAATGCAATGATGAAATTGAAGTTTACTAAAGACAGAGGGGTGGAAGGTTTGTGTAATTTTCTAATGATTGTATTTAGTGATTAATGATACTTATTGACTGATTGCTAGATGAGTGACTGATTAAGTTAACCTATGATTGCCCCATGAGTAGAAGACTGACTATTGTACTTTGAGATGACTGCATGACTGAGTAAGGAGGCAGACCTCCCTAGAGATACCAGATGATTATTCTTTTGTTCTATGTTCTATATACTGTGACCACTTTGGTGAAAACTATGTGGCCATTTTAATGTTAAGCTGTTGTAAACATTATGTTGTGATTTTCTATGATAAGATGTAATGTTTTAAATATTATATTGTGATTTGTTGTGAGTCTTGATTTATTATGGAATAAATGCAATGTTCACTATGCTGTGTAATCTGAATTTTAATAGCTGTTCACAGTAATATTCTTTTGTAAGCTGCTCGTGCATGGCCTCACAGCATGGGGGAGCAGGGCTTGATAGTGAGAAGGAGAGAGTTATGATGTTTTGGGAACATCATAACATAACATTCCAATAGAAGTGGGAGTAGGAATAATGCAATCCTTTCTGTAGATACTGTTAGGAGACAGCAGACACTTCAGAGGATATTTCTTTTTGAGGTCAGGGATGTGTTCCTTGGGACTATACTTTAAACCAGGGAAAGATATGCCTGCATTCTACAAAGATGTGATGTGGAGGCCATGTCTAGATATATAGAGAAGTGATATGTTGACCCCCAAATTGGCAGGTGGTGAGAAAACATGGATTGGTCTCAGAGTCCATGACTCTAGGTTCACATCTTTTCACCAGACTATATAGACTTCCTTAAGAATATTTCCTAGGAAAGGGTATCCTCAGAATATATTCCCAAGAAAATGAGGGGAAAGGAGACATGGAAAAATGCTATAATTTTACTATTAGATTGGCGGAACAAAAGAAGAATAAAGTTTTTGTTTTTGGAATATCTATCACAAATATCACCAAAAGAATAATGATGCAATATGTTAGTGCAAAGTTCTGTGATGGGAGGTTGGATTTTAGGGTTCTAGAATGAGAAAGGAATAACTGAGGGGATGAATTAAGTAAAAATATCTTGGAAAATGATGCCAAAATGAATGTTATTTAGAAAGCATCTTGTATTTTTGGGGAAGGATCAGGCAGGAAAAATCTGTACCATACTCTTAAATGGGTTAGGAAAGGGAAGAACAATGAGATGGACTTGCTAAAATAGAGTGGGAGAAGAAGGAAAGAACAGAGAGGGAGAGAGACAGAGACAGAAACAGAGAGACAGACAGACAGACAGGGAGAGAGAGAAAGAGGGAGAGAAAGAGGAGGAGGAGCAGATAATACAAATAGATTAAAGGCTTTAATGCTTGAAAGTAACAATTGGACCTTAGGGTAAAAGAAGATTGGGTGAGAAAATCTGTAGAAAGAGACAGATATAAAAAAAAGTGTAAGATTATGACCCCCCAGACTTCTAAGGCACTCAGGTTGAAAAGTGCTATCTTCCTCAAGAAAGGAGTAGGGTGGACTCAATGTGCAGAATGAAACATTTTTCCTCTTCTCTTTCTTATTTTTTCCTGGAACTTGGCTAATATGGGGATTTATTTTTCAAGACTTCATTTTTGTAATGGGTGCTCTATTTCTTCCTTTCTCAATGAGTGGGGGAGTGAGTAGGGGAAATGAAATAATTTAAGGAGGAGAGGGGCAGAAAACATTTAAAACCTCTAAAAATAAATTTAACTATCCAGTGAAATGAAAGAGAATGGTAGAATTGAAAAGAACACAAATCCCAAAAATGTGGTGTATAGAAGAAACATAGTTAAGATATAAAGACACAGAAAAGGTGAAAATGAGAAACTAGAATAAAATTTCTTTTACTTCAGGAGACAAAAAGAGCAAAAGTTTCCGTCATGACTGCAGATAAAACAACAGCAACACTAACATTGCAAAGAAAAATAAAAAGGAAAGTGTACTTAAGTGTACCAACAAATTAACAATCATAAAATAAATTCAAAAAGGAAATTTTGAAAATCAGTTTAGTAATAGATAAAATGGAACAATAAAACATTCACTCAATGGACAAAAATATTGGTATTTACTTCATAAACAACCTAATTTTATTTTTTTAAATGAGAAGAAAATTTAAGTGCTAAGTTAAAAAAGTAAAAGGTAAAAGTCCAGTGAACAAAGAAGAAAATAGAGGAAATTATCACACTCACATGCATATAATTTTATGCAACACTATTTTAAAAATGAAACGTATGAATATATACTAAAATATGAACTATCTATATTTAAATATAAAGAACTAAAGACCCTAAAGTTCATGATTTCTGAAAAAGAAATATTTATTGAAAAAGAAAATATCAATTAGTTACTAAATTTTAAATAATCAGCCAAGATGGATTTAGAAGCACATTCTTTCAAATATTTTAAAAGAAATAATGTGTATTGGTCATCAATTGTTCTTAATAATAATAATAATGAAAGAGACCCCAGAAACTTCAAATGTGGGAGATGTAAATCAGATAAAAAATGCTCAACTTCTATCGCTGATGAATATTACTGTAAAAATGTAAATATCATTTTGGAAAAAAGATTCAGCAACATATCAAACAATTTATGTAGTATAAGAGAATAGAGCTTATGAAAGAGATACAAACATATTTAAATGTTAAAATGATCCTCACAGTATATATGTGTGTGTGTATAAACACACACAAATATGCATACATACATACACACATTTATATATATATACATACATATGTACCATTGCATTACTTCAGTACTGCAGAAAAACTTTTGATAAAATTCCATACTCACTTTCAAAACGCTAAAAAAAAGACATAGAAGAGTCTTTTTTAAACATGAAAATTTTCAGAAATAAAGACATAACATTATCTATGATAAAAACATTGTGCTTTCCTGGCCAAGATGGTGGCGTAGAAGCAGCAAAGTTTCACAGCTCCTACGCAGCCACCTTAAATACCCATACAATAGGACTCTAAACAAATTTTAGGGCTCCAACACCCACAAAAATACAGAAAACACATCTTTTGCTGAAGACAGCTCAGCAGGAGGGGCTCATTGCATCAGGCTGGGAGCCGAGGCCAGCCCAGGCCAAAAACCCTGGCCTGGCCCCAGGGTGGTCTGGAGAAGCTGGAGTCTACAGGAGAGTGGATTGGTGGCACCTGGGGCAATCTCCACATTTATCAGGGCAGGAGAAATAAGCTAAGAGAAAGCTCAGTGGAATTCAAGCTAAATTTTGGGGGAAAAAAGTGGTCTGGCCAAACTACCCTCAGGGTAAGGAAGCAGCCCAACCTGGCTGCTCCTGGCCTGCAGACCACAGGGGGGCCAAAGCAATTGATCAAAGGCCAAAGGCTCTTGCATTGAGCACCCTGGATCTGGATTGCAGTGTTGGGTGGTGGTGCTGGAGTGTGCTTACAGCAAGCCAAAGCTGTTGGGGGCTGCAGCACCCCCCAATAGCTCCAGCAGCTGTGAAAATGCCAGTGATTTGGGACAGAGCTTTCCCCCACCCCCCAACCCCTGGAAGCAGAGTTCAACAGAGCTAAAAAAGCAAGCAATTAATTGACTAGCCAACATGAGGAGAAGGGAGCAAAGTAAGAACAGTAATCAAACTGTAGAATGCTTTTTTGGGGACAAAAATGATCAAAGCATGGAGTGGGAGGAAGACAATACAGTCAGTAACTCCCACACCAAATGCTTCCAAGAAACAAAGATTGCCAACAAGTCATAGATTCACTTAAAAAGGACTTTGAAAACCAAATAAGAGAAGTGGAGGAAAAATTGGGAAGAGAAATGAGAATGATGCAAGAAAGAGTCAAAAACCTGACTGAAGAGAATAACACCTTAAGAAACAGATTAACTCAATTGGCAAAAGAGGCCCAAAAAGCCAATGAGGAGAAGAATGGCTTAAAAAGTCGAATTTGCCAGATGGAAAAAAGAATCTCAAAAGCTTTCTGAAGAAAATAATTCCTTCAAAATTAGAGTGGAGCAAATGGAAGCAAATGACTTTATGAGAAATCAAGGTACTATTAAACAGATACAAACAAATAAAAAAATAGAAGGTAATGTGAAATATCTCCTTGAAAAAACCACTGACCTGGAAAATAGATCCGGTAGAAACAATTTAAAAATTATTGGTCTACATGAAAGTCATGATCAAAAAATAAACTTAGAAAGCATCTTTAAAGAAATACTTAAGGAAAATTGCCCTAATATTTTAAAATCAGAGGGCAAAATAGAACTTGAAAGAATTCACTAATCAACTCTTGAAAAAGATCCCCAAAAGAAAACTCCTAGAAATGTTATAGCCAGTTTCTGGAATCCCCAGTTGAATGAGAAAATATTACAGGCTCCCAAAAGGAAACAATTTGGATACTGTGGTGACACAATTAGGATAACCCAGGATCTGGCAGCTTCGACATTGAGAGATCAAAGGGCCTGGAATATGATATTCATATTCAGATCAAGGGAGCTGGGAATAAAACTTACAATCACCTACCCAGAAAAATTGAATATAGTGTTCCAGTGGAAAATATGGTCATTCAGTGAGGTGAAGGACTTTCAAACATTCTTGCTGAAAAAACAGAACTGAACAGAAAATTTAACACTCAAACACAAGAAGCATGAGAAGGTAAACATGGGAAAGAAATAATAAGGAACTTGTCAAAGTTAAACTATTTACATACCAATATGCAAAAACAATAAGTATGAGGATAGGAGAAGGGAATACAATTTATATATATATATATATATATATATATATACCTACACATATGTCTATATAGGAGGGTATATATGTGTATGAATACATATCTGAGCATGTGTGTATATGTGTACATAGAGGGTATAGGATCAATTGAATATGAAGGGATGATACTTTAAAAGGTGAAATTCTGAGGTGGGAGAGGACTAGAATTTGAGGATACAGGGAGAGACAAAATGGGGTCAATCATCCCATAGAGAAGAGGCAAAGGATAACAGAACTTTACTTTCATTTACTCTCATTGAATTTGTCTTAGGGAAGGAATGACATAAACTCTAAACTGGGTATCTTGCCACACAGGAGAGTAGGGGGGACAGAGATGAGAAGCAGGATGATGGAAGGGAGAGCAGGGTCTGGGTGAGGATTTCTGGAAGGACACACTTCAGTAAAGAGACAGGGACAGGGTAGAGAATAGAACAAGGAGGGAGGCAGGATAGGAAGGAGGGACATATAATCAGCCTCTCACAATATGTCCACTGTGGAGATGTCCTGCCTAATTACACATGTATAACCTATATTGAATTGCTTGTCTTTCCAGTGGGGGTGGGTGACAAGGTAGGAACTGAGGGAATCTAGAATTTAAAGCTCTACAATAAAATGTTAAGAAAAAAAGTGTGTGTGTGTGTGTGTGTGTGTGTGTGTGTGTGTGTGTGTGTAATTATTATCATTACATGCTGCTGGGAATTAAGATATACAGGTACTGGGGTAGGGAGACCCTCCCTTATCTACCAGAAAGTAAGGGGCATTGGGGGAGAACATAGAAGAGAGCAGACTGGGGGAGGGGCTTTACAGTGGGATCACTGTTTTGGGGATGGGGGTGGGGGAAAGACGGGGAGAAAATTCCATAACTCAAAATCTGGTGGAAATGAATGATGTAAACAAGAAAATAAATAAAATAATTAATTAATTATAAAAATTAAAATTAAAAAATTAAAAAATACATTTAATTATTTAATCTACTATTATATGAACTAGTACTAGAAATATTAAACATAACAATGAAACATTCGTAATGTCAAAAAGTCTTTATAATTTGCCTAACACATGTAAGATACTACCTAATAAATGTGTTAGGTTGTTGGATATAACAGCAAAAAAGAAAAATACTCATTGCCCTCAGGGAGCTTAAAGATAAACTAATTAAGGGAATAAAAACTGGAAAAGAGGGGTGGCTAGGTGGCACAGTGAATATAGCACCGGCCCTGGAGTCAGGAGGAACTGAGTTCAAATCTGGCCTCAGAAATTTAACATTTACTAGCAGTGTGACATTGGGCATGTCACTTAATCCCAATTGCCCTGCCCTTCCTCCTCCAGAAAAAAGCAAAAAAATAAAAATAAATAAATAAAATTGGAGAAGAATGAATAAAACTATTCCTATTTACTAATGTTAAAATGGTCGATTTGAAAACTCTGAAATTACATAAAATAATAATTGACTATTTCAGTAAGGCAACAGGTTATAAAACAAAGTATCATCAAACTAGTATTTCTGTCTATTGCTAATAGAAACTAGAAAGAAAAAATACATTTTCCCAAACTTGAAAAATTTGGAAGTTTACCTACTAAGACATACACAACTTAAACAATATATTTAAACAATGCATAATATATTTTAAAGAATTGAAAAATGACTAAATTGTCAAAGCTGAATGTTTGTTCATGTTTGTTACACACAAATATAAAAATTTAAAAAATAATACTTAAATTAATCTACAGATTTATTTTTGCCAGTCAAACCAGCAGAGAATTACTTTATTGGATTAAAAAAGTAGGAGCAAAATTCATTCAGAGGGCAGAAATCAATAATTTTAATAGAAATAATTAAAAACACAGGGATGGAAAGGGACAAAGTATTATATCTCATTATTTTATAAGCAATACTTATCAGAATTATTTTATGCCATTTAAAAATAATAAAGTAAATAAATGGAATGTATTAGCTAAACAAGACTGAAACGTAAATGGACATTATAGTCCAGTATTCAACAAACCCAAGAATGCAAAGTACTTGGGACAGAACCCCCTATTTGACTAGAGCTACCACAAAGCAAAAGAGCAAAGGATAGCAGATGTATTAGTCCAAGTGCTACACTGGTAACTATGAGATATAAAAAGATCCAGCAGAAGGTCCCTATCACATATTGTATCTTTGTTCTTTCCATAATTGCCTAAATTATCTCCTTTTCTGATCATTCATTTCCTTAAGGATAGCCCTTACTCTGTATGTGTGTGTGTGTATCATAGTTAAAAATGTGTTGCTGCCTATTTGTGTACATTCTTCAGAAGTACTGATGTTCCAAGATCTTCAACCATGCTGGATCACCAGAAGAACCTTTCTGTATAATTGGAAAAACAAACACCTTTTTGTTTTGTTCCAAAGAAGTGGCTGGAGATGTCTTTTACACATGTATGTATGTTTGTGTGTGTGGGGGGGTATGTGTTTGTGTATTTTTGCATGCATATATATGTGTATATATATTTCATATAAATAATTTCATTACAAATTTCCCTTTTATATATAAAAATTAACAATCATTTTAAAGACATTCGTGTTGCAAATTCTCTTTCCCTCCCCCCACCCTTGATAAGGCTAGAAATTTGAGATCTATTATAAATGTTAAGTAATTCAAAACATATTTCCATATTAGCTGTGTTGCAAAAGAAAACAGACAAAATATAAAGCAAGAAAAAATAAAGAAAATTAGTATGTTTAAATCTGAATTCAGAATTGATTAGTTACTTCTCTGGAGGTACATAGCATTTTTCATCATGGATCCTTTGGAATTGCCTTGGATCATTTTCTTGATCTTAACAGCCAAGTCATTCGCTGTTAAGTGTCCTTATTATATTATTGTTACTATCTACAATGTTCTCTTGGTTCTGCTCACTTCACCTGCATGAGGTAATATAAGTCTTCTCAGTTGTGTTTTTTTTATTTTTCTGAAATCATTCTGCTCATGATTTCTCATAGCACAATAGTATACCGTCATAATCATATAACACAAATTGTTCAGTCAATCCCCAGTTGATGGACATCCCCTCAATTTCCAGTTCTTTGATGCCACAAGAAGAGCTGCTATAAATATTTTAATACAAATAAATACTTTTCCATTTTTAAAAAATCTCTTTTGGGGACAGATAAAGTAGTAGTATTGTTGCATCCAAGTGTATATAGAGTTTTATACCATTTTGGGCCAAAGTTCCTAATTTTTCTCCAGAATGGCTGGACTACTTCACAACTTCACTGACACCATAATAGATCAATGTGCTAGTTTTTCTACTTCTCCTCCAGAATTTGTCATATTCATTTTTGTATCAATTTAGCCAATCTGGTTTGTGTAAGGTGTACCTCAAAGATGCTTTAATTTGCATTTTTCTAACAAATAGTGATTTAGAATGTTGTCTTTTGATAGCTTTAATTATTATTTCTAAAAATTTCCTCCCCATATTATTTAATCATTTTTGAACTGAGGAATTACTATTTTTTAAAGTCTGGCTCAGTTTCCTATATATTTGAGAAATTAGAACTTTATCAGAGAAACCTTCTGTAAATTTTCTCCCCCGTTTCCTGCTTTCCTTCTAATTTTGGCTTCATTACCTTTCTTTGTGCAAAAATCTTTTAAATTGATGGAATAAGAATTGTCCATTTTATACCTCATAATGCTATGTATCTCTTGTTTGGTCATATATTCTTCCTATATCCATTGTTCAGACAGGTAAACTATTCTATGTTCCCCTAATTTGCTTATGATATCAACCTTTATATCTAAATTATCTGCACATTTTGATCTAATCTTGGTATACAGTGTGGAATATCAGTCTATGCCTAGTTTCTGCCAAATTGCTTTCTAGTTTGCCCAGCAATTTTGTCAAATAGTGAGCTCTTGAATCATTATATTTATCAAATATTAAGTTACTATGGTCATTTACTACTGTATATTGTGTTCCAACACTCTCTTCTGTTAACTTAAATGCAATGAACTTTGTTTGATGCAACCTGCTATCAAACTTTGGCATTTAATAGAGCGTGTTATTGTAAGGAGAAGAGACAGAAAAAATGTGCAAGTGACAAAGGCAATGTGTGGTGCAGAGTGCTAGACTCATCATAGACTTATCCTCTCCGAGTTAAATATTAACGTTCAACAAAAAATGTTGGCCCCAGATATAATGACCACTAGAAGAATTAAAGTAAACAGATTAGAGTACTTCTCCAAGCAAAAACAGTTTGTTACTAACTTGGAGGGAAATTTGAGCCAATATACAGTTAGCAGTGGTGGTGCAGAAAATGAATGGACAGCTTTCAGAGATTTTGTGTATTTGTTCACCTGAGTCAGAATACTTGCAAACATCAACATTTAACAAAAATGATGGGGAAATTCAGAACTGTTAAATGAAAAATGAGGACTCTACAGGGCTTAGCAATAGGATAGTTCATCCATTTCTAAGAAGGCAGCATGTAATTCCACCAAAGGTAAAGTACAAAATAAGCTTAGAGAGATGGGGGATTCTTGGCTCAGGAAGAAGACAGATGAAATTCAGTTTTATGCTGATAGTAACAACCCAAAGCTCTTTTATGATGCCGAAGACATATGGTACAACTCAACTATTCAGTGGTGGTGGAACCACATTGATTAGAGATAAGGAAATAATCCTAAAGAGATGGGCTGAACACTTCAGTAGTGTTCTCAACAGAGAATCATCAATCACTGATGAAGCCATTGTTTATCTCAGGTGGAAGTTAACCACTTCCTAGCTGAATTTCCACCTGAAGAAGAGGTTTTGAATGTCATTAGACTCCTTTCATGTGTCAAAGCTCCTAGTGCTGATTCTATTCTAGTTATGATTTCCAGGGAAGGGGCAGTCTATTGCATGTAAAAAAACTGACTGAAATTTTCCAGGTTATATGGCAAGAGGAGTTTATTCCTCAGGAGTTAAAGAATATTCATCTCTATAAAGGGAAATGAAATAGATTGTCCTGTGATAATCACAAGAGAGTCTCTCTCTTAGTCATTGTTGGCAATATTCTTGCAGAGTCCTCCTAAATAGGCTTATCTTTCACCTGGAACATAGTTATCTACCTGAGAACCAGTGTGGCTTCAGAAAGGGCTAAGGAATGGTTGATACAGCATTTGCTGCCCAACAACTCCAGGAGAAATGCCAGTAGCAGAACAGAGGTCTCTACACAAGGTTTGTAGATCCAACCAAGGCCTTTAATAATGTCAATAATAAAGACATATGGTAAATTATATCAAAATGTAGTTGCCCAAAGAAGTTTATCAGTATTATAAGTCAATTTCATGATGGCATGCTTGCTCAGGTTCTGGATAATGGATGATAGTCTTGTGCTTTTCCAGTCACCAGTGAAATGAAACAAGGCTGTGTACTTTCTCCCATGCTTTTTTTAGCATGATGTTTTCATTTATGTTTTCAAATGCCTTCAATGAAGATGAATGTGCCCTCAAGGTCACTGATGGTAAATTCTTCAACTTGAAAAGGCTACAAGCCAAGACTAAAGTGGAGGGCATGTTAGTGCATGATTTTTTTTGTTTGCAGATTATTGTACACTTAATGAAGCCTCTGAAGCTGAGATGCTATGAATCTGCTGCTTGTGTTAATTTTGTCCTTACAATTAACAACAAGAAAACGCAGATGCTCCATCAACTACCACCACACCATCCATATGTGGAATCCTTGGTTACAGCAAATGGAGAAATTTTGAATACTGTGAATAAGTTCATTTATCCTGCCAGCATACTTTCCAGGGATGTACACACTGATAATAAGGTTGACACATACATTGTCAGAGCTAGCTCAGTGTTCAGAAGGCTCAGTGTTCAGAAGGTTCTGAAGGAAAATGTGGGAGAGAAGAGGTATTACACTGACTACCAAACTGAAGGTCTACAGAACCATCATGTGGACCTTGTTGTTGCATGCTGTGAAACCTTGACCATTTGCCAGTGCCATGACAAGGAACTGAATCATTTCCATTTTAATTGTCTTAGGAAGATTTTGAAGATCATCTGGCAGGATAATATACCAGGCATTGAGGTCCTTTCTAGAACTAAACTGTCAAGCATTCAAACTTTATTGCAGAAAGTGCAACTCTGATGGGGTGGCAACATTGTTCAAATGCCAAATATACCCTTGCCAAAAATATTATTTTATGGAGAAATCACACAGGACAAGTGCTCACATGATGGTCATAAAAAAAAGTAATACAAGGACACTCTTATGGTCTCATTTAAGAACTTGGGAGTTGATTTTGTAACATGGGAGACACTGGCACAGGACCTCCCAATATGGTGGAGAACAGAGAAGGTGTGTTCTATGGACAAGGCAAAATTGAAGTAGCTCAAAGGAAATTCAGGATGCACAAATTTAGAAAATCCACCCCAAATGTTCAAATGGACTATTTGTGCCTGGCTTGTCATAGAGCAGCCTGAGCTCATAATAGTTAGATCAATAAAGTTGAGTATACTGTAACTTGACTTTAACATAGTGCTATGTTGGTCCTCTTTGAGAATGGACAAAACCACAACCATTGTTTACTTAATCTATTCCACTGATACGCCACTTTATTTCTTTGCCAGTACAAGATTCTTTGATGATTAAAACTTTATAATCTAATATGAAATTGGGAACCACTAGGTTATCTTGCTTCACTTTTTTTTCATTTGTTTCCTTACTACTTTTGACCTTTTGTTCTTCCAGATGAGTTTTCTTATTTTTTTCTAACTTTATAGAGTGTTATTTTTGTAGTTCTATGACACTAAATAAGAAAATTTACTTAGGTAGAATTGCCACTTTTTTATGTTGGCTTAGTCTAACCATGAACAATTATTTATTTTCTCCAATTATTTACATCTGCCTTTATTTGTATGAAAAATGCCAAGTACTTTATATTGTCTGTGGTTGTATTAAATGGAATTTCTTTTTCTATCTCTTCCTGCTGCATTTTGTTGGCAGTATGTAGAAATGTTGATGATTTATGTGTGTTTATTTTAAATCCTGCAACTTTGCTGAACTTGTTAATTTTTTCAACCAGGTTTTTAGTTGATTCCCTAGGGTCTCTAAGTATAACATCATTTAAGAGAGATAGTTTTGTTTCCTCATTGTCTATTTTTGTTCTTTCAGTTTCTAGTACAACACTGAAAACAGTGGTGATAATGGACATCCTTGTTTCATCCTGATAATATTGAAAAAAGGTTCTAGTTTCTCTCTATTACAGATAATGATTGTTTTTGGTTTTAGGTAGATGCTACTTATCATTTTAAGAAAGACTTCATTTATACTGTGCTTTCAGTATTTTTATTTCATAGGAATGGGCGTTGTATTTTTTCAAAGACATTTTCTGCATCTACTGAGATCCTCATATATTTTTTGGTGTTTTGGTTATTTATGTGGTCAAATAAGCTGATAGTTTTCCTTATATTAAATTATCCCTACATTCCTGGTACCAATTTTACTTGGTCATAGTATCAACATTCTTGTGATACATTGCTGTAATCTCCTTGCTAGTATTTTATTTAATTTTTTGCATCATTAAGAAAAATGATCTCTAGTTTTCTTTCTCTCCTGGGTTTATGTATGAGAATCATATTTTTGTAGTAAAAAGAATCTTGAAGGACTTCTTTGACAATTTTAAAAAATATTTTATGTAGTATTAGAATTAACTGTTCTTTAAATGTTTGGTAGAATTCATTTGCAAATACATCTGGTGCTGGGTATTGTTTATTCAGGGAATTAATTTATGGTTCATTCAATTTCTTTTTCTGAGATACGGCTATTTAAATATTTTTCTCTTCTTTTAATCTGTGAAGTTTATAATTCCTCAATATTCATCCATTTTACTTAGATTGCCAGTTTTACTGGCATATAATCAGGGAAAATAACACCTAATAATTTCATCTTCATTAGTGGTGAATTTACCCTTTTCATTTTTTTATACTAGGAATTTGGTTTTCTCCTTTTTTTAAATCAAATTAATCAATAAAATTTGTTGTTTTTAATTTGCATATGCAATTTGATGATCTACTCCTTTTTTATTGATATAAATATTTAGAGATGTGAAATTTCTTCCAAGCTTTGTTCTTGACTGTATCCCACAAATTTTGGTATGTTGTCTCATCATTTTCTTTAATGAAATTGATTGTTTCCAAGATTTTTTCTGTGACATACTCAGTCTATAGGATTAGATTATTTAGTTTCCAATGAAGTTTCAATGTATATTTCTATGGGCCTTTGTTTTAATTTGCTTTGTTTTAAACTTTCGTTTATTTTTAGTTTACATTGTTCATTTCCATGAGATTTTGATTTACAGATTTTCTCCCTGTCTTTCTCCTACCTACCACCTCAAAACAGTGATCCCACTGTATACCCCCTCCCCCAATCTGCTCTCTCCTATATCCTCCCCATCACTCCTCTGATTTTCTGGTAGGCCAAGATGGATCTCCCTACCCCAGTATCTGTATATTTCCCTCCTTCCTATTCCACCCCAATTTGTTCTATTCTCTACCCTGTCCCTGTCCCTTTACAAAAGTGTGTGCTTCAAAAACCCTCCGCCCAACCTGCCATCCCCTCCAACCTCCCCCCTCTCATTCTCCTCCTCCCTACTCTCCTGTAGGTCAAGATATCCAATTTAGAGTGTATGTCATTCCTTCCCTAAGCCAACTTCAATGAGAGTAAGGTTGACCCATTTCCTTTTGCCATCCTGTTCTTCCTCTCCATTGTAACAATTATCCCTTGCCTCTTCTATATAAGAGGATTAACCCCGTTGTGTCTCTCCCTGCCTCCTCTCATACTATTCCTCTCCCTGTCTCAATTTCACCTTTTACAATATTATCCCACCCCGTTCAATTGATTCTGTGCCCTCTATGTACACATATATACACACATTCACATATGTAATCATATGCATATATACATTCTTATATAGACATATGTGTTTGTATACATACATATATACATACATACATATATATATACATATATTTACATCTATATTCCCTTCAACTATCCTCATACTGAGAAAAGTTTCATATGTTATAATTATCATTTTTCCATGTTGGCATGTAAATAGTTCAACTTTGACAAGTTCCTTATGAATTCTTTTCCATGTTTACCTTCTCATGCTTCCTGTATTTTAATGTCAAATTTTCTATTCAGTTCTGTATTTTTTCATCAAGAATTCTTGGAAGTCTTCTACCTCAATGAATGACCATATTTTCCCCTGGAACATTATACTCAGTTTTGCTGGGTAGGTGATTCTTGGTTTTAATCCTAGCTCCCTTGATCTCTGAAATATCATATTCCAGGTCCTTTGATCCATTAATGTAGAAGCTGCTAGATCCTGGGTTATCCTAATTGTATTTCCACAGTATTCAAATATTTTCTTCTTGGAAGCTTGTAAAATTTTTCTCCTTGATTTGGGGGCTCTGGAACATGGCTATAACATTCCTAGGAGTTTTCTTTTGGGGATCTCTTTCAAGAGGTGATCAATGAATTCTTTCAAGTTCCATTTTGCCTTTGGTTCTAAAATATCAGGGTAATTTTCCATGAGAATTTCTTGAAAGATGCTTTCGACATTCGTTTTTGATCATGGCTTTTAGGTAGTCCAATAATTTTTAAATTGTCTCTCCTGGATCTATTGTCCAAATCATTGGGTTTTTTTCTAGGAGATATTTCCCATAGTCTTCTATTTTTTCATTTGTTTGGATCTGTTTAATAGTATCTTCATTTATCATAAAGTCATTTGCTTCTATTTGCTCCACTCTAATTCTGAAGGAATTATTCTCTTCAGAAAGCTTTTGTGATTCTTTTTCCATGTGGAAAATTTTACTTTTTAAGGCATTCTTCTCATTGGCTTTTTGGACCTCTTTTGCCATTTTAGTTAACCTAATTTTTAAGGTGTTATTTTCTTCAGTGAGGTTGTTGACTCTCTTTTCATGATTTTCTTGCATCATTCTCATTTCTCTTTGCAATTTTTCCCCCACTTCTCTTATTTGATTTTCAAAATCCTTCTTAAGCTGCTCTATGGCTTGCAACCAATCTACATTTTTCTTGGAAGGTTTTGGTGCAGGAGCTCCATGCTTTGATCCTTTTTGTCCCTAAAAAAAGGAATCTAAAGTTGCTTTGCTGAGTTTGCCTTGCTTCCTTTGCCTATTCATGTTGCCAGTAAATTACTTGACTTTTAGGTTCAGTGCAACTCTGCTTTCAGAGGGGAGAGCTCTGTCCCAAATTACTGGAGTTTTCACAGCTGCTGGAGCTATTAGGAGGCCAGCATTTCTGCAGTTCCCACCAGCTTTGTCTCACTGAAAATGCACCTCAGGACCATCACCCAAGACCACAATCTTGATCCAGGAAGCTCAAGGCAGGAGCACTTAGCCTCTGAATGATTGCTTTTATCCCCTGCAATCTATAGGCTAGGAACTTCTGAAGCAGCCACATGGAGGCAGCTGCAGAGCCACCACTTCAGCTGCTTCTAGCCCTGAAGTAGTCAACCAGACCCTCTCCCTCCAATTTATCCAAATTCCACTGACCTTTCACTTAGTTCTTGTTTCTTATGGATTGGTAATTCTGGAAAATGCCACAGCTTATGGTGATTTGCACTCCAGCCGTGGCTTGTTCTGCCAGCCCTGGGGCTCCAGCTGTGGGTTCATGTGGTGCTGGTCTGGGCTCACAGAGCACTGCAATGAACCTCTTCTTGTCTGCCTGCCAGGCTGCCTTCAGCAGGAGATGTGTTACTCTGTCATTTTGTGAGTTCTGGAGCTTTAAAATTTGTTTAGAGTCATATTTTGTAGATATTTGAGGTGGTTACAGGGAGAGCTGCAGAGTTTTGCTGTTTCTATTCCACCATCTTGACTCCATCCCATGGCCCTTTTCTGAATGTAATTTTGTTGCATTATGGTTTTAAAAGGGTGTATTTAATATTGCTGTTTTTCTGCATTTGGTTGTAAGGTTTTCATGCTTTTATACATGATCAATTCTTGTTAAGGCTCCATGTACAGCTAAGAAAAAGGTTATGTCTTTTCTATTTCCATTCAGTTTTCTCTGTAAGTCTATTATATCTCCAATTATATCTAACTTTTCTAAGATACTATTTATCACCTTGACTTCTTTTTATTTTTTTATGCTTAGATTTATCTAGTTCTGAGAGGGATACCTACCACTAGTATAGCTTTCTGTTCTATTGCCTCTCAGAAATAATTTTCCTTTTCCTTTAAGAATTTGGATATTATGCTAGTTGGTGTATATATATTCTGTATTTATATTACATCATTGTCTATGGTACCTTTTAAGAAAAATATCATTTCCCTAATTATATTTTAATTAGGTCTGCTTTTACTTTTGCTTTGCCTGAAATCATGATTTCTGACTCTCCCTTTTTTTACTTCAGCTAAAGCAGAATAAATTCTACTCTAGTTCCCTATTTTAACTCTGCGCATGTCTCTTGTAATCTAGGCAGTTTATAATTTTTCTCATAAACAACTTATTGTTGTATTCTGCTTCCATTTTATAAGTGACTTCATCCCATTCACATTCACAGTTGTGATTAAAAATTATGTATTTCCTTTAATCCTATTTTCTTAGGTTTATCCTTCTCTCTCTCTTTTTTTAATTCTGTCTCTTCTTAGAAGACTGTTTTGCTTCTAACCACTGGTTTCTTTTATCTGCCCTCCCTTTCTTGGCCCTCTTCTTAATCCCTTTTCCATCACCCTTCCCTGTTGAATGAGATGGATTGCTATTACCAATTTAGTATGTGTACATCTTTTTTTCCCTTTTTAAACCAATTCAAATGTGATTGAGGTTCAAGCATGTCTAACTCCTCCTACCATTTTCCCCTCCACTGTCAAAGTTCTTCCTTTTACATCTCTTTTATGTGAGATAATTTTCCTCGTTCTTATTCTCCCCCCTTCTCCCAGGGCATCTCTTTCTTAGCTTCCCAGTTTTAAAAAAAATCAACCCAGCATAGTATACTCACTCCCACACCCTCTTTCTGTATAGATTTCTTCTAATTGCCCTAATAATGATAAAGTACTTTGAAGTTACTGTATTTGTAAATACTAAGAACTTTATCATTATTAGAGTAGTTAAAAGGAATTTAAATAGACAGAGGACATGAATGAGTTGATTATGTTGGAATGATCTCCAAATAGAAAAAGAAAAGAAAGAGATGAGAAAAAAGAATGCCCTAGAAGAAGGGAGAATGGAAAGATAGAATAGGGAAATTTTTCTCACCTAAAAGAAGTGTGCAAGAAATAGTTTTTACATTGAAGAGGAAAATGGGGGTGGTACAGCAGGCAATGCTTGAACCTCGGTGTAATCAGAATTGATTTAAGGAGAGAATAATGTACACACAGAGACACGCACTTAGTTATGTATAGAAATCCATATTATCCAATAGGGAAATAGGAAGGGAAGGGGATAAGAGAAAGGGGTAAGATGTTGAAAAGGGAAACAGATTAATGGGAGGCAGCAGTTAGAAGCAAAACAGACTTTTGAGAAAGGACAGGATAAAAAGAGAGAGAAGAAACAAAAGAAAATCGAATGGAGGGAAATGCATGGTAAGCATAACTGAATTTACATGAGGTTGACTCATCCAAAAAAACTGAAGCAAATAATAGAATGACTGCAAAGCCAGAATCTAACAATATGTTGATTACATGAAAAAGCACTTTAAACAGAAAGGGACATACAGATTAAAATAAAGCACTGGAACAAAGTCTAATATCCTTCACCTTAACTTAAAAAAATGCATTGGTAGCAATCATGATCTCAAACAAAGCAAAAGTAAAAAGTAAACCTAATTAAAAGAAATAATGAGAGAAACTACTAGAGACAAAGAATTCATATTTTAAAAATACAGCAAGTTTCTCTTGTAAAAGTCTCATTTCTAAAATATATACTGAGTATAGAGTAAAGTCAAATGTATTAAAATAAGAGCTATTTTCCAGTTGATAAATGGTCAAAGGATACAGATTGGAAATTTTCAGAAGAAAAATTCAAGTTATCTATAGTCATATGCTCTAAATCAGGGAGAAAATTTGTAACTCAAAATCTCATGGACATGAGTGATGTAAAGAAGAGGGACACTGTTCCTTGTGACCAAAAGTGTGCTTTTGTGCAAAAGCCCCTCAGAACTTATGCTCCCACTTGACCAAAAGTGTACCTCCCTACCCTTGAACTATGTCCTTATGTCCAGTGTTAGTACAGGAGTCTTTTATAGTCTCTTTCTGATAAGTTTCCAGGTCCCTAGATCATCTTTTACTTGAGAGCTCCCAAAACTGCTGCTGATCCCACCACTAGTTTTTCATTCAAGTGGACTCCATGTTAGCCTCTCCCCATTTCATAAATTTCTCTTTCTGAAGATATCTTAAGTTATCTTGGACTAGAAGAATGTCTCACTCTGACCTTTTGTTGACTCTCCTGCTCCAAAATTTGATTTAAGGCATTATTTTAAAGTTGTTTGAAGGTGAATGTTTGGAGAGTTCAGTTGAGTGCTTTCTTCTCAAACTCATTCAAGGTCACTCTTCTTTATGCTCTAGAGCCAATTCATTGTCTAGATATCTCACTATGTTTTAAATTATTATTAAATTTTATTAAAATATTATTAGTACGTAAAGTGTTAACTAAATTGTTTTCTCTATTTTTCAGTATTATATTGGCATATGTTTGTATGAGAGCTAGAACGAAGTTTCTGTTCTGTATTCATTAAATCTAATTCTTTTGTTTCTAGAACAAGCATCTTAGGAACTAATGGTTAAGACTGCTTTCCTTTGTATAGCTATCCATCTCTTCCTTTGCATCCACCTGGACCAGGGGTATTTTGCATTATTTGTGTGTGTCATGGACCCCTTTGGCATTCTGCTGCTGCCTAGGCTTTATTTTGACATTTTCCCCAAAAAGTTCCCCAAATTTTGAAATTTATCATTTAATCCAATGTTTTAAAAGTATCGATAAAGATGCGTTGTTCCTCATACAAGGTCACAGATTTTCTGAAATCTTTCAATGGACCCTCTGAGCCTGTGGACCCAAGATTAGGAACCTCTCATCTAAAGAAAACTTGGGGAGTTTCTTTAGAAAACTCAGGGAGTTAGACAAGGAGGGTCTTCTCCTCAAGGAGATCTTATGAGAGGCTAAAATACCTGTGTCTTGGCTTAAAATCTCACTAAAGAGATCAAGTAGGTATGAGTCAGTAGCTTTGACTTCTATTCTTAGTTGTGTAGCTGATTAGCTGGGTCATCATAGCTGAGCCATTTTGTAACTATGACTCACTTTACCTTCCTATGAAATGTGATGGTCATCCCTCCTAGGACTTCTTAGATGTCAGAGTCAATAGGAGAGATGACTTTTCGAGGACCAGTTACCACAATCCACTGCCTTTTCAAAGTCTCCAAATATTCTACAGAGTGGCACATGGATGTGGCGTGATGGGGATGCAATATAACCACTGAATGGGATTGTCTATGTGCCTTCCTTGTCATTTAACAATTATTATGTCAGTGCAGAGAAACATAAGAATTAATAGAGAGGGATCATGAAAGGGCAGGAGGGGAGAACTGCAAAACAGTGGACACAAATGAAGGCTTTTTTCTAAGATTTTTCCAGCATGTCAAGCGATGTTTGAACACAGGTTTCAGAATCTCCTAGATATATACCCTCTTTTGTCAGCTGGTATCTCAGTTTTGTTGCTGTGAAATCTCATCTCATCTCATCTCATCTCATCTCATCTCATCTCATCTCATCTCATCTCATCTCATCTCATCTCATCTCATCTCATCTCATCTCATCTCATCTCATCTCTCTCTCTCTCTCTCTCTCTCTCTCTCTCTCTCTCTCTCTCTCTCTCTCTCTCCCTCTCTCTCTCCCTCCCTCTCTCTCTCTTTCTCTCTCAACTCTTCCTGATTTTGATCTGAGACAGCTGTCATCTAGTGACAACCAGTGATTCCTGTTAACGACACCAATATAAATCCTGTGCTTTCCCCCTCAGTTCTTGTCAGAGGAGTTTGATGGGGTACCTAGTATGATAGCACCTTTCCTCTCTGTGTCCCAAAGCTGGAGAGCTACTAGTTTCTTATCGCTTCCTTCCAAATCACCTAGTAGATTTGTTTCTAAACTCTTGCCTTGACGTCGATGTATGTTTTGATAGAAGGTTAATGCATACGTGAATGCACAACTTTTTGATTTATTGTTTTTGTGAACTCATCACTCTTTTCTTTAAATTAAAACTCCCTCCAGATGGGAATCTGTGACACAGATTTATTGATCTGCAATAAAACCTCACTCATAATCTGTATAGCTGCCCATTCATCTTCTCCTGAAAGAGGGTTCATTACTCTAGATGTCCCAAGAATGAAAGCAAGAACCTAACTTTTCTCTTTCTTCCCTTCCTGCCCCTCCTCTGCTTTTATCCACTTTTCTCCCTCTCCTTGCCTACATTTTTTCCCTTAAGGAATTCCCCAATCAGAGATCTCCCCCTTTCCCTTTCCCTCCAAGATGTTCTTGTGTGTTTGTGGGAGTGGGTGGCATGGGTGGCATGGGTGAGTGTGTGTTTTCTCTAATTTTCTCTTACCACCACTTTTTGCAGACCACTCCAGATTTTCCCTCTTTTTCTGAGATTCTCATAAGCAGTGGAGCATTGAATAGGATTATTGGCTGCATATCAATACCCTAGCTCTTAACTCTCTTCCTTCCAGATGGGTCTGTAGTCTCTTGTTTGGACATTCATCGACAATCTCTGCTAGATGAATGAGGTAATTAGAAAAAAGGAGAGTTGGGCAGCCAGTATGGTTGAAATTTGAGAGGGAAGCAGGTGAACAGATTCTAGGTCTGGGGCTGGGCAGCTCAAATGTAGATAAAGAATGCTTATCAGTATGTGTTTGCTGGGGTCCAAAGAGCCTTCTGATTTATTTCTTAGGAGATATTCTGAAGTGAGAGCATAATGGAGGCAACTTCCACTGGACAGCAGATGGTTTGGTCAGTGTGCCAGGAAGCAGAAGTAGCTGTTATCTCAGAATCAACAAAAGGAAGGGCAAAAGGACTTTGGAAATAGTCAGATGGATTGCCTAAAGAGTTCAGTGAAGTAGAATTTAGTTCTAGTACAATTAACAAGAATTTCTCTGCTGGAAAGAAGTTGGGCAAATTATATAGATCAGGCAGATGTCTTATAAATCTGCATCTTCTACTGTTTTTCAGAAGAGCTCAAAAGGCCTATTTTCTAAATCCTATGGCCCTGCCTAATGATAGCTGTTATTACCTTTACTTAAAAAATGCAAAATATGAGACCCAGAGAACCTACAAAAATAATTTAAAGTCATATAGTCAGTTACTCAGTCAACCAACAAGCATTCACTTAATAAATACTATGTGTCAGACACTGTGAAAAGTAGAGATAAAAAAGAAATGGAATCAGTCTTGTCTTCAAGGAGATTATAGATAAAATTCTATTTCAGAGGCAATACATACATAATATGTGTATCTTATATGTGTATTGTATGTGTGTATACATAACTCTAAATAAAATATTTATGAATTAAATAAAGGTAATTTGATTCAGGAGGGTTCTAGTAGCTGGACAGGTTGATCAGGAAAGACTTCATACTAATTTTAGGAAATGCTGTTGGGCTAACATGGACTGGAATAAGTTACCGCTCCCTAAGGATCGCCTCTGCTCCCAACCCAGAGTTGTAATATAGACAGTATCAATGTCCTGGGGACAAATTTACTTAGATTTTAGGTTATGATTCATATCTAGTATTTCTCGAAATAAGGAAAATAAAAAGATACTCATTGTTCAATAGGAATCAAGTATGGGGCAGGTAATTTATTCCTACACACTAAAGAAATGTTAAATCAAAAAAAAAAGCCTCTCAGGATTCATTAGGAGAATGATAAGTGGGATTCAGTAATAACTTATTGTGACTTTTAGAATATATTGAGCAACTGATACTTAAATGTATTTGTAATATAAAGCAGTTTAAAGTACTGTTGATTAATCATTTTACATTTTACCTCAGTTCTATACTAGTCAAACAATTCACAGTACATGTCCATAGGAAAAAAAAGGCCAGTCTTGAGTCAGTCCTATTTTTGGTCACATTCCTTTCTCATGCAAAAAATTATCCCAATGCTAGTCATCTCCAAATCAATGAGACCCAGGGCCTCAGGACTTCTCAAGTCATGGACTAGCACCAATCCTAGGGACATTCTCGCGCAACAAAGTTTGATCACCTACTCAAGAAAGGAAGCACAAAAGGCAGACATGGACCCAGGAAAAACTTGCTTAGTTGAGTCCTTGATCCATAGAAGAGTGGAGTTGGGTAGAGGAGAAGGATTACTATCTACTTAAAGGAGTGTCATGAGACAGATCATACTACTTGCCATATAGGAAAATTGAAGAAAGAGGTTGAACCAAAAGTTATCTCTTTTAACTGATGCAGAACTTCAACCTTCTGTTGTTATCCTAGGGCAGGAAGAAGAACAAGGGACCATTCAAGTATTGCCATATCATACTAAAATATCAAGTCTTGCCAGACCTGTATCATCATTTGACCAGAAAGCATCACCCAAAGCTACATAGAATGGTTCATTTTCCCATGTATAAGTTAGCACTTGCACTGAACTTCAAAGGAAATGATGGTTTCTAAGAGACAGAAGTAAAGAAATAATATATTCCCTGAATATGGGATAACCAATATAGGTTGTTGGCAAGGTCAGGATTAGAATTCAGATCTATAAGCTACAGTGTGGTATGCGTTTCACCAGGCAACATTGCCTCCTTTTAATGGATTGGGAAGTAGGTCTTGGATTGGGGGAAAGGAATAGATGGAAGAAGAGTTACTTGAAAATGAATCACCATTTATCACCCTAATCAGGAAGCTACCCTGAGCAGGTTTAATCACCCCATGCAGAGATGGAATGCAAAGCAAGTTTATGGTTTACAGTGAGCAGGCTGACACAGCTGATTGATGTCAAATATGTCATGATGTATATTGTAAAGCTGGGAGATTTAATGGTGTAACTCCATGGCAGGCTTAGAAGTGAAGAGCTGCAGAGTAAGGAGTGATGGATGGGCTCATTTACATGTAAAATTGCCAATGGCATTGACAGCACTGGTATGCGAGGGGAAGATAAGAGAGCACAGAGCAAGATTCACTCTTGTCCTAGTATTGGAATATTAAAATACAACTGTGGTAGCATCTGGACTTTCCAAAGGTCTTTATAGATTTAATTATTTCTTACCTTTTAGCCCCAAGTTACTCTGCTCTTTTATGAGTATTCTATATAAAAAGCCACTAAGCTAACCCTGGGTCAAGTGTTTACAGTGGATGATGATGCTGTTACGAAAGTCAGTGGCGTAGAGGTTCTTGCTGCTTGTTAACAAAGAAATATTCCCTGTGGCTTTTACATTTCTCGTCTCTGACAACCTGAAAGTGAACATCTGACGACAGTGAGAAGAAAGACTAGAATACAGATTTTTAAAACTCCTATAATTTTCTTTTTCTCACTCTCCTCTTTTCCCTTTGCCTACCAGAGAATCTGAGTCATTCTTCTTTTCACTTCCTCCATTGTTTCATCCCTTTACTAATAAAGGTACTACCACTCTCAGCAAAATTCCTTTATATTTATGCAGACTAATTAGACTGAATTCAGTTCAAATACCTTTTTTGAGGGAGGTCCTTTACTCTTTGTCTTGCCCTTGAGCTTTTTTTTTTTTGGATGGCAAAAGGCAGGGAAATTGGGGTTAAGTGACTTACCCAATATCACATGGCTAGCAAGTGTATCAAGTGTCTGAGGACAGATTTGAACTCAAGTCCTTCTGTCTCCAGGGATGGTGCTCTATTCACTGTGCCACCTAGATATCCTTTTGCCTTTTAGCTTTTAAACAATAGAGGCTGGTTGACCACTAGCAAAAATGTCATTTATAAGGCTATGCTCTCAAATGTATTTTTTTAGAATAAAGAAAATTTTAGGATTGACCCACCTTGTAGCTCAATCTGGAGAAGACAGATTTGGAGACAGCATATTGAAAAAAAAACATGCCATCATGCATATAATTATTATAGTTTGTTTTCAACTAACCAACAGAACGATTTTTTTTAATGAAGTAGTGAGTTCTTTAGCATTAGAGTTGTTCATGGAATATTTGAATTTTCAAGAAGTTGACTGATACCTTGTATGGGATGTTTAATAGGAATTTTGTTTTTCAGGACTTTAGCTCCTTCTTTTCCATTTCTAAGATACAGTGATTCTACCTATGTTTTAGGAAATTGCTGGACTTTATTTTATTAATTTTGAATGAAAATAATGTGATAATTCTGTTAGTGATAAGGGACATCAAAAGAAAACCAGTTATCATCACTCTGGAGCCCAGAATTACCTCCCACATACTCATTAAGCATCTTAAGAAGCTAGCAATTTAGCATACATAGGCATCAATTATCCAGGCATTATTTCTGTATATTTCTTATATGACCAAGGGATTTCTGTGCCCACGATCAATTATTAAGATGCGTTTAGCTAACAGAGTCCATGCCAATACTCATAATGCTACAATGTTTATTCCTATTACTTTTCATGGGCCTTTAATTTCTCAGCAAACTTTCCCACCTCACAAAATCTTTTTTATATAAATGGGGGAGGTGATTATTTTTTTTCCATTTTATGGATGAGAAAGTTGAAAAATTATCATATGGATAGAGGGTACTTAGTATGTTATGAAATTACTATCTATAAAGGATCTTCCTCCATCAATAAGAATAATAACATCAATATTTAACACACAGCACGTTAAGGTTTACAAAGTACTTCACAATTTCATTTTATCCTTACAGTACCATGAAAGGTAGGTACTATTATTATTCCTATTTTATAGATGGGGAAATTGAGGAAGAATGAAGTTAAGGGTCATGTAGCTAGAAAATATTTGAAATTATATTTGAACTGAGGCCTTCTTAACTCCTGGTTCAATACCCTATTCACTATGACCACTAGATACCTCCTTGAACATCAAAATCTCTACAAAGATCACAAGTATCAATGAACATCAAAACCTCTTATAAATGATCAGATAGTCCTTGGGACTTTTCTGAGACACATAGAGGTTTAATGTCTTATTTAGGATGACAAAATTAGTAAGCATCAGAGGCCATATTTGAAATCAGATATTCCTGACTCCCACCCCAGTACTCTGTCTACAACTCATTGGCTCATTTATTTTAAAGCTAATATTGATTATTAGTGAAAGACCACATTCATAATGAATAAAGTGCTGGCTTTAAAATTAAGAAAACATGGGTCCAAGTGTTGCCTCTGATATACATTTGCTGAATCAGCCTGTATAAGTCAATTGATGTCTTAATGCCCCAGGTAACTTTCTGAGACTATGGGTTACAAAGAATTTGTAATACATAGAGGAATTCTTCTCATCTGGGTCTTTACCAGTGATATCATAGGCCTGGTTCAGGTACAAAATGTATCAGTATTGATAAACTTAAGGAGAGGTGAAAGGACTGGGAAGGGCACTTCCTAAACCAATCATATTGGCATCTTTTCCAAAACTTATGATTTTAAAGAATTGCCTTGGACAATGAGCATTTAAGTGGCCACCACCCTTAGGTAACAGCGGGAGTACTTGAACTAGATTTCCTGTCTTTGAGTTTTTCTCTCTACCCTCTTCCTAGCCAGGCCTCTCAGATAGGAGATGTCTATGAATATGGCTTTTACAATGAACTGTAGCATAGCTCCTTTCATAGGATAATGACCACCCCAATATTGCAACAGAATCTTGTTATTCTTTTTCTCTTATGGTAGAATTCTAATTATTACTCTTTAGCAATAGGCTGAAATAGTAAGACCTGGGATCAGACCTGATTCCTTCTCTAATGGGCCATTTTGAGCTCATTCTACTCTTCACTATAGTCTTATCAGCTGCAGACTTCATGAATGTGCAGTTTACCTGACCTCTCAGCTCATTAGTTAAGCTGCTTTGAAAGATTGCACCTGGCATGCCCCCCATTGTGCCCCTTTAGAGGCTCTCCTACAGATGGACCCTCTGCCAAGCCAGATTGTTACCTGACACACACACATGCTCTTATCAGGAATCTGATATTGAAAAAGAAGCTTCTGGAATGTCCATTTACCCAGCCCCCCCCCCCCCCAAAAGTCCATTTCCTGTTTTTTTTTCCCTCCAACTCCCTGGATCTTAAATACCATACGATATTACTCATTTTCACCCTCCCTTGATTCAGTCTTATTTTGACAGTAAATTAAAGGAAGCCTTTGTGTTAAATACCTGAAGAAAACAGACCTGGCTGGGAGGTAACTAAGCAAACCCAGTTTGAAATCACTACAGGATGTTGTCAGGCTTGGGATTTGCCCTCCAACTCTTCCTCAAGTCAACCTGTCACTGCCTTTTTGGAGATGCCATGCTCCATGCCTCCTCCACTGATTTTTTAACAGTGACAAACTATGAATGATTAATCAGGGCTCGGGTGAAGGATGGAGAGGAAGAAAGACCTACTGCAGAAACCAAGAGGATGCTGGACAGAAGGGTTAGAAAGGAAAAGTATTTAGACAAATTCCCCTCCCCTCTCAAATGTTCTCTTCCACAACATTATCTCCTCCTTGACTCTGTTCCTAATTTCTTTCAGTTTGACAGTCAGCAGAAAGGTCTAAATTGGGATATTTTCTAGAAGCAGGTTGACTAAGTACTGACTGAGCTGACCCTGATATAAATGCTTAAGAGGCTTTGCACAGAGGGATTAAGCAGTTGTCTTTAATCTTGCCTTCTTCGGGGTGAGGCAGGACAGATTCCAGCATGTCAGCAGGGTTGCAGATACCTTCTACCTCCAGGAGCTTCAAATTGGGGTGGGGGCAGTGTGTTAGGGAAGTCTGCTATGAGGAATGTCATGAGGCACAAGCAAAGGAGACAAGTAGCTAGATTCTTCCATTTCCAGTAATATGGATGAATGATCTCCTTTATTCCTCTTTTTTTTATTTAAAAGTAATACTGATCATACTTCTAAATTTATGACCATTGGAGGTTGGGCAATTTTGTACATAGGAATTATACAGTTACAAGGGATACAGATACACACAGGAGTAAATAACAGAGAAGGTTTGGATTTTGACCATATAGAGCAAAGACATAGGAGAAACAGCAGATGCTTAGATATTAATCAAAAGTGTGATTTATACTCCATAGCATTCAAAGCAGCCTGATATTTTCCCAAGCAACATGCAGGTTATAAGACTAATAGCCCCACCTCCAAAATATCCAAGTCAAAGAGCTCTCTGCGGAAACAGCTACTATATCTATTGGCATTATGGTGTGTCTTCTCTTGAAGGATACACTACTGTATGATGATCATCAGTATATGTAGGGGTTCCCTATGGGTACCACTAAACTCTGAACAAAACATGTAGTTCAAGCTTTAACATATTAGAATGATCAGAATCCAAGCCTGATTCCAAAAAAAAAAAAAAAAAGAGATCTAAGGTCTAGTCTAAGATGCCTGATCCAGGTTCTCTGCAGACACTGAAGTCCTGTGATGTAGATTATTACATATAATGTCAGATTTTTTCAATGTTTTGACTGATTTTGCTGAACTTTCCCCCCTCTTTCTTTAATATAATTAGTTTGTAAAAGATGACTCTGGGATGAAAAAGAGAAAGAATATGAGAGAAATTTAAGTGCTATAAAAAATCAATAAAATCTGTCTTTAAAGAGAATAGATTCTTAGGTCATTTCAAGCCCTAACAACTGGATTGGTATGGATCAAAGGCCAAGAGAGAGTAGAACAGGTCCTTAGACTTAGAGGGAACCTCAGAGGGTGCTTATTCTAACCCATACCTTCACATGAATGCTCTCTACAACGTTCTCAACAATATACTCATATGCTAAGACAATAGCTCAAAGGTAGTTATCTGGATCTCTACTGAAGACATCCAGTAATGAGGGAACTACTACTTCACAAGGCAGCTCATTCTCTTTTTCATTAGTCAAAGACTTATTTGTACTCTAGGAATCTAAACTAAGGAAACTAGATAATTTTTCCTCCCATTATAATATGATGGATTTAGATAGGGTGAATTTTTGCAAGAACTCAGAATAAAACTTTATATCCCAGGAATTCCATTCCACCTAATGGGTGGGACCTGAGGGTAGACCTCTTTGTCAAGAGTAGATTAGTAATTCTTTCATTCTGGACCCAAAGGATTGAGGAAAGGGGAAAGTGAGGTGGGGTAATCTATTGTAGAGAAAATAATCCAATCAGTGAGGGAGTTGTGTCAGGAAAGGACATAGTCAGTCCCTGAGAAAGTTTGGCCTGGGCCTCAGTATGAATAGAATAAGAGAAAGAAAGCTCTAGGAAAAGGTTTGAAGAGGATGGAACCCTGAAGGTGGCAGAGGGAATGGGGGTCATACAGTATGATTAAAGTGATCAGTATCTTGAGGACCATGAGGAATGTGGTTGCTTTGGTCTGAAGGCCCAGGGACTGTTCTCTAAATTGTTCAAATGAGGCATTAGGGCATTTTATTTCAGTTCTAAATCTAACTCTTGAGGACTGAAACTGAACCTCCCAACTGTTATCCTTGACCCTTTCGAGATTCACAACTATTGCATATTTTCCTATGGCATATAGTAGACATTTCCAAATGGGAGCAATTTTCTGACCCAAAAAGCCAAGGTATGAACACTTTAATTTCTAGAAATATTTTCAAATTATTTTCCTATTTATGGATAGCCTGGATCCTCCTTCTAAATGTTGAATTCAGCGTTATAATGAGTTAATATTTCAAGTCAACCTCTCCCCTAACTGTTCAGCATTTTCTTGGATTTGAGTTTAGGCTGACCTGAGCCCTCCCCATACTTGCCCTCATTTTTCCCAAAAGACTCATGTGTATTATTGTACTTGTGTATTAATAATGCATTTGATTCATTACTACTGCACCCTAAGCAATAAGACCTCAAGGCACATTCATGTCAGTTAAGATTAAACATTGTTTAACATTGAAATGAATTGTTTAAAAAATGAAACAGTCTTTAGGGGAATGAGCTCTGTACCCATCTGTGTGTGTGTGTGTGTGTGTGTGTGTGTGTGTGTCTATGTGCGCGCATGCATGGATGCACTGGTGCTGGTGTGTGTTTTAAAAGAACTCCAACCCCTAAAAGTCATCCTCTCAGAAGTCTTTTGGGGGAAATATACAGATTTCAGCTCGATCCTGGAAGTGACACTAAATATTTCAACGATTTGCCCTGGTAGCAATAAGTGGAATATTTTATCCAATAGGCAAATCCTAGTCCTCATACTCTTTAAATAGGTTAAATATCCATAGACTTTAGGAGCTGGAAGTGACCTTGGACATCTAATCTAAATTCGTCATTAAAGAGATTGTTTGTGTTTAATCTGCTATAACCAGTTATCACATATCAACAGTCTAAAATATTTAGGTACATGACTTCACGTGACAATTTTCATTTCCCTCATTTGTAAAACAAATGATTGAGGCTTGGCATATCCCTGAAGGGACATCAGAGACCATCAGTTTAACCTGTATCTGACCCAGAATCTACTCCAAAACATTTACAACAAGTGCTTATCCAATGTTTGCAATAATAAAAAAAAAAACAGTAGTGTGAGCTGGCTACCCACCACTAAGGGAACCCATTCCTACGTTAGACAGCTATAATTATAAGGAAGCTTTTTTTTTCCTTCTTACCTATCACCTATTTCATTTCTTTTTTTTTTTTTTTTTACTTTTTTGGAGGGCAGTTGGGGTTAAGTGACTTGCCCAAGGTCACACGGCTAGTTTTTGTGTTAAGTGTCTGAGGCCGGGTTTGAACTCAGGTACTCCTGACTCCAGGGCCGGTGCTCTACTCACTGTGCCACCTAGCTGCCCCTATTTCATTTCTTCATAACTTCCATTCACTATTTCAAGTTTTGCCTTCTGGTACCAAGCAGACAAAACTTAGAGTCTCATCTGACACGACAGCCTGTCAAAAAGTGAATTTAGCAATTATATCCCCTCCTCCATTTCCTTTTCTCCCAATTTCTACAACCTTTTAAATCCCGAAATTCTATGATTCCAATAATATGGAAAGCAATACTTCTGGACAAATATGGGAATCTCAGGAGCACCCAGAATTTTAGTTCACTACTTTCCCATGTGGATTTAATAAAATTCCCCCAAAGGTGAAGATAGCTTTTGTGTTTTGGCTCTGGTCCATGCTCTGATTCTTACCTTCTTTCCATCTGGCCTCACTCTCACAGCAAATACTGTTTATGCAGCACAGAGGTCTTAACCACACCACTGGCATTAGAAGCAATTACCAGTCCCTGTGTGCTATGACAAGCAAAGCCACACTGTCCCCCTTTTAAAAAGATAGCTTACCCTATATCACATATGTTTAATGATGTACCCCCACACCTCATCAGGGTCCAATTACATCCATAAGGGTCTCAAAAGTGCACAGTTCTAACTTTTCTGGCTTATTTTGGGTAGGAATTATAGTGCTTGGTGCCTTTTGTTAAAATGGGGAACAGGGAGGAGCTGTACTCCCTGGTAATTCTTTCTCCTCCATTGAACATCTCGTCATCAGCATGCACAGAGAATGATGGTGTGCTTAGGGTTTGTGGGGCATTGCATTTTATTCTCCTCACTGTCACTTTGAGATTCTCTTACAGCCCAACAGTCTGCAGACTGAATTGATTGGGAGTAGCAATGGTCAGGTAATCTCCCTTATTTTGAATGTCTGAGTCTAAAATTCTGGACTGAGAAGTACAATCTTTAAAATGACTGCTGAGGAATCAAGCATGGAAGCCTTTTCTGTAAACCTATCCACATTCCAAGGTTCTTCCTCTAGTCATAGGACAGCCTGATATGAACCCATGTTTAATACCCCCATCCAAATCTGAGAAA
The DNA here is from genome assembly GCA_028646575.1 of Pseudocheirus occidentalis. Taxonomy (NCBI): domain Eukaryota; kingdom Metazoa; phylum Chordata; class Mammalia; order Diprotodontia; family Pseudocheiridae; genus Pseudocheirus; species Pseudocheirus occidentalis. The sequence goes on along the minus strand of CM053596.1, from coordinate 139,718,117 downwards.
CTGGGCAAATGCACAAAATACATTTAAACAGAATATAATTATTACAATAAAGTTATCAATTTTTTTTACAGTGTTATACAGATCAAATCCTCCATGGCATTCCTTTATAGGGAAAGGAACTCCATCCCTAAAAACCCCAAGGCCACAGTTTTAAGACACTGTAATAGTTACAGTCCCAGAATCATGGTATGTTAGAATGATAATCGACCTCCTTTTGTCCTTTGATCACGAAACCATAGCTTTAGACCTAGAAGGAACCTTAGGGAACATCTAATCTAACACATTCATTTTATGGAGAAAGAACTGGGTCTCAGACTGGTAAAGTGACTTACCTAAGGTTACACAGGAAATTAGTAGAAATGCTGGGACTGAGGCCTACAAGAGATTTTCTTGCTCATCCTTGCCTACAGGAAGGACACCATTGAATACTTGATGGTTCATTGCCTTTTTCCTGGAAAATCTCCAAAACATAAGGTTTCAAAACTCTCTTAGGAAGTTGTTTCATTTTTTTTTTCTTTTCCCGTCTACATCACCAAGAGCACTTTTCATATGTTTTATTCCATCACAAACACTTCCAGTAGACAGGTTTAACCAATGCACCCCAGAAGCTCATTCCCTTGCATTTAGTGCCGTTTCCCAGTTTGCCTCAGTCATGGCACCACTCCTCATCCGTGCCACTTCCTGATGGAATCACATCCATGTTCAGGACCGTGACAGAAGGGCGCTGGGGGCTCGTTTTCCTTTATTTATTTTTAATTATAATTTTCCTGCGTGGCCCTGCTCTCCCTTGAGAGCAGCGGCACCTCTATTAATGGGATTATGTGGTCTAGATGCTGCCTCATACATGTGTGCTTCTCCTCCTCTCTTTGAATTTCACCCAGATAATTGATTTCTGTCTGTTCCCTCACACTCGCCTTTGCAGCACAGAGTGTTATTAGGGCCTTTGTTCCATTTTTGAGTGACAAAGCCTTTACAAGCCAGCCAAGCAAGAGCAATTGTTGCATCTCTCCCTTTTCTTGTTAACTAACAGGGAATTGCAGGCAGCTCAAAAACCGCTGAGAGAAATAATAACATAAGCAGCTGCTTGGGAGCAAAGTGGGTCCTTTCAACCAGGACAGGCTGGCGGGATTAACAAGTTCCCCTCCTCTCATCCATGGCTTGGATCTCTGGCTCCTTGCTCTTCTTCCTTCCATCTCCTTCTTCCCCTGCATCCTTCCTCTGCCTTTCTCTTGCCCATCCATGTCTCCTTGGAATTCCATTACCCTTCTCTTGGAATGGGCACTGGGTGGGAATTCTAGAGAAAGAAATCTAATACCATTTTTGATTGAATATTCTCTTTTTGCCTTTATTTACTCATCTGAAAAGTGGAAATGCAGATTTATATCTTTCTATTAAAGATATTATATATACTTTTTTGCTTTCTTGAGGGGGGAGGGCAGGGCAACTGGGGTTAAGTGACTTGCCCAAGGTCATACATCTAGTAAGTTTTAAGTGTCTGAGGTCAGATTTGAACTCAGGTCCTTCTGACTTCAAGGCTGATCTATATTCACTGCACCACCTAGCTACCCCTATTATATTCTTTTTAAGGACAGGAACTATAATTTCTTTATCTCTGTGTCTTATTTGATATCTACCACAGTCCTTTACACATAACAGTTGCATGAATAAATGTATATGGGAAGAAAAAAATAAATCTAAGGCATCAATTCTCTTTCACACTCAAGAGAACACTATTAGTAAAGAGGAGATGAAAGCTAAGGGAAACTTTAATTTCATATTATATCAACCATCCAATTATAAGCATCACCTTTCAAAACTGTAACCTTTAGAAGGAAGCTCATTTTCTTCTCTATCCAAATATTCTTGTGAGTTTGCCACAGGTATGGAACCATTACAGAGTCATAGCACTTGCCAATGGATTCAAGGTGTGTTCTATACCATAATGGTTAAGGCAGGGTGGGGGGGGGGGGTCCTCCAAGAACACTTCTTGATTAACCTCATCAGATTGAACTACTTTATTACTCCATGGCATTTAGAAGTTATATAAGAATTTTGAAAATTATAGTAATTTTCACATTTTTTCTGTTCTTTAAGCACACTTAGTTCTATTTCAGATTTTTATGCCCAGTATCCCCTATAATATGATCCCCTTAAAGCAAGTATGATAAAGTGAAAATAAGGCCTGTGTTCAAATCCTGACTCTGTCACTCAGTGCCTATGTGGATTAGAAAACCATACCTTTTCTGGCTTCAGTTTCTTCATCTGTATTATGGGTGGATTGTACTAGATGAATTGCAAGGTCCCTTCTAGGCCTAATTTTATAATTCTAAGGCAAGAGTGCAGAATACTGCATATGCTAAATTATGTGAAAGATAGAACATAAATTTAATGGAACTAACTGCTATCTGTGGTCCTGAACCTGAAGCCTTCTGGTGCTTACAAAATATAAACAAACTCCTACCTCCCAAGGGCACCTTGAACCAATTAAGAAGTGATAGGAAAGAATGGCATGTGCAGGTAGAAGCTTTCTAATTTTTCTATGCTGGTAGACTATCTGAACACCTGGGGATGTCTTTTTTTTTCAATTTTTCAGAATAGTGAATGACTCCAGACAGTGTTTCTACGATCAAATTCTTAACAGAATCACATTTCCAAGAAAGTCTAATTGATAGGATCAAAGGATTTCTAATTTAAAGGGATCCTACATATTATCCCGCCCTTATTCTACAGAGGTTCAAATAGGTTTTTGACATTCCCAGGTTGAAACAAGTACTAAAGAGAAGAGTCAAGATCCAAACCTAGGTCTTCTGTCTTAAACCCCAGTGATTTTTTTTTTCCATTTTACTGACTTTCCCAACCATTTGGTGACAATCTTTCTTCTTTTGTTGAAATTTTTTGTGTCTTGTTCTTATACAAAGGCATATGGGCCTTCTGAATCCTTTGATGACTAGGCTTCCTTTTGTGAGGGTCAATTTGTCTGAAACTCTATGAATGCAATGCAGAATCTAGAAGCAGCTACTGGTTGCAACTGACTAGGAGTAAAGCAAGTAATGCTACCTGGTCACCTGCTAGCCTACTTATAAGTTCATATTTTGAAGGTAATCTCTTTTTTTTCCAATAGATAAAGAAATCATGGAGAGCACATATCTGGCCACAAAGCCACTGGCAAGTGGCCAGTTGTGGGATAGTTAAGAGAAGTTAAAACTTTTCCATAGAAAGAATTTATGCATAAAAAGGGGATAGAAAAGATGACAAAAGATTAAATGTCCAATTTTGATCACATAAAATTAAAAATATTTTGCACACAAAAACCTAATGTTTTAAAAATCAGAAGGCAAAGAGGTAAATTCAAAAATGTTTTGCAAAAACTGTTTTTTCATAAAGGTCTTATTTTGAGCATATTTAAGGAACTGACTCAAATTTATGAGACTGAGAGTCATTTCTCAACAACAACAAAATATTCAAATAATATTTGTAAGCAGGGTTCAAAGGATGAAATACAAGGTTTCAACAATAAAACTAAGACAAAATATTGACAGAAATCAAAGTACAGCATTCACAATGTTATGACATAACAACTTATTGCTAAAATGGCCATTATAGTTTTCACCAAAGTAGCCATGTAGTTTTTAACAAAGTATAATCTTTTAGTAACTCAATTATTTAGTGACTCAATTATTTAGTAAGTCCTTAATTCAGTTATCTTTAAGGAGGCTTGTCTCCTTAATAGACACAAAGTACAAAGGTCAAAGTTCTCTACCCCTAGGTCACAGCAAATCATAGTCTTCTCAGTCAGCATCAGCTACCAAAGAAGAGATCTTTTTATCTTAACTCAAGGCTGGCTCTCAGCTTCTATAGTTCCTCTTTCATGGTCCTAGCTTTTGCCCCAATCTATCCAACTGTCACCTGAGTTCAAAGGCAGACAGCTCCAAGTTCCTTGTCCAGCTCCTTAATCAGTTCCTTTTCCATATTGAAGCTCACAGTGTCTAGTCTACCTCAAGCCCTTCACAGTTTCTCTTCCTGGGAAGATAAATCTTAATAAAGCCACAATAATATTCATTCACAGTGCTGGCACCATAATCAATCACTTTCTGCCTGTGAAATCAACATAGACCCAACAACAATATCTGAGAAATAAACACAAATTATCAGTATAGTTCCAGGACCTCAGAAAATATCAGTAAGACCCTCCTCCCGGATTTCTGAACAAACCCCCAGAAAAGGTCCCAGGGCTTCTGTACAAAGTATCACAAACAAACATCAACACAGACAGCACAGATAAACATAGAGTGCTGGGATACCAAAAGTTTTCTCCTTTTCCACCACAGGAGCTCCCTTCTCAGTTCTGCTCTCTCCAGCTTGGGCTTCTCCTTATATATTGTCATTAGCTCTCCCCTTCCTCTTGGATCAGCAACAGGAGTTCACAGGCTCTAGGGTTGATAAGTTGTGGGGTTCACAAGTTCTGCTTCTCAATCCGAGCTAGGCTCAGAAGAAACTTGAATTGAAACAAGGTGTCACCTAAATAGCTGAAACAAGGTGTTAACTACTGCTTTGCTTGCCATTATACTTACATACAAAAGACTGAAAAATATGACAAAACAAGAAAATGATAAATGTTGGAAGGGCTATGGGAAAACAGGTTAACTAAGTACATTGTGGATGGATTTGTGAATTGGCCTAGCCATTCCAGAATTCAGTTTTGAACTATTCCTAGAAAATTAGCAGACCAAACTGTATAGAACATTTGCCCCACTACTATACTCCAAAGGAATAAAAGAAAGAAGGAAAAGATCTATAGGTATAAAACAGATTTCAAAATAGATTACAAAAAAGCAAATTTCCTAGTAGCCAAAAATTGAGATCTAAGGTTCTGCCCTTCTATTACAGAATGGCTAAACAAATTGATATATGAATGTGATAGAGCATTGTTGAATAATAAGAAATGATGAAATGGACACTTTCAGCAGAAACTTGGAAGACCTTTATGGATTTGCATAAATCCTATACTTCAAACACTATACTTCACGTTTGCAGGGCAACATGAGCAGAACTAGCATAACAATTTATCCAATGATAAAATCAAAAGAGAAAAAAAACTTTGAAAGACTATAGAACTTTGATCAACCCAATTATGAACCACAAGTCCAAAAGAATAAAGATGAAACATGACGCTCGCTTCCCAAAAGGAAGTTGATAAAATGCTGAAAAGGGGGCATACATCTTTGAAGATGGCTAATATGGAAGTCTTATTTGCCAGACTATACAGATATGCATTAGGGATTTCTAAAATTTGCTTAATGGGAAGGGAGGGGGGAGAAATGCAAAAGTTAATTGAAAAATACTTGTTACTTGAAAATAAAACTAAACATTTTTAAAATGTCTATTATACCCCACAGCACCCTCCCCTGGGAATTATAGCAGAAAAGGCCAGTGAAGAGATGGAATTTAAATATGGGTATAAGTGCTAGCACCAACCATATCCCCCTCTTTTCCGACATAAACTTTTTCTGAGTCTGAGTTGAGGAATGTACTTTTTCCTTTCATGTAAATATAGTGGGATAACAGAAGTATTTTGACACAGTTTTTACTTAGCCCAATAGGGGGTGGGGATGGGAGAGGGAGTGAATCGATATCTATGCTATATAGATTAGTGCTTTAAGGATTCACAATTTCATTTGTGTGGGAACTCATTAAACTGCTGCCCATCAGAACTCCTCCTTATCTTAGTTGATGCTTTAATTAATTGTTTTGGTCAATGCAATTCATCACCTGGTCATTTGCTCTCCAGTTAGGAGTCTCTTCACCCAAGGCCAGTCCTTGCATGACAAATACACAGCTTATCCTTGAAGACTATCAAATTTGGGTGCTAACTGTCATAGCTTACTCTCCAGGGGAGTAGCCTTAGAAAACCCAGGGTTACCTCCACACCATGATGAAGTAATTAATCAGATCTTACTGGACTTATAATTCTGAGCTCAGATATACACTGCAAATATTTAGAAAAATCACTGTGGTTTATAGAATAGGAGTTAGACAATTTGGGTTTGAACCATATGTGACTTTGTGACTTTGAGAAAGTCACTTAACTTCAATTTCTTTGACTATGAAGTGGAGGCTACAATCCTTTCCCTGGCTATTTCACAGAGTCAAATGAGATAGTGGTTCTGAATACACTTTGAATGATTATAAAGTGCCACATGGATGTAAGGTGTCATTTCTATTGTTTAGTCTTCTTCATTTCTCCCTTTTGGTCCTCTTTTCTGGTAAGTCTATTTTTTCATTTAACTGGTTTTCTATTTCCACTTAATTTTGAATCCTATACTATGTATGGGTTTCTTTTTTTGCCACTCTTGCCCATCTTGCACATCCATAATATTTTAACCCCACACACGTAAACACACACACACACACAGACAACTGTAAAATCTACTTGAATGAAAGATTACTGGAAGGAATAGAAATGTTTAAAAGATGTAACATTTTATGTGCACCAAAGTGTAAAATGTACAATAATAAAGCAGAGCAGCACTAAATGAATTATAGTTTTAAAAAAACAACCAAATTACCAGACTGTCAAATACTATTAGCGCTTGAATCAGTTGGAAGAATAAGAATGTGTGCACTGAGGGAGTTCCTCTCTTTTTGTAAAGCAAATATCAGCCCCTCATAACAGCTGGTTTCAATGTCTTGAATGAATAACTGATAAAAAGAAAGAAAGTAGGAAACTCTCCTATGAATCATTTTTCGTGGTGTCAAGGTAATGTGTTCCTTTTTATGTTGAGTGCAGACATGTTCCTGTATGTGAGAGAAAGGCTCATTTCCTTTTTAGTGGATTAATGATATCACAGAAAAGAGTAGACATTATGAGGACTAAAGGTGGGAAGGGGTTTGGAGTAGGAAAGCACCATTCAAAGACTGCTTTGCTTCTTGAAAAAGATGGATCTGGAAGGAAAGTTATGATACGTTGAGAAACACCTTTTCTTTTTGGATACGCTGAAAAGTGCTATTGACTGTGGGAGATATTTCCTCCCTATACCCTAAGATGGGAAACAAATGACTCTGGCATTTTTCCATTCACATTATTGTCTTCAGAGAAACATTTCATGGACAATTCTAAGAATGAGTCAAATGAAGATGTGTGTTACTGTAACTGTCCTTGCTGGTGGAAGGAAGCAGGAAGGGCCAAATGAAGAATGACCAGGACCTACAGCCTAGAGAGACTGATTGTGTCAAATATTCCAGATGATTCAAGAAATTTGATTCATAGGAATCATTTATCAGTGTCCAGGTAACACGTTACTTTTGTGTAGAATTGAGATGTGTTCCTGTATGTGAATGAAAGGCTCATTTATTTTTAATTGGATTAATAATGTGTCATTCTAGAGGATGTTAGAGCAGAACAGAAATAAGGAGGACTGAAGATATATTGTATTTGGAAGCAAGGACAATTTGGGAATTTTCTGACAATAGGTAATAGTAAGATGAATAAAATAATAATAATAACACCAACAAATAATATCATAAAGTGACAATAATAATAACAACACATGGTGCCTTAAGTTTTGAAAATAAACTTTCCACAGAATATCCCTGACAAGGAGATATTACAAGTAATACTACCCCAATTATAGAGCTGAGAAAATTGATGTGTAGAGTTATGAAGTGACTAACCTAAAGTCACTTATCCAAAGGCTTGAAATAAGTACCAAGGGATGTTTTGAGGGAATTTGGCAGCATATACTAAGAAGAAATGAGAGAGTCAAAGAGCATCAGGGATATGAAATGGTGCATACAGTAGGTTTGCTGCCAAAAATAATAATTGTAATAGTAATAATAATAAAATAGCAGTAGCAGTATTATAGTAGTAGAAGCAGAAGCAGTAGCAGTAGTAGTAGTAGTAGTAGTAGTAGTAGTAGTAGTAGAAACACTGCAGCAAACATTTTTCTAGAGCTCACTATGTGGCAGGTACTTTGTTTTGATCAATATTTTGAGCAATGACCTTGGGAGGTAGTTGCTATATCCCCATTTTAGAAGTGACTAATCCAAGGTAAACAGTCTAGGTGACTTGGCCAGGTCATAGAGCTAGTAAGTGTCTGAGGCTGGATTTGAACTCATGTCTTCCTTTACTCCAACGCTCTATTCACTGCACCACCTACCTGTCCTGCCAGTTTGGTGGAAGTGCTCTTTAAAGGAAGCAAATAGATGGAAATGGCAGCAGCAGGCAGGTGGCCATGGAATGACTGGTAGGAGGTAGTGGGGTTCTTGAATGGCATCCTAACAATTAAGAGGAATGGCAAGAATAAGAAAGGACTTTAATTCTAGGGAGATTGGTCTACAGGGCAGGGTACCTAAGAAGGGCTATAACAAAGAAGAATAAAATAGGAAGCCAGTTTCTATAAAACATATACAAGGTAGGACAGGCTTAGCCAAAAGACCAGGACCTAGTTACTCAAGCTAGAGTGTAAAATTATAATGGGGTCAGAAATGAGGCCTATTTTATGGTGAGCTAGCTAGCTATAGATTCTTATACCTTTTCTGCCTGCGGTCACACTGGTCCCAGGACCTGAAATGGGGCTAAGCCTGTAGGTGGGAGTTTAAGTGGCCCCAGCTGGAGAGCTGAGAGTGGCAGGGAGTCTGCAACTGCAGGGAGATCATTTACACTGAGAATTACAGGACATAGTTTAGACCCAGGAAACTCCTTTAGGTAAACTCAGGGATTGTAGAGGTTTTGTTATTGTTTTATTCTTTCAGGGTCCAGGGAAATACCTCCCACTTTTTGCCCAGTGAATAGCACCTCTCGTCCTATCCACAAAGAGAGAGTGTTTTCCAATGTATCATGACTTGCCTTCCAAACCTGTCTTTTTCAAGAAGCAAAACAGTCTTCAAATAGTGCTTTCCTACTCCAAACCCCCTCCCATCTTTATCCATCACATTATTTACTCTTCTGTGATATCATTAATCCACTCAAAAGGAAATGAGCCTTTCTCTCACACACAGGAACACGTCTGCACTTCACACGGAAATAACACATTACCTTGACACCATGAAAAATGATTCATAGGAGTTTTTTACTTTCTTTTTATCAGTTATTCATTCAAGACATTGAAACCAGCTGTTATGAGGGACTGATATTTACTTTACAAGTTGGAGAATCAGAGATGAGGCAGTAGAAAAATAATATTCTGGTCTGAAGTGCCTGACTACACTCATCAGCACTGACCTGATTATATGACCTCAGGAGTTATTTGTCCAAACCAAACTTGAAGCCTACATCCACAGGCTAGAGGTTCTTCAGCTTCTGCTTGGAAAATTCAGTGATAGGAAGGATATTATCTTCTTTATCCCCTCACGTAAAACTGGAGTTCAACCATTTCATTTTAGACATTTTAATTGTTATTAAGAATTTTTTAAAAATATGTAATAAGCTAACATTTACCTCTCAGTGATTTTGATTCATTAATCATAATACTTCCTTCTGGAATGAAAGGTAAAAACAAATCCCTCTTCTAAATGATAGCCCTTCAGATATTTGAAGACAACTGCCATATTCCCTCAGGTTTTTTTCCTATTCTCCAGACTAAATACATACTCTAATTACTCACCATATCCTAATATTTTACAGATTTCTCTTAGTTAGGGATTATTACCTCCCAAATTATGGATTCTAGGCTTCTTTTATTTTCTTTGTCTTTTGTTGCTGATTTTTATTATTTTTCTTTTCACTTATTTCTTTATTTGTTTTCTTGTTTACATTGTTCATTTCCACAATATTTTGAGTTACAAATTTTCAACCCATCTTTCCCCACCACCAACACCCCAAAACAGCCATCCCACTGTATAACCTCTCTCCCAGTCTGCTCTCTCTTATGTCCTCCCCCATCATGTCTCTGACTTTCTGGTAGGGCAAGATGGATCTCCCTAACCCAGTGCCTGCATATCTCAATACCCAGTTGCATGTAGTTAATAATAATAATAATTACACTATATATATTTATATAAATATGTATATATTTTTAACATTTGATTATAGAACTTTAAATTCTAGATTCTTTCTCTTCTTCTCTTGTCATCCACCCCCACTGGAAAGACAAGCAATTCAATATAGGCTGTACATGTGTAGTCACGTAGAACATCTCCACAATGGACATATTGTGAGAGACTGATTATATGTCCCTCCTTCCTATCACACCCTCCCCTTGTTCTGTTCTCTACCCTTTCCCTGTCCCTTTACAAAAGTGTGTGCTTCCAGTAACCTTCCCACCAACCTTGCCCTCCCCTCCATCATTGCCCCTTTCATCCCCATCCCCCCTATTTTCCTGTGTGGCTAGATACCCAGTTTAGAGTTTATGTCATTCCTTCCCTAAGCCAAATTCAATAAGAGTAATGTTAACCCTTTCCCTTTTGCCTTCCTGTTCTTCCCCTCCACTGTAACGGTTTTCCCTTGCCTCTTCTGTATGAGATGATTAACCCCATTCTGTCTCTCCCTGTCTCCTCTCATTCTATTCCTCTACCACCTCACAATTTCACCTTTTAAAGTATCATCCCTTCCTATTCAATTGATCCTGTGCCGTTTGTACACATATATACACATACTCAGATAGATATACCTTCCTGTATAGGTATATGTATATGTGTATTTATCTGTATATATTCATTTGTATTCTCTTCACCTATCCTCACACTGATAAAAGTTTTATAAGTTACAATTATTGTTTTTCCATGTTGGCATGTAAATAGTTTAGCTTTGATAAGTTTCTTATGATCCCTTTTCCATATTTACCTTCTCATGCTTCTTATATTTGAGTGTTAAATTTTCTTTTCAGTTCTATTTTTTTCTCAAGAATGCTTGAAAGTCCCCCACCTCAAGGAATGACCATATTTTCCCCTGGAACATTATACTCAGTTTTTCTGAGTAGGTAATTCTTGGTTTTAATCCTAGCTCCCTTGCTCTGTGGAATATCATATTCCAGGCCCTGTGATCCCTTAATGGAGAAGCTGCCAGATCCTGGGCTACCCTAATTGAGTTTCCACAGTATTCAAATTGTTTCTTCTTGGTTGCTTGTAGTATTTTCTCCTTGAACTGAGAGTTCCAGAACTTAGCTATAACATTCCTAGGAGTTTTCTTTTGGGGATCTTTTTCAAGAGGTGATTGGCAAATTCTTTCAAGTTTTATTTTGCCCTCTGGTTCTAAAATATCTGGGCAATTGTCTTTGAGAATTTATTGAAGGATGTTTTCTAGGTTCTTTTTTTGATTGTGGCTTTCAGGTAGTCCAGTAATTTTTAAATGGTCTCTCCTGGATCTATTTTTCAGGTCTGTATTTTTTCAAGGAGATATTTCACATTGCCTTCCATTATTTTCATTTGTTTGGATCTGTTTAATAGTGTCTTGGTTCCTCATCAAGTCATTTGCTTCCATTTGCTCCACTATTCTCTTCAGAGAGCTTTTAAGATTCTTTTTCCATATGACACATTTGACATTTTAAGGCATCCTTCTCCTCATTGGCCACTTTTTCCATTTGAGTTGATCTACTTTTTTAAGGTTATTTTATTCAGTCAGTTTGTTTACTCTCTTTTCATGATTTTCTTGCATCATTCTCCTTTCTCTTCCCAGTTTTTCCTCCAGTTCTTTTGTTTGGTTTTCAAAATCCTTCTTAAGCTTATCTATGGCTTGTAACCAGTCTACATTTTTCTTGGAAGCTTTCGGTGCAGGAATTCTGATTGTATTGTCTTTCTCCCATTCCATGGTTTGATCTGTTTTGTTCACAAAAAAAGTAATCTGAAGTTGGATTGCTGTTCTTACTTTGCTTCTTTGTCCTGCTCATGTTGCCAGGAAATTACTTGACTTTTAGGCTCTCTGGAACTCTGCTTCCAGAGGGGAGTGCTTTGTCTCAAATCACTGGGGTTTCCCAGCTGCTGGTGCTATTAGGAGCTGCTGCAGCCCCCACAACCTCACTGAAAATGCACCCCCAGACCAGCACCCAAGACCATGATCTTGATCCAGGCAGCTTAAGGCAAGAGCACTTAGCCTCTGAATGATTACTTGCCCCCCCTGCAATCTGCAGGCTGGGAGCTTCTGAAGCAGCCAAGTGGAGACAGCTGCAGGGCCTCTGCTTCTGCTGCTTCCTTGCCCTGGAGGCAGTTTGGCCAGATCCTCTCCCCCAAATTTAGCTGAGGTACACTAACCTTTCACTTAGTCCTTATTTCTTATGACTTGATAATTCTGGAAATTGCCACAACTATGGCTGATCCACTCCCCTTTAGGCTCCAGCTGCAGCTTGTCCTGCCCCCCCTTCCCCCTCCAACCCCCCCTCCGGCTGTTCCAAGCTACAGTTTCAGGCCAGGCTGGTTTCCACTACCAGCATGCTGTGATGAACCCTTCCTGTCCTGCCTGCTAAGCTTCCTTCAGCGGG
>CM053596.1:139667036-139705207 GCA_028646575.1 Pseudocheirus occidentalis | reverse complement strand
CTCCCCTCCTCTCCCCTCCTCTCCCCTCCTCTCCCCTCCTCTCCCCTCCTCTCCCCTCCTCTCCCCTCCTCTCCCCTCCTCTCCTCTCCTCTCCTCTCCTCTCCTCTCCTCTCCTCTCCTCTCCTTCCTTCTTTCCTTCTTCCCAGTGCTTAGTACAGTATCTGGCATATAACTGGTGTTGTTTATTAAAAGCTTATTATGTTGTATTGACTTGCCTTTGTACACAGACAAGCTTTCCTCATATTTTTTTGTATTTTCTTTGACCTAATGTTGCTTGAAAGGAAAAAAATATTTAAGGGAGAAAAATAATAGTTTTCTGTCTTCATTTGGTATTATTAATTTGGACCTAATTAATGATCCCCAATAAATTTATACTACTATTTGCCACATTTATCTGTGTCTTCATAAAATAAAGGATCTAAAAGCAAAGGCTTAAATGAGGGAAGGGGGAAAGTAAGTATAAGGAGCCTACATCTATTTTTTTTAAATATATACCCATTTGAAACATAAAAATTCTGAAATCCTATTATGGTAATGTTAGTTGCAGTTCAATGCTTTATTTTCACCTTGATTATTAACATCTGAGGAAGATCTGGGAAAGGATTTGTAAAGAATTCTCAAAAGTCATTGTGTAGTACATTTGTAGAAGAAGTAGTTATAAACGAATCTGAGACAGATTCATTTAATATCCTGCTAAACAAGCAAGAGGCTAAGAAATTAAGAGGAAAACTTACAAGCTATAGCTGTTACTTGGGAAAAAGACTTGGTTTTCACCTTCTAAGTGCTAATTTATCAAGCCATTCTATGCTATTCTTTGCAGTAAGACTAGCCCATAGCACCCACAAATGAAAAGCTCAACAGGGTCCTGGTACCATTCCCTTCTTGCTGTTGTTATTTAATGGCTTAGGAGTCTCTCCAAAGTCCTTGTGACCACTGGGGTTCCTTTCATTTCTCTCTGGTACTCAACTCTGACAAGAATAATCAGTTAAATACAAGCTTAGTCAATACTATAAAAAATCTCTGAACAAGGATGTGAAGACAAAAAAAAGTATATAAAATGAAGTCAATTATAGGTAGACAAATTCATTATCCACTCCAGGCATCTCGTCATCTGCTCTGTCCCTGTCTCCATCCCCTTTTCTTACCTTTAATGATACTTTAGAAACTAGATGTTCAAAGGTCATCACTCTGCTTCCTCCAGAAATTAAACCATATAGCTTTGGAACTTTGACCTGAATTATCCTAATTGGCAAGTCCAATCCAACTAGCATTTATTAAACAGGTACTATATTCCAAGCAATTTTTAAGCTTAATGAATTAGTTAAAAAGAGAGTCCCTGTCCTCAAAGAACTTATACCACTATATCTATCTGGTTCAAGATCAAGCTTCAACTATTTTTTGACCATCAACTACACTCAATTTATTATCTGCCCTTTCATCCCCTTTTTTCTACCTCTTGCTCTGAGAGCTGAAATCAAATCAATGCTACTGTTACTAATGGAATGACCATGTTAATGAGTCCTGTGGTTCCACTAATTATCCTACTGATTCCTAAGATTAACTTTACCTTCACTGCATAATCCTTCCTTCCTTCCTTCCTTCCTCTCTCTCCCTTTATATATGTATACATATATACACACATGCACATATTTATATAGATACCTAGATATGTATACATGTGTTTATATTTTTCTTTCTCTGTTATAATGTAAATTGTTTTTTTTCAGGGCAAGAATTTTTTCACTTTCGTGTATGTTTATCCCCAGAACCTAGCATAAGACCTGATAGATTTATTGTTAGTATTTAAAAATGTTTTTTCATTCATTGGTTCATTAATTAATTATCCACTTGGCCTTAACAGGACTTAGTTAGGCAATTTGTTTTTAATGTATCTGCTACATCCACCTAATATGTTGAGTATTGTGGGGGATATAGAAAGGAGAGAGATTTATTCTTGTTCTCAATGTACCTATAGTTAGGCAGAATAATGCATATATTTAAAGTGTAAAAGGACATGAAGGAAATGCAGAGAGAGAGTTCAGACAAATGTTCTGTCAGGGGAAAGAGGGAGAGGATTGGTAGAATTTCATTTTAATCCAATGATTAAATTTTTGTAGCAGTTCACATCCTATTCCACTTCCTCTGAGGCCATTCTTCTAAAGCTGCTACAAATAGAACTCTTTCTCTTAATAATTTTGATCACTGAGGAAGCGTACTCCTCTTCTCCTCGATCCCTACTCAAAGGTATTACACATGAGTTCAGGCTATACTGTATTTCTAATATGACTCTGACACTGTAAATGCCAATATTTTTCATGTCTTCCACTCAGAGTGATTCATCTGACCAATCTATAATGCATATACTTTCTTTTATGCTCTAAGCTTTCTTCTGAATTCAAGCCCTACATCACTAATTTCCTACAATGGTTTTAAAGCTAAATATCTTCTAAGCAACTCGAAATCATCAAGGTCAAAATAGAAATCATTTTTCCTTTCTTCCCCATTACAAACTTGTAGAGTCAATATAAACAAATTCAGTATGGCCACATCCAAAAGAAAGTTATCCCATTCTGTATCAAGAGGTGGATAGTATGTTTCATGATTAGTCTTCTGGAATCAGGATTGAGCATTATAAAAAGAGTTCTGCATAGTAGTATTCTATCAGATTTATATACCTTAACTTGCTCATTTGTTCTTTAATTTATGAGTTCCTCTAAGATTCCATTTCTCTGATACCACAAAGAGCTTAAATATTTTGCGCATGCTTAGATTTGTACATTATTTAATTCCCTTCCCATCCTCTTTCCCTATTTTCCTGTGGAGGAAAATATCTTTTCGTACTCTTCTGGGTGTGTATTCTTCCTTTTTTTGACCAGTTTAAATTAAAATGAGGGTCAGGTGTCATACACTTGTCCTCAACTGCACCCTCTTTGTTTGTGGAGATATCTAGTTGCACACCCTGAATATATGAGGTAACTTTCTTTTCAGTTTTCCCTTTCCCCTATATTACTTTTCCCTTCTTCCATTTTTTCTAAGCATCAACAAGATATAACAGAATCACTTTCATGCCTTGTTTAGACTCCCTATATGTCCCTTGATATTAGTAGAGTTTCAAGAGTATATGTATTTTATAGTAAGCAAAGAATCTTGTTTAGTCCTTTCTCTTCACTCCTATATTTGGACTTTAAAATTCCTATGAAACTCTCATCTTTCCATCAAGAAGGATTTTAAGTTCTCTATTTTTTCTTTTGCTTTTTGGAGGGCAGTTGGGGTTAAGTGACTTGCCCAAGGTCACACGGCTAGTTTTTTGTGTTAAGTGTCTAAGGCCGGATTTGAACTCAGGTACTCCTGATTCCAGGGCTGGTGCTCTATTCACTGTGCCACCTAGCCGCCCCAAGTCCTCTATTTTTAAAGGTACATTTTTTTCCATTTGTATCATAACACATGTTTAAAATATTCTTGGATTTAAGTTCATATCCTTTACCTTCTCAAACATGGTATTCCAAGTTCTCTGCTCCTTTAGAGTGGAGACTGCTAAATTTTGTGTATTTCTGATTGTGACTCAGGTTGTTACTTGAGTTTTCACTTTCTGAAGTATTTGAAGTATTTTTCTTTCCTTGGAAGCTTCAGATTTTGATTCTGATATTCCTGGGAATTTCCATTTGGGTTTCTTTTAGGAGGTGACCAGCTAATTGTTTCTATTTCCAATTTACTTTCTGGTTCTAAAAGATCTAAGAGAGGGTATTTTTCTTCTAAGATTTCTTGAAATAGGATGCCTGGTCTATATGTACAAAATGTTTATATCACCTCTTTTCTAGTGGCAAAGAATTGGAAATTGAGACCATGCCCATCAATAGGGGAATGGCTGAACAAGTTGTGGTATGTGATTGTGACAAAATACTATTATTCTATAAGAAATGATGGTCTCAATCTGGAACTGTGCCCAAAGGGTTATAAAATGTGCACACCCTTTGACCCAGCAATACTACTTCTACAGCTATATCCCAAAGAGATCATATAAGTGGGCCAAAAATATTTATAGCAGTTATTTTTGTGGCGGCAAACAATTGGAAATCAAGACCATGCCCATCAATTGAGGAATGGCTAAAAAGGTAGTGGTATGTGAATGTAATGGAATATTATTGTGCTATAAGAAATGAGGAGCAGATAGACTTCATAATAACATGGAGAGACTTATATAAACTGATGCTGTGTGATGGGAACAAAACCAGGAGAACATCTGTGATGACTAACTTTGATAGCCTAACTTTTATAGCCTCAGCAATGAAAGTCTATAAGACAATTCCAAAAGACTCATGATGGAAAGGGCTATCCACATCCAGAGAGAGAACTGTGGAGTCTGAATGCAGATTGAAGCAAACTGGTTTCTCTCTCTTTTTTTGTTTTGTTTTGTTCCTTTTTTCTCATTGCTCATTTCATTGTTTATAATTCCTTTTACTTACATTTTAAAATTCATTTACTTATTTTCTTGTTTACATCATTCATTTCCATGAAGTTTTGAGTTTCAAATTTTCTCCCCATCTTTCCCCCACCTACCACCCCCAAAACAGCCACCCCACTGTATAACCACTGCCCCAATCTGGTCTCTCTTACGTCCTCTCCCATCACCCCTCTGACTTTCTGGTAAGACAAGATGGGTCTCCCTACCACAGTGCCAGTATATCTTAATTCCCAGTTGCATGTAGTTAATAATAATATTATACACACACACACACACACATACGTGTTTGATTATAGAACTTTAAATTCTAGATTCTTTCCCTTCCTCCCTCATCACTCACCCTCACTGGAAAGACGAACAATTCAATATAGGCTCTACATGTGTACTTACGCAGAACATCTCCACAATGGACATATTGTGAGAGACTGATTGCATGTCTCTCCTTCCTATCCTGCTCCCCCTTGTTCTATTCTCTACCCTGTCCCTGTCCCTTTACAGAAGTGTGTGCTTCCAGCAACCATACCCCCCACCATGCCCTGCCCTCCATCATTGTCCCTCTCATCCCCATCCCCCCTACTCTCCTGTGTGGCAAGATACTGAGTTTAGAGTTTATGTGATTCCTTCCCTAAGCCAAATTCAATTAGAGTAAAGTTGACCCATTCCCTTTTGCCTTCCTGTTCTTCC
The DNA here is from genome assembly GCA_028646575.1 of Pseudocheirus occidentalis. Classification (NCBI taxonomy): domain Eukaryota; kingdom Metazoa; phylum Chordata; class Mammalia; order Diprotodontia; family Pseudocheiridae; genus Pseudocheirus; species Pseudocheirus occidentalis. Next base: position 139,700,061 of record CM053596.1, on the reverse strand, counting down.
CCTCCATTGTAACAGTTATCCCCTGACTCTTCTGTATGAAATGATTAACTCCATTCTGTCTCTTCCTGTCTCCTCTCATTCTATTCCTCTCCCACCTCACAATTTCACCTTTTAAAGTACCATCTTTCCCTATTCAATTGATCCTGTGCCTTCTATGTACACATATATACACATACTCAGATATGTATTCATACACACACTTATACATATATATGCATATATGTCCTCCTATATAGATATATGTGTATATACACACACACACATATATATATACACATATATATATACCTTCCTATATAGACATATGTGTATATATACATATACACATACACATACACATATACATGTACATATGTGTGTATACACATTTGTGTTCCCTTCACTTATCCTCATACTGAGAAAAGTTTCATAAGTTACAATTATTGTTTTTCCATGTTGGCATATAAATAGTTCAACTTTGATAAATTCCTTATGATTTCTTTTTCATGTTTGCCTTCTCATGCGTCTTGTATTTGAGTGTCAAATTTTCTTTTCAGTTCTGTTTTGTTCAGCAAGAATGCTTGAAAGTCCTCCACCTCACTGAATGACAATATTTTCCCCTGGAACATTATACTCAATTTTGCTGGGTAGTTGATTCTTGGTTTTAATCAACCAGCTCCCTTGATCTCCAGAATATCATATTCCAGGCCCTTCAATTGCTTAATGGAGAAGCTGTTAGATCTTGGGTTATCCTAAGTGTATTTCCACAGTATTTAAATTGTTTCTTCTTGGAAGGTTGTAATATTTTCTCCTTGATCTGGGGGCTCTGGAACCTGGCTATGACATTCCTAGGAGTTTTCTTTTGGGGATCTTTTTCAAGAGGTGATTGGTGAATTCTTTCAAGTTCTATTTTGCTCTATGATTCTAAAATACCAGGACAATTTTATTTGAGAATTTCTTGAAGGATGCTTTGTAGGTTCTCTTTTTGATCATGGCTTTCAGATTGTTCAGTTATCTTTAAGTTGTCTCTCTTGAATCTATTTTCCAGGTCAGTGGTTTTGTCAAGGAGATATTTTCACATTGCCTTCTATTATTTTCATTTGTTTGGATCTGTTTAATAGTATATTGATTTCTCATAAAGTCATTTGCTTCCATTGCTCCACTCTAATTCTGAAGGAATTATTCTCTTCAGAAAGCTTTTGAGATTCTTTTTCCATCTGGCAAATTCAGTTTTTTAAGACATTCTCCTCATTGGCTTTTGGGGTCTCTTTTGCCATTTGAGTTAGTCTATTTTTAAGGTGTTATTTTCTTCAGTCAGGTTGTTGACTCTCTTTTCATGATTTTCTTGCACCATTCTCATTTCTCTTCCCAATTTTTCCTCCACTTCTTTTATTTGGTTTTAAAAATCCTTCTTAAGCTGATCTACAGCTTGTAACCAGTCTACATTTTTCTTGGAAGGTTTTGGTGCAGGAGTTCTGACTGTGTTGTCTTCCTCCCATTCCATTTTTTTAATTCTTTTTGTCCCCAAAAAAGAATCTAAAGTTTCATTGTTGGATTTGCTTTGCTTCCTTTGCTTGTGCATGTTGCCAGTCCATTACTTGACTTTTTAGGTCTGTGGCACTCTGCTTCCAGAGGGGAAAGCTCTGTCCCAAATTGCTAGGATTTTCCCAGCTGCCAGGGCTATAAGGAGGCCACTGTAGACCCCACCATGTCTGGCTCACTGAAAATGCACCTCAGGAACAATACTCAAGACCACAATCTTGATCCAGGCCAGTTAAGGCAGGAGCACTTAGCCCCTGAATGATAGCTTGGCCTCCCTGCAATCTGCAGGCTGTGAGCTCTGAAGCAGCCATGTGGAGGTGGCTATGCCCTTTCTGCTGCTTCCTTGCCCTGGGGGCACTTCATCTCGACCCTCCCCCCAAAATTTAGCTGAGTTCCACTAACCTTTCACTTAGTCCTTATTTCTTATTGCTTGATAATTTTGGAAATCACCACAGCTGCCACTGATCCAGTGCCCTGAAGGCTCCAGCTGCTGCTTTTCCTGCCCCCTCACCCTGGCTCCAAGCCACGGTTTTACACTGGGCTGGTTTCATCTCCCAGCTCACCTTGATGTCCTGCTTGCCAAGTTGCCTTCAGTGGTAGATGTGTTTTTCTGTACTTTTGTGAGTTCTGGAGCCCTAAAATTTATTTAGAGTCATATTTTATGGGTATTTGAGGTGGCTATGTGTGAGCTGTGGAGTTTTCCTGCTTCTACACCACCATCTTGGCTCTGCCCCCTCTATTATTTATAATTCTTTACAACTTTATTAATGTTTAGTATGAAGTACATGTAGAACCTCTGTCAGATTGCATGCTGCCATGAGGGGGTATATGAGAGGAGAGGGAAGGGGAGAAAATTTGAAAGTCAAGGGATTGAGGAATTGAATGCTGTAAACTAAAAGCAAACAAACACACAAACAAGCAAACAAACAAACAAATAAATAAATAAATGACTTTTAAAAAAGAAGCTCTCAGAAAAAACCCAGAAAGTCTTACAGGAACTGATGCAAAGTGAAATGAGTAAAACCAGGAGAACCATATTCAGAGTAATAGCAATATTGTAAGATGATCAACTGTGAGTGACTGGTGTATTCTCAGCAGTACAATTATCCAGGTTTTATGATTTTGTGATGGAAAATGCTATCCATCCACAGAGGAAGAACTGATGGACTTGGAATCAAGATTAAAGCATACTTTCACTTTTGGGGGGAGGGAAATTGAGATTAAGTGACTTGCCCAAGGTCACGCAACTAGTTTTGTGTCAAGTGTCTGAGGCCAGATTTGAACTCAGGTCCTCCTGACTCCAGAGCCTGTGCTCCATTCACTGTACCACCTAGCTACCCCTGAAGCATGCTTTCTTTTAACATTTATGTTTCTTGGACTTTCATTTTTGTCTGTTTTCTTTTACAACATGACTAATATGGAAATGTATTTTCATGACTACGTATGCATAACCTATATAAATTTGCTTGCATTCTTAATGAGGGGTGTGAGGAGGGGTCAGAGAATCTGGAACTCAGTTTTAAATGAATGTTGAAAACTGTTTATATATGTAATTGGAAGAAAATAAAATGCTAAACAGATGTTTAAAACAAAATAATTATATAGGATGTCTAGGCTATGTTTTTTTTTTGTCATGGAATTCAGATTGTCCAAAGATTCTTAATTTTTTCTCCATCAGTTTCCTTTCCAATTCCATTGTTTTTGTATAGATATTTTGCATTTTCATCTATTTTCAATATTTTTACTTTGCTTTCATATCCTTTTTTGCCTCATGGCATTATTGGCTTTTTTTGTCCTCTCTCTCCTTAAGTAACCACCACCTTCAGACCTTTATTACCTGGACCATTTCAATAGCTTCTTGTTTTCCTGACCCAAGTCTCTTCCTTCTTTAATTCATGTACCATTCATCCTTTAAAAGGCTGTCCATAAAACACAGGTCTGATCCTGCCACTCTCCTCTTCAACAAACTCCAGTAGTTCTCTATTCCTTATAAAATGAAATACGTATTTCTCTTTTTTGCCAGTTAAAGCCTTTTACATCCTGAGTCCAACCTAATTTTTCAGGTATATTTTACATATTGCTTCCCCTTTTGAATTCTTCAATCCAGCCAAGCTGGCTTTGCTATTTCTATCAGGCAGCACTCTTCTTCCATAAGCTGTCTTCTATGTGTGGGTTGCTTTCTTTCCTCATGTCACCTTCTCAGAATACTTAGTATCCCCAAATTTCAATTCTCAAATCATCTACAAGACGCCTTTCCTGATCTCTCCAGTTTTTTTGTGTTCCTCCTCCAGAAACAAAGCAAAACAAAATAGTATTTATTTCACAAGCAAAATTTCATATACAATTTGTTTGTGGATGTTGTGTATATTTTAGCCCCTATATAAATGGAAGTCCAAGGCAAGGATTTTCATTGCAATCTTTATATCACCTACACCTATCACAGCACTGAGCTCATAATAAGTGCTTAATAAATATTTTTGATTTAATGATTGAACAGATTCTTCCCAGTTCCCACTCTCTACTTCTAAGCCTTCCCTAATTTGACATCTTTTCAAGTTTTGACTGTTCTTTGGCTTGCCTTGTCTCTTTCCTTCCATTAAAAATAGAAAACTACATGTTGGGCTTTACATTTGCCTGTTAAATTTCATCTTACAATTCAATACAAAAAAATCTATCGAATGCCTAGTGCGTCTTAAACTCTGTGCTGCAAAGTGCAGAGGAAGATACAAAGTTTAGCTAGCAGAGTTCCTTGTAGAATGCATAGTCTTATCCGGGGATAAGACATCAATGCAGATACATAATATATATATTAGTGTTTGTGTGTCTCTCTTGACAAAAATAAATGGGAGATAAGGTCCTCCTGACTAGACAAGAATCTTGACTTGCCAGGATTTACAGATGAAAGAAGGCATGGATATCAAAGGGCATTGGAGGAGAAGCACTAGTGATAGAGAAGGTGGACAGGCCCAAGAGAGATGGACAGAGTTCTTCTGTGCTAGGAGTTTTGGCTAGAATGTCAACATGTCAGCAAAGGAAACTGAGTTCAGGGATTTCACTTTTATTATTTCCAGAAGGCAGGCATTGTGCTCCCTGCTCCATGCCACTATCAAAATGAATCAAGGGAAGATGTTGTTAATGCCACTCCTCTCAAGAGGAGAGCTACCTCAGTCAAGCAAGTTTGCCAAGAAAGTGGATGGTGAGACCTTTGCTCTTCTCTCTTGTTTTAATTCTCTTTCCCTTCTAGGGGAAGTGACCTCCTGTTTCAACATTTTTCTGGGCTTTAATTTACCTGTGTGGCTTGTGTTTTAATTAGTTTCAATACCAACTAGATAAAGGATCCATCTTAGCTATTTTTAGTTGTATGTTTCATTATTTGTAAAAGTTGAAGTCACAGAGAAGTGTGGTGTTGAGAGAGGGAGGGAGACACAGACAGAAACAAAGAAGGGAGGGGATGGAAGGGGAGAAAGTAAGAGAAATAATTTTTCTGATACATTTAAAAAAAAAGAAACTGTGAATCTACCTAACTGAAATATTAATGCTGCCCAATATTCTCCAGATTTTGACAGAAATATTTTCAAACTTTGTCAAATAGATTGTATGTGTACATATGTATGTACATATTGTGTATATATGTGTGTATTTGTGAAGAGAGGAGAGAGATGAGAGAGAGGAGAAAAGAGGAGAGGAGAGGAGAGGAGAGGAGAGGAGAGGAGAGAAGAGGAGAGGAGAGGAGAGGAGAGGAGAGGAGAGGAGAGGGCTTGTCTGAAAGTCAGAGTGGAAGATGTTCTTCCTTGAGTAGTGACTCAAGAACTAAATCTTTTTTTAATATTGATTTCCTACTTTTAGAAACTTCGCAAAGTGGGAAAAATCATGATTTCAAGACTTCTTCCTAGAACTTAAGAAACAGCTGTTAATAACTGATGAAGGAAGCTGTTCATTCTTGAATTGTACTCGAGTGCTTTTGTAAGAAAAATGTAAATGACTGGATAAGGCTAATTATGCTTATATTCCAAATGGCACCTAGAAAAGAACAGCTTCATTTTTCATCTAATATAGCTGACCCTCACCGACATCTCTCTAAACAATAATACTATGTGATGAGCAAATTAGAGATATGCAAAATAAAGGGTAATATAACACAAAGTGTAAAGTTCCTGTGTGGAAAAAGCCAACAAAAAAGTTTATGGTAGGTTTCCTGAAGAAAGTGACATTCATATAATTTAACAGGTAAAGTGAAGGAATCTTCTCAGATTTTTAACTCATTGTTTTAGCCCATTATGTTCATTTTTATTCCTATTTTTAATGTAACATGTCAGCTCCCCCCTCCACGTTTGTACCATCCCTAAATTTGAAAAATACCTCTTCAATGTTTTTATATGACTCATTGATTTTTTTAAAAAATATTGAATAGTACAGGATCAAGGACAGATTATTTGACATTCCATTAGAGAATTCCCTCTAGACCAACATCAATCTTAATCAACATTGTTCTAATACAGTTTTTTTAATCAACTGTGAATCTACCTAACTGAATTATTAACGCTGTCCATCATACTCTAACATGTCAACAGAAATATTTTGAAAGACTTTGTCAAATAGATTGTAAGTGTATACATATATGTATATATGTATATGTGCACGTGCATATATTATATATATATATATAGTGTGTGTATATAAGTTTGGATACATATGCTTATCTAATATATCTATACATCTATATCTATCTATGCATGTATATATATGTATACATACACACACACGCACATACACATAGACAGATAGATAATCTAACTCTCTCTTCTTCCCCATTGATCTTCCAGTCTTGTAACCATATCAGAAAAAAGGAAGATAAGTTGATATGATTTATTCTTTGCATCTTTATGCTGACTCCTAATGATTGCCTTTTTGTCTTCTAAGTACAAATAAATAATCTTATAATCTATACTAGAATTTTGTAATGAAATAATGTCAAACTCCATAGATTTAGTTTCTTTACCCTGGATTTGAAAAGCAAGTTCTTTGCCCATCCTTACTTCTGGTATCTCTACCATTCAACTCCACAACACCTCTGGCATCCCTAGCCTTCCCTTCATTCACACAAGCTACCACTCAAACTTAGGAACTATTCAACTCTCCCTCAACAGCAAAGGCCTGCTAATTGAACTCTCTGCTTCAAATATCTCCAATACAATCTGCATATGAATGCCAGTGTTATTTTCCTAAAACACAGTTATGCCCCTCCTACTTTCTGCTCAGTAAACTTCAGTGGCTCCCTATTATCCTGAAACCCAAATCTAAAATTGTTTATCCCTTAACTCCCTTCACATAAAGACCCCAATCTTTATTTCCAGCCTCATGAACATTATTCCATTGCATCAAACTTGCCTTGTTACTCTTCTTCATACTTGATTTTCCATTTCCTATATTCATTCCTTTGCAGAGACTTCCATTCATGCCTGAAATGTATTCTCTTCTCAACCTCATCTCTTAAGACTCCCTCGTTTCCTAAAAAACTCTGCTCAAATGCCACTTACAATGTGATGCCTATCCTGATGGTCTAAACTGTTCAGTCTTCCCCCTTCCCACATTACCTTGTGTTCATTTTATTTATTTAGTTTTCAATATATGGGTACATGCTATTTCCCCCAAAGAAAATAAGATCTTTGAGATCAAAGACAATTTCATTTTAGACTTAGTTTCCCCAACACCTAGTACTTAATAAATACTTTTGTATTGATTGATTGTACTAGGTCACCCAGTGCAAGGAGGCCTGGACTCAGAGGCAGAAAGACTTACAGTTCAAGTCCAGCCTCGGAGATTTCCTAGCTATGTGGAACCTTGGGCAAGTCACTTTCCTTCTGAATGACTCTGTTTTCTCATGCATAAAATGTTGTTGTTGAGTTGTTTCAGTCTTGTCCTACCCTGTGTGACCCCATTTGGGGTTTTCTTGGCAAAGATACTTGAATAGTTTGCTATTTTCTTCTCCAGCTCACTTTATAGATGAGGTAACTGAGTCAAACAGTTGCCTGGCAAGACAATTGCTAGCAAGTGTCTGAGGCTGAATTTGAACTCAGGTTCTTCTGACTCTGGATCCAGCACTTTATCTACTGTGCCACCTGGCTGCACCCAGATCTGCAAAATGTAGAGGACAAATTCAGATAAATTTGTAAAACATTTTGAAACCTTTAAAGTACAATATAAATGCTACTTCTTTTTTTTATTAATGATAATTTCTTAACGTAATATAATTGGTCTATAATCATATTTGAAATATCCTTTATTATTGTGAGCATTAAGTCTTTTGAACTTTTTACTTGATTCATTTTCAGATGCTTATTCAATGTTACCATTCCTTCTCTTTATAATATATATATACTATATATTAATGCATATATAATCTCTTTATAATATATGTAATATAAGTAATAGCTGACACGTATAATGCTTGATGTTTTCATCAAATCTATTATTTCCATGATCTCACTTGGGCCTCAACAGTACTATGAAGCAGAAACCCTAGTTATTATGTTTACTACTTTATTAGTGAGGAAACAGGCTCAGAAAAATTAAGTGATGAGCATGGTTCTGTAGATAACTATTAACAAAAGCTAGATTTGATTCCAGGTCTTTTCAGATTCCCAGGACTCTGGCATTTTGGTCAAATCAAGCTGCTTTAGTAATCTATAATGAGTTTTAATTTAATGGGCTATCGATATCAGCAACTTACTAAGGGGAATCATTATTTACTTAAAATATGTGGAAAAAATGTTTTTTGGGCCCCAGGGAATTATAAATGATCAGTTTACTAATTACTTTGGAGTTGTAGTAATATGAAAGCATGTGTTTCTATAGGCATTTCTTAAAGTGAATTCTTATTTAAGTAAATAATTGCTTGGATCAAAATAATTGACTAAATTAAGAAATTCTTTAATAGACATTATTTAGGTGTCAACTTGATTTTGCCACTGGTGATGTGGAACAAATTCATTGTGTAATTAGCAATTAATCTATCACTCCTAAAGGGATTCTTCTTTAAAAACAAGGGGAAAGTATATTATGAAATCCTTGGAGAGGCCAAGTTTCATGTGAATTGGGTCATATTTTGCCTTGGACTTCAACTTTAGATTTGAAGTATATCCCAAAATGAATGTATGACAAGGCAGGGACACAGAATCACCAGACAATAAATCCAAAGCTTGAAAGGACTTTTGACATCAGAACCCAACCTCCACATTTTGCCGATGAGGAAACCAAGGCTAGAAAGTTGAGGTAATTTATGCAAGGATATAGTGATTGGAAGTGGCAAAACAGGGATCAGAAGAAACATAATGCTGATAGCTATCCATTTTTGTAATGCTCAACAGTTTATACAAGATTTTTATTTTGCATTATTTAGTTCAATAAACATTTGTTAGCAGTTCATGTTCAGAAATAGAAGGGACATGAGAGGTTATCTAGCCCAATGGCTTCATTTTTTTTTTTTAATGCTGAAGGCAGAGAGGTGGGGTTACCTGCCCATTATAAGTAGTAATGCAGCTAAGTGGAGTAGCAGATAGAACACTAGGCTTGGAATAAGGAAGACTCATCTCATAAGTTCAGATTTGGCTTTGGACACTTACAGCTTGATGACCCTGGGCAAGCCACTTAACCCTGCTTGCCTCAGTTTCCTCGTCTATAAAATAAGCTGAAGAAAAAAATGGTAAAGTAATCCATTATCTCTACAAAGAAAACCCCAAGTGTGTTTACAGACTTGGATATGAATGAAATTAATACACAGTATGCAGTAGAGGCTGCTAGGTGATGCAGTGAATAGAGCACTGGCCCTAGAGTCAGGAGGAGCTGATCAAATCCGACCTCAGACACTTGACATACTTACTAGCCGTGTAACTTTGGGCAAGTCACTTAACCCCAATTGCCCTCCAAAAAGCAAAAAATAAATAAAAGCACATAAAAATAGTATTGAGTAACAAGGCTCCTATTCAAACTTTCATTCTCTGATTCCAAATCTAGTAGTCTTTTCATCATACTCAACCACCTCTTCTTAGCCTGCTATGTGCAAAACACTATGCTAGGATCTAAGGAACCAGAAATAGATGCAACATCACCCTGAACCCAGAGTACTTATGTCATTTGACCCTCATAATATTCCTGTAAGGTGATTCCAAAGCACTGATGATGAAGCATAGTACCTACCTCTATGACTCAGGTTGCCAAATGAATACACTATATATTCTTTTGGATATAACCACTGTCTGGATATGAATTTCTTGACTATGCATATGTGTTACAATGGTTTTCTTTTTCTTTTCTAAGAGTGTGTGTGTGTGTGTGTGTGTGTATGAGAGAGAGAGACAGAGAGAGAGAGAGAGAGAGAGAGAGAGAGAGAGAGAGAGAGAGAGAGAGAGAGAGAGAGAGGATTTTTGTTCATTGAATAAAATTAAACTAAAATTTTGGAAATTAAAAAAATTCCCTGTGAGGGAAGCAGAGCACCATGTTCTTCCCCCCTCCAGTAGAGGCCACCTCCACTCCCATTTTACAGAGGAAGATACAGAGACTTCAAGTCACTTGTTTCCAGTAGCAAGTGGCAGAATTGGTATGCTTGCTCTTCACTATGCTAGGTTGTCTTTTAATTACAATAAACTAGTGTGTGTGTGGGGGGGGGGCTTCTAAAGACAGTGAACATAAAGTTGAGGTCTTAGCATTTAAACTAAGGAAAGTAAAAGTACTCCACAGAGAAGGAAATTTCATTGTTCATTGTAAGCTCTAAGTTAGAAATGGCTATGTAGAGTTATGCATTCAGAAAAAAAAAGTGTTCTTTCTTGCTTTAAGTGTAGATGGCTTTTAAGGATCTGGGACATATCACCCACTGACTTCAAAGGAACTATCATGCCTTCCTCTTGCACTACTCATCAGCTTTGAGGTCTGATGACAGACCATGGTGGATTGAGTCAAGTTTTCTCAACCAAACCCTATATTCTGGACAGCAGAAGTCACCATGGAGCTGAGCACAATGTATTACACTCTGTGAAACCCATCATCATTACCTGCCATGATCTAAAGCTCTGTGCCTGAAAAAATAATAGCCATCTCTATACAGGAGATATGACTCTTGGTTTCAGGACTCTATGACATTGGAACACATGTTCTAGCTGGAGACGACTTTAACTGCCTGAGCTGGAGGAGGTCGTGTATAATACCGGGTTTTATATTAAACAAAAATAAATTTTCTCTAACGCGAGTTTTCAGACAGGTTGTCCTAATATATTAACTTCTGTCTGTGTTTTGAATAGTCAATTTCACGGTGAAATGAGTTCTTAATAATATATTTACCACCTGGGAGAAATCTCCCAGCCATCTGGAAAGGAGTGGGGATTTAGAGCCTCCAAACGGAGATTGGATTTTTTTTTTTTGGTGCGTTTATTTATTTATTTTTATGTCAGGTAGCAAAGAACATGCCTGGGTTCCTGTGCACCTGCGGTTGCAAGCTGACTCATTCCTAGGCATGCTTCTGAGCATGCTCAGTGAAAGATAAATCTAGGAATGTCTGCTCCATCATCTAAGCTCTAGACTCCAATTAGTCAAAAGTAAAGACTTAAAATCGGCTACATATACGATACTGTACAAGGTACTGATAGAGAAATGTTAAAGAAATAGATGATATAATCTCTGCCCTCATTCCAGAGGACAGTTTACTTTAATAGTTGACCTGGAGGTACCAAGTATAGTGGAAAGAGCACTTACTTTCAAGTCAGAGAACCAGGTTCTAATATTACCACTAACACTGCCTGTGTAAAATCAGAGAAGTGACTTAAGCTCCTTGGGATCCAGATTCATCCATAAAATAAGGTGAGCAGATTAGGGAGCTATTAAGTTTTTTTCCAACTCTTTATCTATCTTCCTGTAAACTTAACTAAATTTTCATAAGGGAAACAATAGAAATACTTGTAGACAGAAAACAGAAAATACATGAATAAATAGAAATTCAAAAAATCTAGGCTATCTAAAAGAGTTTGGGGTGGGAGTTGATCAAACAAAGTGTGATGCAAGTGTTCTAGGTTCCAATACCAACTATGTGGTCATAAACATGAAATTCACCTTACCTCTCTGGGTAACAACTTCCTCATCTGTCAAATCAAGGGATTGGCTATGTGATCTAATGTTCATTTCACCTCCTCATAGGCTATAAGCACAAATGGTATGTGGAGTGATTCAAGTTTGGTGGAGTTAATCAGAAATGATATGATGTAGAAAGTGAATTTTGAGCCAAGTACTTAAAGGAGGGAAGATGAGTGAGAGACAGAGACAGAGATAAACTTATGCCAAATGATGTTGCCTATAATACTGGCACAGCAACTTGGTAAAGAATTTTCAATTATAATGTAGTTCTCACTAAGGACCAAATGGTCTTGTATTTGGTTCACTGATCTATGTTATGGCCTCACTTCCAGGCTATCTCTGAATAATGACACCTCCTATCAAGCCATTATCACCACCTCCTACTCCCCACAATCTTGGACTCTTCTCTTGGATCCACACTGTGCCCTGGTAGATAAATTTTCACCTTATTTAACCTGGATCCAGATGCCCACCTCACTTCTTGGTCATCTCCAAAGAGAGAGAAAATGTAGTAGTACTATCATACTCTTTTATACACACACACACACATATGCATATATATATATATATATATATACACAAATATATATACACACACACACACACATATATATATATCTATATTTGTTTATTTTTAGTCTTCAGTATTCACTTTTATAAGATTTTGGGTTTTAAATTTTCTCCCCCTCCTCTTCCCACTTCCCCAAGATGACACACAATCTGATATGTCATACATGTACAATCATCTTAAACATTTTCCACATTACTCATGTTGTAAAGAATGATTAGAACCAAAGGGAAACCACAAGAATGGAGAGGGGGAAGGAAAAATAGTCCTCTGTGATCTGCATTCAGATTCCATAGCTCTTTCTCTGGAAGTAGATCTCATTTTCCATCATGAGCCTTTTGGAATTATCTTAAATCATTGCATTGTTGTGAACAACTAAGTCCATCCAAGTTCATCATTGCACAGTGTTGCGGCTACTGTGTATGAGATATTCTTCTGGTTCTGCTCACTTCACTAAGTATCAGTTCATGTAATTCTTTCCAGGTTTTGCTGAAGTCTGTCTGCTCATCATTTCTTATGGCACTATAATATCCCATTGCATTTATAAACCACAACTTGTTCAGCCATTCCCCAGTTAATGGGCATTCCTTTTATTTCTAATTCTTGACCACCACAAGATGAGCTGCTATAAATATTTTTTTTATATGTGGGTCATTTTTATGATCTCTTTGGGATACAGACCTAGAAGTTATTCTATGTGTTTTCTTCTCTCATTAGAAAGTAAGCTTTATGAAGGCAGGTTCTATTCTACTTGCTTATATTTGTATACCCAATGCTTGGCACAATTCCCATAGTAAGTATTTAATAAGTGTTTTATAAGTGTATCTTTATTTCTGTATTATAATTTAGGATCAGTTCATGTGCTGCCTCCCACAGGAAGACTTTATTTATCCCTGCATTTGTTAGTGTCTCCCATGCCCACTATCATTCATGTATCTGCTTACAAGTTGTATTTTGCCAATAGAACTTTTTTTTAAAAGCACAGACAATTGTTGACTTTTTAAAAAAATTTAGTCTTTGTATACCTAGTGGCAAACTTTGTACCTAGTAGGAAGTTAATAAATGCAGACTTAGAATAGTGAATAGAGTTCTCAGATTTCAGATAGTAATACACCAGCTGGATGATCTGCATACTGTCCCTAATTGAGAGATGCAACAGAGATGAATAACATCTTGCCTTTAGAGAACACTGTGAACCTAGGAGGAGCATGCTGGGAATTCCTAATATTGTTCTGATTATTTAAAATTGGGAAGTGCTAACCAATGGACATAATCAGTGTTGCTGTTTTTGCGTAAAAAGGAAGCACTAGAACTGTCTGCTAACATGTTTTCCACTATGACTAGTGGAATATTTAGATTGTCAGCATGAATGTGTGACTGCACCCTTAGCTAAATGTTTTCTTTTTCTATTTAAGTGATGAATAATAGTAACTGACATTTATAAAATGCCAAAGCTCTTTGTATAAATTACCTAATTTGAGCTTCACAATAGTTTTGTGAGCTTGGTACTACAGATAGTTTTTTTCTCTTTTTCAAAATGGGAAACTGAGGCTCAGAGATGTCAAATGGCTTGCTAAGAATTACACATCAAATATCACAGATCAGATTTGAAATCAATTTTCCTTATCCAAGGGGCAGTGAAGTGATGTAGTGGATATAACACTGGACTTAGAATCAAGATGATTCATCTTCATGAGTTCAAATCCAGCCCCAGACACTTATTTACTAGCTGTGTGATGCTGGGCAAGTCACTTAACCCTGTTTGCCTTAGTTTCTCATCTGTAAAATGAGTTAGAGGAGGAAATAGCAAATCACTCTAGCATCTTTGCCAAGAAAATGCCAAATGAGATTATGAAGCATCAGATAAGACTGAAATGATTAAACAGCAACATTGTCATGAATGAGGAAAGGAATGCTGATCTCTTTATACTGATATTTAGGTTATGAGGTAGACCATGAAGTTCCAAGAGGTTCATCTGTAATAATCACTTTGTCTCCAGGAGTGTCCATGGTATATTGGTCAGGTTACTGATTAGTAGGTAGGAGTAAGTTTCTAGGAGCTGGCCAGGGAGATGGAACTACACTAAATAGGAACTTGAGTTCTGGTTTTGTCTGGTCCTAACTTGGTTGTTCAGCTGTCCAGGAAGATTATTGGCAATATCTCAAATTTCCTAATGCTTTAGAGACATCAGAACTTTTGAGAATTCCCTGTGTTTTACTGTTAAAATTCGAAGTTTCAGGGAACTTCTAGGAGACCTTAGAGGGATCTTTAGTGAGAAGGAGGAAAATTCTAGGGGGTCCTGGAATTGAGTGCAGGAATTCTAAGAAATCAGACAGGAGTGGTAATATGGAAGCATCTGTTATCATGGTCACCTCTGGCATCCATATAGAATTTTGGCAAAATTCCCATTTTCTCACCATTAACTAAGTAGTAGCAGAGGAAATAGGAGAATAGATTAAGGAACAACATACATCCCTAGAAACTTAGAGTCTGTACTTTTGAGTCTATCAAATCTAACTTCCAATCCAGAGGCAGTCCTTCTTCAATAACCTCTCACTGAACACTTCTAGTTATGGGGCACACTTATCTCAAAAGTCAAACCATTACAATTTTTGAACAATTCATTTAGAATTGAATTCCTCATATTAGGCTGAAATTTGCTTCCTATTAACTTAGATTACCTAATCTTAACTTTACTTTCCAAAGTTATATGTGAAAGTTTATCCCTTATCAATGGTACTAGGTCTTCAAAATTTCTTAAGATACATATCCTGCTGTCTCTCCCTTCAAACTTCTTTTTTGTAAATTTTCTTATTGTCAATAGGGAGTAATTGAAGGTTCTAGAGCTTACAAATATCATTAAAATCTGCTCATAAGAAATTTAATCATTTTTTTAAAGACTGGAGTACCAAAGATAGGTGCTGGATGAAGGGGATCCCACTGTAATTTTAATACAAAATTCTAGGAGAAAGATAATGCTTAACTAGGATGATGGCAATGTGAGTGAAGATGGGAAAGATGTAATGGAGATATAATGTACAGATAGCATTGATAGACCTTAGAAACTTATTCTATATGGGAGATGAGAGATAAAAATCAACCAAAAATAATTCAGAAGTTTAATTCTACATGACTGGTGGTACTATCAGTAGAAATGTTTGTGCTGGGACAAAAAACTTTTTGGAGGCAGTCAATATGTTATGGTCAAAATTTGCTCATGTTAAGTTTGCAGCAGCAGCAGAACATCCAGGTAAAAATGTTATGTAAGAGTCTAAAGATGCTAGAGTAGGGCTCACTGTGGTACAGTAGAAAAAGGATTGTGTTTATAGGCAGAGGACCTGAATTTGAATCTAAATTACCATTTACTACTTATGCTGTCTTTGGGAAAATCACTTCACCTCTTGGGGCCTCAGTTTCCTGATTTGTAAAATCACGTTGCTAGACCAAATGACCTCTGGAGTATTTTCCAGCTACAAATATTTGACCTTAAAAATCTATGTTTGATATCAGTTCTCAATTCAGAGATTCAAAAGTCATTAAAGAGAAAGCAATTAAGGACTTATAGGGAATTGAGATTGCCAAAGGAGAGAATATAAACCAAGAATAGTAGAGGATCCAGGACAGAGCCTGGAAGGGCATCTATATTTAGATAGCAAGAGGAGGAAGAAGAGTCAGCATAGCACTCTGAGAAAGCGATCAGATAAACAAGGAGAGCATTGGAAAAGGTACCATGGTCCTTATGGTCAAATTGCATAATAATGCCAAAACAATTTACAAAGAAAAAGAAAAAAAACCAAAATGTAGCATTTGACAATTAAAGAACTTATTAATAACCTTGGAGAGAACTTTTTCACTGGAGTCACAGGAACAAAAGAAGATAGATAGTTTAAGAAGTGAAACAGTGGTGAGAAAGTGGAAGCAATGAGGACAGGCAAGAAGTTCAGTAGTGACAGAGTAAAGATATGTGGGATAATAGCCTGAGGTAGTAGCAGGGTCAAAGGAAGGTTTTACATTCCAAATTTTTGTTGTTGTTAAGATAAAGAAAACTGAAACATGTTTAAGGGGAAAAGTGAAGAATCAGTAAATGGAGAAATTAAATATCAGGGAAGGGGGTGTGTAATAGCAAGCACCCTACCACACCCAGGATGGCCTGCTAGCATAGGTTCTTTGATCTGCTTTTCTTAAAGGAAAGCAAATTTTAAAGGGGTCAACAATCTAATTACATTCACTAGTTCAGGGGAAAGGTCAGCACCCTGAATTTGGAGAAAATACAAGCTGATAAAATACAAGCAGAGAAATTAGCACAAAGATTGATAGACAAGGCTGCAGCTGTCTGAGTAAAGCAATATTGCTATACACTTTATGTGTATCACCGGATCGAGGGAGCACAGGGAACATTTGAGTAGTTGGGGGGGCTCTTGAACTCAGAGTAGTAGTAGTTTCCTCCACCAGGAAATCAGAAGATCCTTCTCTTGAGCAAACCCCCAAAGCAAAATATCAGTTCAGAGTATAAGTACACTTCTCAGAGCCAGAAGGCATCATCCTTCATGACTCAGTGCCTAATCAACCAAAAGGTGTAGAAGCCTTTCTGCAAGCAAGCCTCCCTCTAAGCAAGCTCGTCCTTAAGCAAGTCCTTCCCCCAATGGGCTCCACATTAGAACTATTAATGGGGAGGGAAGATCTTTATCTCATTAACATTACAGCATGGTTAATGGAACAAAGTCCAAGAGGAATCAAACTCACAAGTGGTGGAGTTAAACTTGACTAGCAAAAGGGCAATTTCATCCTCTTAGACTGAAGTAAAGGAATAAAGGCTAGAGAGAGACAAAGAAGTTTTGTAGTATGGAACAGGGGGCCATGAGAGAGTTCAGAACAAATATTCTGTCATCTCAAGAAGGCAAGCATAATAGCAGGTATCTTATGAATGATTATTGAATTAAACTGAAGCATGATTGAGTGTTGAGAGAGGGGAAACTGGGGTAGAGTTTGGGTCTTTGGGAGATAAGATTTGGAAAAATTGCTAATTCCCTTCCAGTTCTTCCTCACCCCCATATTCCAAATTAATTTTCATTTACCTTTTGAATAGTTTATTCCTATCTGTCCTTCTTCTTCCTCCAATGGAATAAAATCTCCCCAAGTCCATGATCTGTTTTGGTTTTGGATCCCCACAGTCTATTATAGAAACTGGTACTTAAGGAACACCTACTAAATGTCTTTTGATTGATTGCTTAATAAAGACTCAATCAGACCTAAATGAATGGATTCCTGAATTAGTAATAATAATAGCTAACATGTATATAATGTATATAATAATGTGTACAGTGGTTTAAAGTTTTCAAAGCACTTTACATATATTATCAGCTTTGATCAGTAGTAAGGGATTAGTTGAAATTACATCATTTGAACTTGTTACATGTACAATAAGAAATTATATTACCTGCTCAATGAGTAATCAGAGGCTTAGGTCTAAAAATAGACAATGAATGGGGAGGAGATGAGCTCTTGTACTGGGTACAATCCAGACAAAGAAGAGAACATATTTAGAAGATATCGCAGAGGTAAAATCGTCCAGACTTGGCAACAGATTGGATGTGGTGAATGAGAGAGAGAGTAAAGATTCAAGAATAACACCTAGGCTGCAAGCCTCTGGGCCTGAGAGAATGGTGGTGCCCTTACCAGCAATAATGCCATTCCGAAGGAGGGAGTATTTTGGGGGAAAAGTTTATGAGTTCATTTTTGGACATGTTAAGTTTAAGATATCTATGGGACATCCAGTTTGAGATTGTTTAATGGGCAGTTTGAGGTGTGAGATTAGAGTTCAGCAGAGAGGTTAGGGCAAGATAAGTAGATTTGAGAATCATCAGCATAGAGATGATCATTGGATCCATAAAAACTGATGAGATCACCAAGACAAATGGTATAGAGGGAGAAGGAAATGCATCCCAGGACAGAGACTTGCCAGATTTAGGCCCAACTGTCTGCTGTTCCAGAGGGCCAATTGTACGTCTGTTGGTCTCTTGAAGCTAGTTAAGTAGTGTGGAGACTGGTAAAAAAAAATCAATTGTGAGTGATGCTTATGGCAAGAACCCAGTTATCATTGCATAGTTTTTCTTCTCTCTTTTTCTTTCTTTTTGGGGGACTTGGTAGGGAAAGAGGACAGATAAATGAACCATCTGGGAAGGTTAACTGAGTTCAACTGACTTTAGAAAAGTAAGAAGCATTTGCAGGATCCTGACCTCAGGTTCTTTACAATAACTTAACAGTTCTATTATGGGACAGAAGAAGGGGCAGGAGGGAGAGGGAGGCATTGGGATATATAGTAGAGGCAGAATATGACCCTCCTCCATGGACTACTTATTGGGTCTCCCATGCATGCTGCCATTATTGCTGCCAACCAAAGATAAACCACCAGTAAGTACTTGAGACAAATTTTTTGCATTATATGAGAAGAAAGAAAAAAAATAGAAATAATGAAAACTCATTTGCTTGTACAATGCATCATATTAATCCATATGATTCCCCAATAATAATGGATGAATGTAACCAGATTTGAAGCCTGTGGCCTCAGTTTGACTCAAATGATGTGAATAATAGGAGTTTTAAAATAAATTTTAAAAGTTATTGCTATTTCTTCAGCAAGAGACCACTCTTTCTTTTCCACTTAATAGTATCCCCAACTTTCTAATCAAATTATTGTTATTTTAGTATAAGCACGAGCTTTATTACTATATGGTACAGCAAGCAAGAAAAAAAATACGCACAAACACTTTTATAGTAACACAGACAGATAAAGATTCAGCTGCACACAAGGCCAGGGTCACTCATGAGAGGGAGAAAGATACATGGACTGACAAAGACCTCAGTGATAGTACATGCTCAGATTGGGGTCTAAGCAGGGAAGTTTTATATCTTAAAGATGGGCTTAGCAACCTTCTAATCAAATCATTTTTTTCTAGTAACAGTTTATTTATTGACTTAGACAAAAGAATTTTTAAAGCTATAGAACCAAATTATCACTAAAAATAGGATTTTTAGCTTGTTTTTACCACATACAAAGAATTATTTCATATTTAGGCTTGCAAGGGAAAGTGATTAGTTGGAAATGCCTGACAAACATGCCTAGGGACATGGAATCCACAGGAATGATGTAATGGCCTGAGTCAAGTTATCTAGGTACATGTTAGGGCTCCCCTTCAGTTTCGCTCACCTTTGGAATCAGGAGACCGTAAAGCTTGTTTTTGTAATTTCAAAGGGGATTCTCTTCTCACTCCACCTTCACACACTAAAATGGACGGGGAGTTAGGATCAGGGATGGGCAGCTCAGGGATGGTAGTAACTCAGTTTGAATTGTTGGGTGGTGAGATGGAAAGAACAGGCTGCACCTAGAACCAGAAAGACCCCAGTTCACATATGGCCCTGGACAGTTCAAATCGTATGACCTTGGCCAAGTCACTCAATCTGTCCCAATTTCCTCAATTACAAAGTGGGGTTAACAAAAGCACCCACCTCAAAAGGCTGCTGCAAGGACCAGATGAGACAATACCTGCAAAGTACATATATCATAAAGTATAAAAATATATTGTAAAGTACAAACATTTATTGCAAAGTTTACGTTTATAAAGGATAAAATTTATAAATGTTTATAAAGCACAATGCTATGTGTTTTGCAAATAGTATTTCATTTGAATCTCATAGCAGTCCTTGGAAGTAGGTGCCATCACTACCTTCACTTTGTAGTTGAGGAAACCAAGGCAAACTGTAGTTAAATAACATGGTGAGAGTAACATAGCTATTATGTGTCTAATATCAGTTTGAACTCAGGTCTTCCTGACTCCAGGACCAGTGCTCTATCCACTGCAGCCCCAAAGCACAGTGCTTGTCCTATAGACTAGGTACCAATAAATGCTAGTTTATTAATGTTATTATTTTTATTTCTGTTACTTTTATTTAACTCACAGTAGGTGTAACTACCAAGATAGACTTTTTCTTTTCATTGTCAGAGTTTTATTCTGAAGCTCTTACTTTGGAATCTTGTATCGCAAAAAGATGTTTCAAATTCAACCTCCAACACTAACTGTGTGACCCTGGGCAAGTCACTTAACCCTGATTGCCTCCAAAAAACAAACATATAAACAACAAAGAGAATATAGACTTGTTAGGGAATCCAAAAGAAAGATATTCACCTACATAATAAACTGAATCTCAGTAACTGGACAAAGGTATCTAGACAGAGAAATATATGAATAATACTCAATAGTTCTTTTCAAATATTTGAAGGATTGTCTCAGGGAAAAACAATTAACCAGAGGGAAGAACTGATGGAAATTAGAAAGTATGATAGAAGGAACACTGGAACTAAAGTCCTAAGACCTAGGCTCAAATTCTTTCTCTGTCATTTGCAATGTGTTGATCATGGGCTAGTCAATTAATGTTTCTTCCTCTATAAAATAGGATTGTGATAATACTTTCATGACAACCCTCATGGGGCTATTGTAAGAAACGTGCTTTCTAAACTTGATAAAGTACTATAAAATGTGATTATTAGTATTTCAAATTTCTGTAAAAAAAGAAGCTTCTAACAATTAGAAATACCTAACCATGAAATGGGCTTACTTATGAGGTAGTGAGCTGTCCATTGATAGAAATATTCAACATGAGACTTGATTAGTATTTGTTGGGAGCTGTTGGGGTGTAGGTATTTCTAATCAAATTATTTTAAAATTAAATTTAACGTTTATTTTTAGTTTACACCATTCATTTCCACAAGATTTTGACTTACAAATTTTCTCCCTGTCTTTCCCCTACCCAACAACCCAAAACAGTAATCCCATTGTATACCCCCTCCCCTAATCTGCTCTCTCCTATATTGTCCCTCCATCCCCCATCCAACTTTTGGGTAGGGCAAGATGGATCTCCATACACCAGCGCCTGTATATCTTATTTCTCAGTTGCATGTAAAAATTACATATGTGTATATGTGTATATATTCTCATATATATATGTATGTATGTGTGTGTATACACACACATATATTTTAAACATTTGATTTTTAAACTTTAAGTTTTAGATTCTTTCCCTTCCTCCCTTATCACCCACCCTTACTGGGAAGATAAGCAATTCAATATAGGTTGTATATGTGCAGTTATGCAAAACATTTCTATACTGGATATATTGTGAAAGACTGATTATATTTCCCTCCATCCTTTTCTGCCCCACTTGTTCTATTCCCTACTCTGACCTTGTCCCTTTATGAAAGTATGTGCTTCTAACTACACCTCCCCCCATCAATCTGCCCTTTCCTCCATCATCCCTCTTCTCATCCTCTTCCCCCCTACTCTCCTATAGGGCAAGGTACCCAATTCATTGTGTATGTTGTTCCCTGCCCAAGCCAAATTCAATGAGAGTAAGGTCGACCCTTTCCCTTTTGCCTTCCTGTTCTTCCCCTCCATTGCAACAATTATCCCTTGCCACTAATATATGAGATCATTAACCCCATTCTGTTTCTCCCTATCTCCTCCCATTACATTCCTCTCTCATCTCTGTGTACTCATATATACACATACTCAGATATGTGTTCATATGCTTATATAAACCCTCCTATATAGACATATATATACACACACACTTATATTCCTTTCACCTATCCTCATACAAAGTCTCATAAGTTACAATTATAATTTTTTCCATGTTGACATTTAATAGTTCAACTTTGACAAGTTCCTTATGATTTCTTTTCCATGTTTACCTCCTTATGCTTTTTTTCTGATTCCTTTTTAAAAATTTTATTTATTTATTTATTTTCTTTTTTACATCACTCATTTCCACTAGATTTTGAGTTACAAATTATTTCCCCATCTTTCCCCTACCTACCACCTCAAAACAGCCATCCCACTGTATAACCTTTCCCCCAGTCTGATTTCTCCTATGCCCTCCCCTATTGCCTCTCTGACTTTCTGATAGGGCAGAATGGATCTCCCTACCCCAGTGCCTGTATATCTTAATTCCCAGTTGCATGTAGTTAATAATAATAATAATAGTTATTATTATAATTATTATACACATATATATTTTTAACATTTCATTATAGAACTTTAATGTCTAGATTCTTTCCCTTCCTCCCTCATCACCCACACCCACTGGAAAAACAAGCAATTCAATACAGGCTGTACATGTATAGTCACGCAGAACATCTCCACAGTGGACATATTGTTAGAAACTGATTATATGTCCCTCCTTCCTATCCTGTCCCCCCCATGTACTATTCTCTACCTTGTCTGTGTTCCTTTACAGAGGTGTGTAGTTCTAGCAACCCCCCCTCACACTCTGTCCTCCTCTCTGTCATCTCACCTCTCATACCCATTCATCCTACTCTCCTGTTTGGCAAGATACCCAGTTTAGAGTTTATGTCATTCCTTCCCTAATCCAAATTCAATGAGAGTAAGGTTGACCCATTCCCTTTTGCCTTCCTGTTCTTCCCCTTCATTATAACAATTATCCCATGCCTTTTCTACATGAGATGATTAACCCCATTCTTTCTCTCTCTGTCTCCTCTCATTCTAACCCTCACCCACCTCAGAATTTCATCTTTTAAAGTATCATCCCTTCCTATTCAATTGATCCTGTGCCCTACATACACACACACACATACACATACTCAGATATGTATTCATATGCATATATAAACACTCCTACATAGACATATGTGTATGTATGTATATATGTGTGTGTGTGTGTGCGTACACACACACACACACATTTGTGTTCTCTTCACCTATCCTCATACTGAGAAAAGTTTCATAAGTTACAATTATCACTTTTCCATGTTGGCATGTAAATAGTTCAACTTTAATAAGTACCCTTTGATTTCTTTTCCATGTTTACCTTCTCATGCTTCTTGTATTTGAGTGTCCAATTTTCTTTTCAGTTGTGGTTTTTTCAGCAAAAATGTTTGAAAGTCCTCCACCTCACTGAATGATCATATTTTTCCCTGGAACATTATACTCAATTTTGCTGGGAAGGTGATTCTTGGTTTTAATCCTAGCTCCCTTGATCTCTGGAATATCATATTCCAGGCCCTTTGATCCCTTAATGTAGAAGCTGCTAGATCCTGAATTATCCTAATTGTGTTTCCATAGTATTAAAATTGTTTCTTCCTCACAACTTGTAATTTATTCTCCTTGATTGGGGGACTCTGGAACCTGGCTATAACATTCCTAGGAGCTTTCTTTTGGGAATCTTTTTCAACAGGTTATTGGTGAATTCTTTCAAGTTACATTTTGCCCTCTGATTCTAAAATATCAGGGCTATTTTCCTTGAGAATTTCTTGAAGGACACTTTGTAGGTTCTCTTTTTGATCATGGCTTTCAGGTAGTCCAATAATTTTTAAATTGTCTCTCCTGGATCTATTTTCCAGGTCAGCATTTTTTTCAAAGAGATATTTCACATTGCCTTCTATTTTTTCTTTGTTTGGATCTGTTTAATGTTATCTTGATTTCTCACAAAGTCATTTGCTTCCATTTGCTCCCATATATTTCTGAAGGAAATATTTTCTTCAGTGAGCTTTTGAAATCCTTTTTCCTTCTGGCAAATTTGGCTTTTTAAGGCATTCTTCTTCTCATTGGTTTTTCGGTCTCTTTTGGCATTTGAGTTAATCTCTTTTTAAGGTGTTATTTTCTTCAGTCAAGTTGTTGACTCTATTTTCATGATTGTCTTGCATCATTCTCATTTCTCTTTCCAATTTTTCCTCCACTTCTCTTCCTTGACTTTCAAAATTCCTTTTGAGCTCCTCCATAGTCTGTAACCAGTTCATATTTTTCTTGGAAGGCTTTGGTCCAGGAGTTCTGACTGTGTTATCTTCCTCCTGTTCCATGCTTTGATCCTTTTTGTCCCTAAAAAGGAATCTAAAGTTGGATTGCCGTGCTTCTTTTGCTTCCTTTGCTTGCTTATGTTGCCAGTCAATTTTTGGACTTTTGAGCTCTTTGCCACAGTAGAACTCTGCTTCTAGAGGGGAGAGCTTTGTCCCAAATCACTGGGGTTTTCACAGCTGCCAGAGCTATTAGGAGAGTGTCATCTCCACAGCCCCCACCTAGCTTTGGTTCACTGGTCTCACACCTCAGGACCATCACCCAAGACCACAATCCAGATCTAGGCAGGTTAAGGCAAGAGTGATTGCCCCTCTGAATGGTCTCTTGACCTCCCTATTATCTGCAGGCCAGGAGCTCTGAGGCAACCACATAGAGGTGTCTGTAAGGCTGCTTCTCACTCAAGGGACAGAGGCCAGACCGCATTCCATCACCCCCTGCCCCATTTCCACATTATTCTACAGTGACTTTTTACTTTGCCTTGTGTTGATATTTCTGGAAACCATCACAGCTGCTGGTGATGCATTCTCCAGAAGCCCACTCTAGCTGCTGCTTGTCAGGGCTACCCTGGGGCTAAAACTGTGGTCTCATGTGGAACTGGACTCAGCTCCTAGAGTGCTGCAATGGACCCTTCCTCCCAACCTGTCAGGCTTCCTTCAGTAGGAGATTTGTTTCTCTTTGTGGGTTCTGTAGCTCTAAAATCTGTTCAGATTCATATTTTATAGATATTTGAGGTGGTTATGGGGAAGCTCATGGAGTTTTCCTGCTTCTATGCCACTGTCGTGGCTCCACCACCCCCAAACTCTAATCAAATTGTTGATATAGTATGAAGGACAGTGAGATTTGTGCTTAATGCCTCCATGTTTAAATGTCACTCATTGCTGCCTTTTTCTAATTTTACAATAATAGCTAGGTGGCAAAGTGGATAGAGTGCTGGGTTTGTCATCAGAAACACTAAAGTTCAAATCCTTACTCATGCGTGAGCTGTGCCATGCTGGGCAACTCATTTCACCTCTCCTGGCCTCAGTTTCCTCATATGTAAAATAGAGATAATAATAGCATCTAGTTTCCAAGGTGGTTGTGAGGCTCAAATGGGACAACAATTGTAAAAATCTTTGTAAACCTTAATGCACAATATAAATGTTAGCAATTGGCTATTATGACCTCTTTGTGGTTTACATTGTTAAAATTCTATGTTTATTTATTTTTTGTTACATTTTAAGTTCCAAATAGTCTCCCTTCCTCTCTTTCTATCCTGTATTAGAGAAAGTCACCATTTCACACACACACACACACACACACACAATGTATGTGTGTGTATGTATGGGTGTGTGCGTGTGTATGAATGGATGAATGTAAAACCAGTGTCCACTGAAAGAAGGTGTGTAGGAGATAAGAATTCTAAGAATGAGATAATAGGACCATGGAATTTAAGTCAAGAAGAGATCTTAAAGAAAGGTAATATAGTCCAAGACCCTCATTTGGGAAATAGGGAGACTTTACTACTTCCAAGTCTTGGACTACTAAAATTAAACGATTGTTTTTAATACCTAGCATATCCTGATAGGATCAAATTCAGACCTGTGTCTAGTAAGATATTTGTCCAAATTGGCAAAACCATATTAAATTATTGATCAAGATTGATATTATGACCAGCATTTAGAAGCCATGGAAATAAAATAGGCCTCTAGAAGGTGAGATTGACAAGGTGCTGGATCTGAATAATCAGGAATATCTAGTTTCAAATCTTGACACAGACACTTACTAGTTCTATGACCATGAGCAAGTCCCTTAATCTCTGCCTCCCTCAGTGTTCTCATCTGTAAAATAGCACCTAATAAAAGGATCTATCCCACATGATGACTGTGAGGATAAAATGAGAGAACACTTTAAACAATAGTTATTTGAGATAAAGTAATTCCCAAATCTTCAAGCCCTATGTAAACACTAGTTATCATTATAAAATGCTATCGAGTTCCTTCAGAACTAAGACTGTAGGAGAATCAAACTTGAGTCAGCACCAAGGTTTTACTTTATCAGTTTCCTTATCTGTCACCTCTCACAAGAGGGCCTTAGACTATGTGCTCTAAGCACGTTCTAAATCAAAATCAAAACCAAAACATTAGTTGAGTATTTCTCTAATGTCCTATAGAATATTCCAAAAATTTAGCTTGTTTTAAACTTTTTTCATGGAAGAATATCATCCTTGTCATCTGAAAATTTTTCTCAAGTTTTGGGGATGTGTCTCTCTTTCATGTTCTGTAAAGCTTTTCCTCACTTGTTGTTACTCCAGTATTACTTTCAATGCCACTCAGGAAACATTTGTAAAACATCAAGTACTTGTAAGTCCTAGTTCTAAGGGCTTGAAATAAAAAGATAGACATGAAACCATTCCTGGCCTTACAATTCCAATTTGGAAGCTACAACACATAAGTAAGGAAACATGGATGATTAATAGAACCATGCAAAGTAAATTCAAGAGAGAGTACATTCTGATGCCTGGGAGATCAAGCAAAAAAAATGCATAAAAGTGGGAACCTTAGTTAAGCCATGAAGTAAAAGTTTTCACAAGGCAGAAATGAAGAGGAAGTGCATTCTGGACATTGTGGAATACTTGTACAAAGGCAAGGAAGTAAAAGACAGAATGCTATTTAGCATGAATGCCTAAGAAATGAATTTGACTAGAACAAAAAGTGTATGAAGAGAAGAAATATGAAATAATAGTATATATTATTTTGTAATATTGCATGAAATAATATAAATAATAATATTTAATGACTGAAGGTTCACAAGTTACTTTACAGGCATTATCTACCTTTTTTGATTCTCAACTCAGGAAAGTGAATGGTATTAATATCCCCATTTTACAGATAACAAATCCGTGACAGGTAGAAATGACCCAGGGTCACACAGTAAGTGCCTAAGATCTATTCTGAAGTCTTCCTCACTTGAGGCCCAGTGCTCTATTCATCTTGTCATCTGAATAAAGACTCAAACATTAGAGAAGAGTCAGATTTTAGATAGTTTTCCGTTCTAGGCTAAAGATTTTGTATTTTATCCTTGAGGTGAAGGGTCATAGAGTTAAAACTAGAGTGGAAGCTGTGTGAGAGAAGGGAAGGATTTAGATGTGAGGAATGTTGTAGAGCTAAAATTGACATGATTTGACAACTGATATAATAGGAACAGTGAGAAAAAAGGAAGATTTAAGGATGATTCTGAGTTTACAAACCAGGGTAACAAGAAAGACAGTAAAGTTATCAATTGAAATGGGGAAATTTGAAGGAACAATGAGAATGGTATGAAATATATTCAATTGCATACTGGATAGGCTTAATTTGATATGTCCATGGGCATTCAGGACTAGGAATAGTCATTCATTGAACGAAATTGCCAAAAGTTAGCAATATCATAGCAGGATCAAAGAAGAATTTTGTATCCAGGAAGAACTCAAAGTGGACAGGGCCAAATTCATACATAACAGGTATTACTAGATGTCTACTCTATGCCAGGGAGTATTTGAGGTGCTGGGGGATGCAAGTAGAAAATTGATACAATCACTTACACAACATGGTAGAGTCTCTAAAACTTCAGAGAGTTCAAGAAGGATGAGTACTAAGGAAAGGCTAATAAATTCACCTAGGGTCATTTAACAATAATTTTAGAGATCATTGGCACCTTGGAGAGAGGAGTTTTTGTTAAAAGATGGGGTTGGGACTCAAGTTGGAACAGACTGAACAGAAAACAGGTGCTTGAGTACAGAAAAGAATAATTTGGGATTAGAAGATCAAGGTCCAGCTGTCAGATTGTGTGGCCATCCCCTGCATAGACTGGCAAAGGCTTTTTTCCCCTTGTTATAATTTGATAGAGATATCAGTCAAGAAAGTAGAAATAGGACTTTTATCACTGTGATCTTTATCACTGTGACTTTTAGCGAGCTCCTCTGCCTCTTAAGGTTTCTCTTTGAAAAAAATATACTACTGTGTCTATACCATGCAAAGAGACCATGAAATTGAGTGGGATAATGAAAGTAAGGGTTTCTAAGCTTCATGAAGACAGGTACTATGAAAATACAAAATGTCCAGCCTATTTTCCTTTTACTCCACAAAATTCTAATAGTTTCTCTTTCTCCTCATTGGAGTTTCAGCTGAATAAGCCATTTAATCACAATTCACCAGAAAAAAAGGGATACTTGTCTCCCTCTAAGTCTCAAGTTAGAGTTTCTTTTATTACTGTCTAAATACTAGATATGCCTCTTCTCTTCTAATATGGTTAAACTATTGTGAATTGAAACCCTTTCTAGTTTCATTCTCTATGCCATGAAAGTCACTTTTCTTCAGATTTGATAATATCAATAATAAAGTAGGTGACTGCCTGCAAAGCAATGCATAAGGCCATATATGAACAGATACTGTTGGAGCAACAGTTCTCAACCTGTGGGTCATGACCCCTTTGGGGGTGAAATAACTCTTTCACAGGGGCCACCTAAAACCATCTGAAAACACATATTTCCAATGGTCTTAGCAACCGAGACATGGCTCCTCTATCTGTCTCCAGGCAGGTCTGCCCACATGCAGATACCCCCACATATGAGTATTAAAGGGTCGCAGCATTAGGAAGGTTGAGAACCACTATGTTAGAGAGAATTAGTGTCAGTCCATGAAATGTTCATGCTTGTGTATCAAATATAATAAGATCTTCAAAGACCTTGTTCTCTTTAACTTTTGAGCTCTCTTTGATAAAAACAAATGAGTTCTGTTTTAGATACTTCAATATGTATGTTGCCATTTCCCAAAGAGGGTGACCCAATTTGGGTTCTAGACATTAGACTAGCCTTATCTGGTTCTATTAAAAACAAACCATTTTACAACTATGTGAGTTGGTTTTTGCAGTCATAAAACTGATAGGGAATAAAAATTCTCCATTTCATAATCCTTCACTCATCCTTTTGAAATACTTCGTTAGCAGGACAATTAATAAAGTTTGCATTCTCTCTCAGGTTATGTGAACATATTGATTCTGTTGGTCAAGTATATTTATTCAACAACTTTAAAAAACCTGACCATATTTTGAAACCTATACGAGGTGATTTAGGGAATTAAAAAAAACAAAACAAAACAGAAAATGTAGTCCCTGCCCCCAAGGAGTTCATAATCTTGAGAGCATCAGTTTTGCACACAAGATGTTTTCTATATGTTACAATTAATGTTCATTAACATTAATGATTAGCCTTAGGAACGAGGTAGTTTTCAATAGTAATGAAAACATCCCAAATTACTTAATTGATGGGTAATTTGACTATTAAGTTTATATGTAAAGGTTTCTATAGTACATTAAAATATTCATATTGAAAAAGAGTATTCCTTTGTGCTTTGGTTAACAACAAAGTTCAACATTGTTCTATCTGATTAATTTTCATATTATATATTCATATACCATGACTGAACTGTCTGAGAGCTATCAGTTACATTTTACCCCCTCCCCCAGAGTTCTGTAGTATCCTGAAGGGTTAGGGTAGTCACAGTCCTCTGCCATTCACTAGAGCCTATTATTGTATTCTCCCAGTATTAGTGGTTGAAGCCACATGGTACCCAGTTCCATTTAGCCATGCAACCATCAGATTAATTTTACAAAGGAATATTTATTTCAAAGACATAGAAAGAATAAACATATAAACATTTTTCCCTAGCACCTGAGGAGTCATAATCCCATGTCCATAATCTGAGTCTCTGGAGCTCCCAGCTTAATTTGGTCCTTACGTAGCATTTGTCCCACTAAATTCAAGTCTGAAATCCTCTCTCCCCCTTTAAATTAAAAATTCTGGATTCTCAGAGCTTTTCTGCAGGCTGTATTGCAACATCTGACCTACAAAACTAGGTTCCAAGGTCCCCTGACTCCAGTTCTTAGATCTTGGTTTTCACTCACTGCACATTGAACTGAAAAAGACAAAATAGACCAAAACCTCAAGTACATTTCAAAAGGGCCAAATGACCTGGGGGAAAAGAAAGGTGATCTACATCCTACTATTGTCACTTGCTGTGAATGAATGACAGAGACAGACAGACACAGAGAGGAACAGATAGAGAAAGAGAGAGACAGAATGATAGAGAAAACACACTATCCAGGTAGATTAGTTTTAAAGCTATGCAAGGAAAAGAGGCTGGTCCCAACTACATGGTAAACCAACAGAAAATCATCACTCTAGGTATCTCCAGCTTAGGTGATCTAGGCATATGCCAAACCCTGGTTACTCTAGTTAATTTTGACCATTATTACACTTTTAAGCATTATTCTGAAATATTTTATATTTAAACCTAATATAAAAAACCAGGGTCACTATAACAGCATGATGGATTTTAGAGCCAGTTAGTTCCTTAGAAGTAACTGAGTCCAAACATTTTATTTAGGAGAAAACTGAAACCCAGAAAAGACAACGGACCCTCCCAGAGACACCTATTGAAGGAGTATCTGAGCAAAGATCCAAGTTCTTCTGACCATAAAGCCAGGGGTCCATCCAACATACTTCATTGCCTTATACATAAGTAGTCCCTTCGGTTAGGTAGAGACGGTAGGTGAGATTTGGAAGTATAATTTCTTTTTGCATATGGTCACTGACAAGACAAATGAAATGGGTAAAGTAGAAGGAACTGTAAACTTTTTACTTCTGCGGACGGGAAGTGTTTGAAATGTGCTCTAGTGGTTAAGATCACTGAACTCCTCTAGTGTGAAGAATATGCATTAAGCTTAAAATCCAAAGACACACAGGTTTTAATACAGTTTTACACATTTACACGTTTTCTAGTTGTGTGAGCATAAGCAAATGACTTAATCTTTCTAAACCTCAGTCTTCCTGTCTGTAAAATAAGAGTAATAATATCTATAATACCTGCCTGATGGACATATTGTGAGATTCAAATGAGGAAAGGTGAGTTAAGAACTTCACAAAAGTTAACGATATATATGCCAACTATTACTATTAACTAGGAGTCAAGAAAACTAGGTTCTAGTAAGTAACTTTGCAACTATAGACAAGGCCTATTTGTTCCAACCTAAAATGACAGGATGGCTTAGATCAGGCTAAGAGAAACTGGAGCCTTCAGGTTCAGATTGCCCACCCCTGGCCTAGACACAAATTCCTTTCAACTCTAATAGCATAAGAGTCTATGTATAAGGTCATTGCATTCAATTCACCTTTAAAAAAAAAGCACTGAAGAGGTAATTAATTGAAATTCCTCAGGGTAGGGAGTGGCTGATGAGGAGAATAGTACTAATGATCTGAGTTGTAGTGATCAATATTAAAACTGAGGTGGCAGATAAGGTCAACAGGTCAGTCTGTGGCATCTGACTTGGATAGGATTGTTGGGTCAATAAAGGCTTGGCAGAAAATTACTATAAGCAAACTGAGATTAACATCCCTGCCCCTCGACTCTCCTCCCTCCCTAACAGTAGCCTTCATGGAGGGTGTTGAAGGAAGACATTTACAAATAGGTTATCTTGGTAACAAAAATCAACCTGATTTTTAATTTTTTAAAATTTATTTACAACTTTCAGTTCCACAAGTTTTTGAGTTACAAATTTTTTCCTGCCCTTCTCTACTCCCCTACCCCCAACATGGCAGCATGCAATCTCATATAGGTTCTACATATACATTCACATTAAACATTAGGCAAGTTGTAAAGAAGAATTATAACCAAAGGAATGAATAAGGAGAAAGAAGAAACAAAATAAAACAAAAGAGAGAGAGAGCAAGTAGTTCACTTCAATCTGCATTCAGACTCTGTAATTCTTTCTCTGGATATGGATAGCCTTTTCCATCATGAGATCTTTGGAGTTGTATTATAACCTTGCATTGCTGAGATGAGCCCAGTCTATCAAAGTCAGTCATCAAAGATACAATGTGTCTGTTAATTATGTACAATGTTCTCCTGGTTCTACTCCCATTCCTCAATTGATGGACATCCCCTTGATTTCCAATTCTTTGCCACCACAAAAAGAGCTGCTATAACAGTTTTGTAAATATAGGTCCTTTTCCCACTTGTATCATCTCTTTGGTATGCGTTGTCAGTGAAGTTGTGAACTGATCTAACCATTCTGGAGAGCAATTTGAAACTATGCCAAAATTGTGAATATTTTTTGATCCAGTAAAACCACGACAAGATGTATAAGAGTTACAAATGGGGGTGGGGGGACAGAGCCAAGATGATGGTGTAGAAGCAACAAGGTTCCACAACTCCCACATAACCACCTCAAATACCCATAAAATATGAAGCTAAACAAATTTTAGGGCTTCAAAAATCACACAAAAATGCAGAAAAACATCTCCTGCTGAAGGCAACTTGGCAGGAAGGGCTCATCACACCACTCAGCCAAAACCAGCCTAGCCTGAAACCTCAGCATGGCCCAGGGGAGGCCAGAAGATGGAGCCTTCAAGAGAGTGGATCAGCAGCAGCTGTGGCAGGTTCAAGAATTATCAAACCATAAGAAACAAGGACTAGGTGAAAGGTCAGTGGGACTCAGCTAAAGTTGGGAGAGAAAAGCAGTCCAGCCGAACTGACTCCAGGGCAAGAAAACAGCAGAAATGGTGGCCCAGCAGCTGCCTCCATGGCTGCTTCAGAGCTCCCCACCTGCAGAATGCAGGGGGACCAAACAATCGTTCAAAGGCTAAGTGCTCTTGTATTGAGCTTCCTAGATCCAGATCATGGCCCTGGCGTGCATTTTCAGTGAACCAAAGAAGGTGAGGGCTGCAAAAAAGCAGTGGTCTCCCAATAGCTCCGGCAGCTGCAAAAACCCTAGCGATTTGGGACAGAGCTTTCACCCCTTGAAGCAGAGTTCAACAGAGTTAAAAAGTTAAGTAATTCACTGGCAACATGAGCAGGCAAAGGAAGCAAAGTAAGAACAGCAAACGAACTTTAGATTCCTTCTTTTGGGATAAAAAGGAACAAAGTATGGAATGGGAGA
>CM053596.1:139620722-139666936 GCA_028646575.1 Pseudocheirus occidentalis | reverse complement strand
ACACTTAACACACACACACACAAAAAAAACTAGCCGTGTGACCTTGGGCAAGTCACTTAACCCCAACTGCCCTCCAAAAAGCAAAAAAAAAAAAAAAAAAGAAACATGAACACTGCCTACAAGCCATAGATCAGCTTAAGAAGGATTTTGAAAACCAAATATGAGAAGTGGAGGAAAAATTGGGAAGAGAAATGAGAATGATGCAAGAAAATTATGAAAATAGAGTCAACAATCTGACTGAAGAAAATAACACCTTAAAAAACAGATTAACTCAAATGGCAAAAGAGGCCAAAAAAAACCAACAAGGAGAACAGTGGCTTAACAACTCAAATTTGCCAGATAGAAAAAAATCTCAAAAGCTTCCTGAAGAGAATAGTGGAGGAAATGGAAGCAAATGACTTTATGAGAAATCAAGATACTATTAAACAGATACAAACAAATGAAAAAATAGAAGGTAATGTGAAATATCTCCTGAAAAAATCCACTGACCTGGAAAAATTTCAGGAGAGACAATTTAAAAATTTTTGGACTACCTGAAAGCCATGATCAAAAAAGAAAACTCCTAGGAATGTTTTAGCCAGGTTCCAGAGGCCCCAGATAAAGGAGAAAATATTACAGTCTGCAAAGAGGAACCAATTTGAATACTGTACAAACACAATTAGGATAACCCAGGATCTGGCAGTTTCCTCTACATTAAGGCATCAAAGGGCCTGGAATATGATATTCTGGAGATCAAGAGAGCTAGGATTAAAACCAAGAATCACCTACCTAGAAAAATTGAGTATAATGTTCCAGGGAAAAATATAGACATTCTGTGAGGTAGAGGACTTTCAAACATTCTTGCTGAAAAAAACAGAACTGAAAAGAAAATTTGACACTCAAATACAAGAAGCATTAGAAGGTAAACATGGAAAAGAAATCACAAGGTACTTATCAAAGTTGAATTATTTACATGCCAACATGGAAAAACAATAATTGTAACTTATGAAACTTTTCTCAGTATGAGAATAGGTGAAGGGAATACAAATGAATATACCTTTATATGTACACATATGTCTATATAGGAGGGTTTATATAAGCATATGAACACATATCTGAGTATGTGTATATAGAGGGCACAGGATCAATTGAATAGGAAGTGACTATACTCTAAAAGGTGACATTCTGAAGTGGGAGAGGATTAGAATGAGAAGAGACAGGGAGAGACAGAATGGGGTTAATCATTTCATATAGAAGAGGCAAGGGATAATTGTTACAATGGAGGGGAAAAACAGAAAGGCAAAAGGGAATGGGTCAACCTTACTCTCATTGTACTTGGCTTATGGAAGGAATGACATAAACTCTAAACTGAATGTCTTGCCACACAGGAGAGTAGGGGGGATGGGGATGAGAGTTCGAATGACAGAGGGGAGGCCAAGGTTGGGGGGAGGGTTGCTGGAAGTACACACTTCTGTAAAGGGACAGGGTAGAGAATAGAACAAGAGGAGGGGCAGGATAGGAAGGAGAGACATATAATTAGTCTCTCACAATATACCCACTGTGGAGATGTTCCGCATAACTACTCATGTACTGTCTGTATTTAATTGCTTGTCCTTCCAGTGGGAGTGGGTGACGAGGTAGGAAGGGAAAGAATCTAGAATTTAAAGTTCTATTATCCAATGTTAAAAACATATATGTAGATATATACTGTTATTGTTATTATTATTATTATTATTACTACTACTACTATTATTATTATTAACAACATCCAACTGGGAATCGAGATATGCAGGCACTGTGGTAGGAGATCCATCCTGCTCTACTGGAAAGTCAGAGGGGCAAGGGGGGGGACATAGGAGAAAGTAGATTGGGGGAGGGGTTATATAGTAGGATGGCTGCTTTGAGGTGTTGGGCAGGGGAAAGATGGGGAGAAAATTTGTAACTCGGTATCTTGTGGAAATGAAAGATGCAAAAAATAAAATTTATTTATTTATGTATTTAAAAAAATTAAAAATGGGGTCAGAGAAGAAGGACTTCTCTGTACAAAAACAAACATTTATGGCTGCTCTTTTTGCAGAGACTAAGAACTGGAATTTTAGGGGATGCCCCTCAATTTGGGAATGGATGAACTATCTGTGAGATATGGTTGTGATGGAATATTATTGTGCTATAAGAAATGACAAGCAAGATGATTTCGGAAAATCCTGGAAAGCCTTACAACAACATGGAAATAATTTACGTGATTGTACTGTATAATCTACATCAGATTTCTTGCTGACTCAGAGAGAAGAGAGGTCATGAAGGGAGGGAGGGATAAAATTTGGAACAACTGTCTTTTTATGTTAAAAATTTGTTTTAATACATAATTGGGGATAAAATAAAGCATCATTTAAAAAAAAGAG
Source organism: Pseudocheirus occidentalis (assembly GCA_028646575.1). Lineage (NCBI taxonomy): Eukaryota > Metazoa > Chordata > Mammalia > Diprotodontia > Pseudocheiridae > Pseudocheirus > Pseudocheirus occidentalis. Next base: position 139,664,555 of record CM053596.1, on the reverse strand, counting down.
CAGCTATAAATATTTTTCCTGAACCATTTTCTTATTTTTTCTAGCTCCATAATTTTTTTTCCTTTGGTATGGCACTGAATATGTAAATTAATATCATTTTTATTATATTAGTTTAGCCTATTCATGAGCAATTAGTATTTTTCCAATTGATTAGATCTGACTTTATTTGTGTCAAATGTGTTTTATAATTGTGTCCATGTAGTTACTTGTTTTGTATTAGCAGGTAGATTCCTAAATATTTTCTAATGCCCTTAGTTGTTTTAAGTGGAATTTCTATTTTTAATCTCTCTCCTAAATTTTGCTAGTAATATATAGAAAAACTGATGATTTATGCAGATTTATTGTATTTCTTTCAACTTTAGTAAAATTAACTAATTTAATTAATTTTTAGTTGATTCTCTATGGTTTTCTAAATATGTCATAGCATCTACAAAGTATGATAATTTTGTTTTCTCATTCTTTACTTTTATTCTTTAGTTTCTTTTTCTTGTTGATTGTTGTATCTATCATTACTAATATAATATTGAATAATAGTAGGGACAATGGACATCTTTGTTTTAGCCTTGATCTTATTGAAAAGATTTCTATCTTTTCCACATGATAGATAATGCTTTCTCTTGGTTTTTGATATATACGGCTTATAATTGTGAGAATGACTCCATGTATTTATAAGTTTTCCAGTGGGTTTAATAGAAATGGGTATTCGATTTTGTGAAAAACTTTTTCTGCATCTAATGAGATAATCATATGAATTTTTTTTTAGTTTTGTTATTGCTATGGTCACTTTTATCAATGGTTTTCCTAATATTGAATGAGCCCTGCATTCCTGGTATAAATCCCACCTGGTCGTAGTTTATGATCGTTATGATATTTTACCCTAATCTCCTTAATAGCATTTTATCTAAAATTTTTGCATTAATTTTCATTAAGTTGATTGGCCTATAGTTTGCTTTCTCTCTTTTTGCTTTCCCTGGTTTAGGCATCAAAACCAGATTTATGTCATAAAAGGAATTTGGTAAGACTCCTTTTATACCTATCCTTCAAATTTTTTTAAATTAGAATTAATTGCTATTTGTGTGTTTGGTGGAATTCATTTGTAAATCAATCTGATCCTAGGGATTTTTTATTTAGGAGTTTGTTTATGGCTTATTTAAGTTCTTTTTTTCTAAGACAGGACTACTTAAGTATTCTATTTCTACCTTTATTTATTAGGGCAATTTATATTTTCATAAATATTTGTCCATTTCACTTGTCAGTTTTATTGGCGTCTAATGGGGTAAAATAACTCCTAACAATTTTGTTCGTAATTCATTTTCTCTTTTCATTTTGATACTGGTAATTTGATTTCCTTCTTTCTTTCCTTTAAATCAAATTAAACAATGGTTGGTTCAATTAGGTTTTCACAAAACTGTCTCCTAGTTTCATTTATTACTTTAATTTTTATTTCAATTTATTAATATTTCCTTTGATTCTTCAGGATTTCCATTTTGGTGTTTAACTGAGGTTTTAGTTTGTTCTTTTTCTGGTTTTGGTTGTTTTTAGCTATATGACCATTCATTGATCTGTTCTTTCTCTCTTTTACCAATGCGTACTTTTAGAGATATAAAATTTCCCCTAAGTAGTGTTTTGGCTGCATGCCACAAATTTTGTTACATTGCTCTTGTCATTCTCTTTGACCAAATTATTGTTTCCATTGGATTTAATCATTTAGTTTCCAATTAATTTTTTTAATCTATGCTTCTATGGCACTTTTCTGCAATATAATATTAATTGTATTATGATCTGAAAATGGTACATTTAATATTTCTACTTTTCAGAACTTGTTTGTAAAGTTTTTTGCCCTAAATACATGGTCATTTTTTTCTTTAACATACATTATGTACAGATGAGGGGGAAAAATGTATACTTTTTTTCTATTTCCACTAAATTTTTCTCGAGGGATCTCTTATCATTAACTTTTCTAAACTTCTATACATTTTCTTAACTTCTGTCTTACTTATTTTATGGTTAGAAGTATCTAACTCTGATATAGGAAAGTTGAGATCCCCCCACCAGTATGCTTTTACTGTCTGTTTTCTTCTATAACTCATTTAACTTTTCCTTTACAGATTCAGGTGTTATGGCATTTGCTACATAAATACTTAACATTGATATTACTTCATTATCTATGGTGATTTTTTGTTTGTTTATTTGTTTTGTTTTTGCAAGAAGTTTCCCTGCTTGGACTCTTTTGTGAAGGCAAACTAGACCACCTTTTGCCTCCATTATTAGCCATTAATTACTGAAAGTGTTTTGCATCAGACAAACTGAGACCAAGGAAAGACCTAGTTTCAAAAAACCATCTCCCTTTGCAGGTCCAGGGTCATTGCTGGTCATCCTGACCTATGTATTGCCACTGGACTCCAATGACTCTGGATGCCAGAGTGAGTCTGATGACTTTGCACAGGTCTGTCTCACTCAAATAGAATTCACTCGCAAGTCAAAATATCATCCTCCTGATGTCATCTATCCTCTTTGAGAAAAAAGGACAAATAATGTTTCCCTGCTTATCTTTTTTAATTAGGTTTATTTTTTGCTTTTGCTTTGTCTGAGATTAGTATTGCTATTACTGCCTTTGTTACTTCAGCTGAAGTAAAAGAGATTCTGCTCTGTGTGTCTCTGTTTCAAGTGTGTTTCTTGTAAACAACATACTATTGGATTCTAGTTTCTAATCTATTCTGTTATCTGCCTCCATTTTATGGGTGAATTCATCTCATTCCTATTGAAAGTGACAGTTACTAACTACATTTCCCTCCATATTATTGTCTTCTTTTTTATATTTCTCCTTCTCTTTTAACACTGTTTCTCCTCCAAATTCATTTTGCTTCTGGCCACTGCTTTTTTTTAAATCTGCCCTCCTCTTATCACTCTCCCCTTCTCTTATCCTTTCCCCTCCCATTTCTCTGTTGGGTAAGATAGATTTCCAAATCCAATTGAGCATTTTTAATTTATGTTCTCTCCTCTTTGAACCAATTGAAATGATAGTGAATATCAAGTATTGCCTGATCCCCTGCGCAAACCTTTTTTTTCCCTCTTCTCTATAAAAGCTCCTCCTTGCAAGTGTCTTTTATGTAAGATAATTTCCCCAATCTACCTCTCCCTTCTCTCTTCTCCCAGAGCATACCTCTTTCTCACTCCTTTATTTTCTTTTAGAGCATTCCTACAGAATTGACTTATTCTTCTCCCTCTGTCTACATAGACTCCTTCTAACTGTCCTAATAATGATGAAGTTATTAGGAGTTATAATATCATCTTTCTATATTGGAATGAAAACAGTATAACATTATTGAATCCTTTGTGATTTCTCTTTCATGTTTACCTTTTTATGCTTCTCTTGAGTTTTGCATTTAAAAGCCAATTTTTTGTTCATTTTTGCTCGCTCTCTCTCTCTCTATGTATATATATAAATAATCAGGACTTCAAAGTCCTCTATTTCATCAAGTTTATGTTCCACCACCCCTACCCCAGAGGAGTATACTCAGTTTTACTAGGTAGGTTATTGTTGGCTGTAATCCTAGCTTCTTTCCAAGTACTCCACTCCTTTAATGTGATAGCTTTTAAATCTTGTGTTATTCTGGCTGTTGCTCTATGGTATTTGAATGGTTTCTCTCTGGCTGCTTGACTTACCTTCTCTTTGACCTAGGAGCTCTGCAGTTTGGCTATAATATTCATGGGAGTTTTCATTTTAAGATCTCTTTCAGGTTGTGAGTGTTGAATTCTTTGAATTTCTGTTTTGTTCTCTGGACCTATGGTATCAGAGCAGTTTTCCTTTCAAAGTCTTTGAAATATGTTGTCTATGCTTTTACTTTGAAATCTCTTTCAGGTAGAACAATAATTCTTAAACTATCTCTCTTTGATCTATTTTCCTGATGAGTTGTTTTCCCAATGAGATAGTTCAAATTTTATTCTATTTTTTTCATTCTTTTGACTTTAATTTTTTATTTCTTGATTTCTCATGGAGTCATCAGCTTCCACTTGCCAAATTCTCATTTTTAAGGAATTTTTTTCCTTCAATGAGTTTTGTACCTCTTTTTTTCCATTTGCCTAATTCTATATTTTAAACTGTTATTTTTATCAACAAAGTTTTGTACATCTTTTTCCATTTGACCAATTGTATTTTTTAAAGTATTATTTTCTTCAGTGTTTTTTTTTCTGCATTTTTTACCAAGCTGTGTGGAATGAGTGAAAAATTCTCAGTTTGGGGTTATTAACCTTCCCTTCTTCCCCCCCTCCTCCATGGTTGCTGTCAATCACTTTTACCTTCCTTTGTCTATTTTCCCGCCTTGTTGGGACCCTCCTCCCTCTCTTCTCTTGCTGACCCAGTTGGGAAGAATTTGGTGAGGTATGTCTCTCCACCAATGAGAGAGGAAAGAGTTGGGAAAGGGGGCTTGACTGAGTTAAGTTATAAATTCTGGTTCTGCCCTTTGAAACATGCCTATTCTCCATGCTTAGGCATGGGGCAGGCCACCTTCTTCTTCCAGGGAAGAGAATAAACTCCTGTTCTTATCCTAAGACATCTCTATGTTTACTTTTTTTTTTTTACTAAATTAAGGATGAAGGGTATTTTTCAACCCAAACAAAGCTGTTAATTGTCTTTTCATATTTTTTTTGCATTACTCTCATTACTTTTACCAATTTTGTCTTAGGAAAAGGCTAATAACTTTTGTCATAAAGTTGACCAAAAAAAAATTCTAACTCTAAGGAACAAACAGGTGGCTTGGTTTTTTGTTGTGTGTTTTCTTCTTAGCTGAAAATGGCAATACATTGAAGTATGTTATGTCTTTCCTTTCTCAGCAGCAGGTAGCAGTAACAACACATTGATAGTAGTCAGAAAAAGTTAGGGCTCACTAACACAATTCTGAAGTCTATCTTTCCAACTCTATTGACATTATTTGTTCATCAGTTGGTTCCTCTCTACATATGACTTTACCTTGTTTGATGATTGGTAACTAAATTCTCCTCTTCTGTCTGTAACCAGACAAATTACATTTGTCCCACAATCATAAAGCAGTCCTTGTGCACATATTGCCCTGTAATTAACCTAAAACTTCTTTAATTCTTCATATGCAATTCTCTAAAGCAAGTTGTAGTTTCCATTCATTCTCAAATTTTACAGTCTGCCATATGCAAATGGACAACTGCTGTCTCAGAATAGCACTCTGAACAGACTTTAACTCTACAATCTTTTTTTTTTCTTGGCACCATAAACAGACTTTTGCCCCAGATAAGTGAGCTGTGTTTTTTTTTCTATTCTTGGAAAGAGGGGATTTCTTCCCCCGTTGGAGGTAGATTAAGGTTTGTAATTTCATTGTTATAGGAAATTCCTTGTATGGAAACTCATTCTATTAGAAACATTTTTACACGTGTTATGTAATTTAAAATCTCTGAGAGTTGCCTGGAGGCAATAAGAATTTGAATAATTTGTACATGATCACACAGTTAATATATTTCAGGGCAATACTTTAACCTAGGTCTTTCTGACTCCAAGGCCAGCCCTCTGTCCTCTCAGGACAGCAGAGTGGATTGGAAGGGTTTGGCAATGGAAAGATCCAGGACCGCAGTTTACTTTTGCCCAAGCTTCCCAATGCAATGAGGTGATCTGACCCCTCTCAACATCAATTCTTCAGTTTCTGTAGCCATCAGATTATATCTTGATACTATCACATATCTAGTCCTAGTGGCCCCCAGTTAAAGTCGCAGAATGAAGAAACTGCAAAGAAAAGAATATTGAACAAGAAAAGTGGACCATAAAGTTATTCAAAATCTTGGAGAAATTATAGAAGTGAAGGAGGAAGAAAAAGAGTCAGAAAAAAAATCTGGAAGGGGAGTGCAAAGAAAGTTATAAGTTTGGTGAGAGTTCAGAGAAAAGGTTGAGGTAATTTCTTATTTCATCTCCTAAATTGATCTGCTTTGTCTGAAGCCAGAACCTAGGCAGCTCACCATGTTGGTGATGAGCTAGCTTTATTACCAGTTGCTGGATTTACTGATAGAATTGTCCTTGATGCTCCTTTGTAGAGAGGGAGGCAGAAACTGACAGAGCCAGAGTGAGGAGGGCTCCTGCTGGGACACAGTGTTATAACCTGCTGATGCTGCTCCCCATGGATCCATGAGCTGTGTGCAAAAGGCAGTCATGCTACTCTTTGAAGCTGAAAACCTTGGGAACTTCAAATAAGCAGAGGACAGACAGATGATCTAGGGGAAATTAATATCTAACAGGTCTAAAAATTGCTCTCTCTGTCACCCTAATCTCCTGTCTGCTCAGTTGGCAGTATTTACTCTCCGAACATACAGAACATTTAATACAAAAGAAGTTCCCTGCACACATAATTTTTCTAAAACATAAAGCCTCACATTTCAATCACATCCATTTTGAGCATTTCTTTTTATTCCTTTGCTTTGAACTGCTTCTTTCTTTCTCTCTTGCCCAAAAATTCCTCTAGGGAGGCAGAGAAGTGAACAAAGTTTGTAGAAAGAACTAGACTCACAGTTTTAACATTTCCTCACTGCCCCATAGTCATCCTGGAAATGTTCACAATGAAGGTTTGGGTAGATGTTTCCTGCTGACTCCAGGAACTGATCTCCTGCCACCTACTTGGAATTTAAGCTTTAGAAACTAGTAATCTTTTCATTTCACTTGGTGTGATTCACTGTGAAGCTGTATGGTCTTGTGCAGAGTTTCTTAACCTTTTTTGTATGTGCTATGGACACACACAAAAAGTAAATTTTGTCAGTTTGATGAACACTATAGAGCCCTTCTCAGAAAAAAATAAATAAATAAAAGTTTTTAAATAATAAAGAAAAATACGCAAGATCACAAAGCAAACTAATTATATGGAAATATAATTATCAAATAGGCAGTTGGGTGACACAGTGGATAACAGACTGGGGCTGGAGTCAGGAAGGCTCCTTTTTCTGAGTCAAATCTGGCATCAGACACTTATGAGTTTCGTAACCCTGGGCAAGTCACTTAACCCTGTTTGCCTCACTTTCCTTATCTAGAAAATGAACTGACAAGGAAATGGCAAACTAATGGAGTATATTTGCCAAACAAAAAAAACAAACAACAGCAAAAACAAATGGGGTCATAAAGAGTTGGATACAACCAAAATGACTGGACAACAGATGATTATCAAAATATTAACACTTCATACATGTTCACAGACTTCGGGTTAAGTACTCCTGGCTAGTAGAAGTAGTATAAGCAATGCTGGCTCTGAGGAAAATCAGGAAGAGGATGACCCATAGTATTGACAGTCTTCACTTTCTATATCCCCTTTCCCCTTTTCTCCACCATTTCCATCTTCCCATTGCTTTTAATCTTCCCACATACTCTCTAAACTACTTGCAGTTCAGCCTTCTGATTTACTCTTTCTGAACCAGTGATCCTGCTCCATAGAATTTTAATAGCCTCATTATTCAGTTCCAAAGAATGATGCTAACAAAGTAGGAAACTTGTTATGAGCTGAGGTATTAATGATTGAAAATGACTTAATTAAGACTGAGTCAACAAATATGTATTAAACATTTATAAAAGAGGGTAGTACAATGGCAAAACTATTAGAGATGAAATAAAGGGACCTGGGTTCATATTCTACCTCTGTTGCTTCTTGTATCACTTAGGACAAGGATTGATCTATCTATCTATCATTTATAAAATTAAACATTTGTCCTATATGACTTCTGAGGTCCCTTCTCTTTCTGAATCTATGATTTCTGATGTGTTATATACTGTACCAGTGTACAGCTCTCTCAGAAAATATTTATTAAGGATTTCAGTCTGTTATCCCAAAGGAGTCACTAAAGAAGGGAATTGAGGGCATCATGGGTCACCATAGTAGAGTAGGGAAAATATTTTCAAGCAGGGGTCCCTTGAAGTGCTCCTTTGATTGCAGAAGGTAAGTGGCAACACACTTTATATTGCTATGCCCAGTCCTCCAGATACAATTAGGGATCAAGATCACTGAATCCTATTCCCAGGATGCCAAAGCCAAAGCCACTCTGATTTTCAGTAAAGTTGGGGTGCACTTGCTTCATTTATTAAATAGAAATTTTTTTTAACCTTGGCACATTTTTGCTGAGAGGTCATGAAGCAGATCCCTTGGAAATTTCATCACTGTTAGGAATAGGCATTGTGACATGGTCCAGAGAGCAATGAATGAGGTCTGAGGACAATGAAGACAAATTCTGTCTTTATTATTTGCTAGTCAAGTGGCCATATTCAAGTCACTTAACGTCTCTGGGTCTTAAGTCTCTCACTTTGATGAGGAGGCTATGTTATGTGATTTCTAAGGTTCCTTCCAGTTCAAAGTACTAGGATCTTAAGTGATATTTAAGTGTTTACTTATAAGGGTCAGTAACCCACATTTTAATATTTTAACTAATTTTAAGTTTCTCGAAAAATACTTCTCTATAAAAATGCACAAAGACAATTTGGAAAACTCCTCACACTGTATGCATCCAAGCAGTAGTAATAGACTGTACTTTGAAGTTTCAATAACAAAACTGACCATAGATTGAGCAATTAGTTTTCCAATACATGCATTCCTTCAACTTCGTAAAGATGCAACATATCTAACTCTCTCAGAAGAAGTAGGTAATTTTAAAAGTGTTTGGGTCACCCAAGGTATAAAGAAGAAAAGTCTTATCTTGGTTTTTGTTTTGTTTTGATTTAAATCAAGGAGTCATGTCTGGGTAAGACTAGGTTGTCCATAATCCATGAATGATTTTCATCAGACAAAAAAAATCTCCCATCATCAGGTTGTTGCTGCCAACAGAGGAACACTGGGGACAAGAACTTTTCAATAAGTGACTGACTTCAGTTTGGTGCTAATGAAAAATTTCTTATCAGACTCCTTGATCAGACAGAAAATTGAAAGTGATCCTCCCATCATGGCAAAGAATATAGTGACACTGATTATGGAGCCAGGATGCCAAAGCCAGAAGAGCAGATTGGGAGACAGAGATCCAGGTTTTTATCCCAGCTCTACAACTTACCCTTTTGTGGACTCAGATACTTCATATGCAAATATGTGTTGGCAAGATGACTTCTAAGGTACTTTCGGGGTCTAAATTCCAAGATCTTCCTGCCAACTCTCCATAGCCAATCCACCCAAATTATATCATTCTCATTTTATCATTACCCACTGACAGACTTTCTATTTCAGCCTAGCAAAAATCAGCCTGTTCCCTACATGTGATGCTGATTCCTTCCTCTTAACATTTGTACATGCCCAGCCACTCCTATGTATATGGCAACTGAGAAGTCTAATGCAATTTTAGATTGCATTATGTCACCAAGAACATCGTGGAGCTATTATTTTATGTACTTTTCCCCTAGGGAAAAAAAGTCTTGAGTATTTTGTGTAGTTCAGAATAACAAATTGTAGGAGGGATATTGTTACGGGGAAGCACATCCAGAGGAGGGCAGCCAATATGGTGAATAACTTGCAAGTTCATATTATATGAGGCTTGGTTGAAGAAATTAAAGATGTTTATCCTGCAAAAAGAGAACACTTCATGGAAGATAAGACAGCTATCTTTAAGCATGTGAAGAACTCTCATATGGAATAGGGATCCAGCTTGTTCTGCTTAACCTCAGAGAGCAAAACTAAAACCAACAGGTAAAAATTGTAAAGAGGCAAATTTGGGTGTAATGTAATAACTTCCTCATACTAAGAGATACACAAAATTGAAATAGGATATGCCTTGTGTGATAGTGGACCATGTTCTTCCCCTCCCACCTATCCCCAAATACCTTTCTACTCTTTAAACAAATTCTGAATAACCATTTACTGAGTGATTATTGCAGAGGGAATATTTTTCCATATATGGGTTGGATTAAATAGCCACTAATATGGCCATTGTATATAGTTATTTATATATTATCTCCCCCATTAGATCCTGAGCAACTGAAATGGGGGATTATTGTTCACTTTTCTTTGTATCCTCAGTATTTAGTACAACAGAGAGAATGAAGGCATGCAGGCTATGGCTAAATACTATGGGGCAAAAGCTAACTAGTCTATCAAGGATCAAACTAGGAGAACAATATCCTTAATAGCATCAGCTCTAGATGAACAAGGCAAGAAAAAAAGCTTCTTATGCAGCCAGCACAAACAGGCTTCACCAAGCCTGAAATTAGGAGAAAACAAATTGGGAGGAGAGTCCAAAAAGAGAAAAGCTAATTGATGTTGGGAGTTAACCAGGAAAGAAATAAAGCTTTTCTTTGTTTTGGTGAGTGAATTAAGGGTGAAACAACTAAAAATGAGAGAGAGGAAATTAGAAACAAATTGTCTGCAGAGATCTAGTTTCCCATAGTCCGTAGTAGGAACTAAGAAAACAGGTTCTAAATGTCCACAAATAGAAAATATTGCTAGTATTAGTATCAAGAGAATGAAATGTGAAGAGAGGAGAGAAAGGGAAGAGTAAGGAAAGTGATCAAAGACCTACAACTGGTAGAAGACCTGAATGAAACTATTAAAAATATGTAAAATATGGCTTAATACATTTTTCATTCTTTTTCTGTACTTATTCCTTTCTTGCCTCTCACCCCTTTCTGTTGTATATGTTCCTGTTGTTTTTCAATATAAATTTCTTTATATAACCATAATATGAAAGAAATTGAAGCAGTGTCAGAAGTCATCTTATTCAACTTGGATGTGAGTAAGTATTCTCTTGTTCAGAGGATAAACAGTATTAATCAACAGGGATTTATTAGGCACCTACTAGGTGTAGGTACTGTGCTAGATTCTGGGGATAAAAATACAAAGCAAAAAACAATCCCTATTCTCAAGGAGCTTACAAGTAGTCATCTATCCTTAAGCTGAAAACTTTTAGTGAAGGAAATACTTCACTAGGGAATCCATTCCACTTTGGTGTGACTCTCATTTTTTAGTAGCCTTTCCCCAAACATTTAACTTAAATATGCCATTTTTGTAATGACCACCACACTGTTCCTTGTTCTACCTTATGAGAACAATTCTAATTACCCTTCTATAGCATTAAATATAATTGAATGCAGCTATCATTCTCATTTCACCACATCTACTCTTCTCTGGACTAACCATTCCCAGTACCTTTAAACAATCATCTATGGCATGGTTTTGAGACCCTTCATAACTGAGTCACCACTGTCTGGATCCTTTCCAGTTTGGCAGGGTCATATTTGAGATGTAAGATCGAAAACTAAACACAGTATTACTGATGTGCTCAGAGTAAAGTAAATTTTAACTAATCCCTCTGAAGTCCAATGAGCTGAAATTAGATTAAAATATAATTGAGAAATATTTCACAAAGTAAATAAAAATTCAATAAAACCTCAAGAGTATCACATTTTAAAATGAAGTCAATAAACAGCCTACAGTGATCCTTATGTACTGAGTAGTGACCCCCATTTCTTTTTAAATTTGAAACTATATCTTTAGACAGTGTCTCTCTTTTAATGCGAAGACAGATCACATTAGGTTTGGGGGCTGCTGTGTCATATAGTTCATTCATATTAAACTTGGCAGACAGTTAAACCCTTTGCATCATCTTCACATGAATCTGTTGTATAGCCATACCATTCATCTCTAATCAATTTTGTCTTACTATATTTGGCCCATTATTTTAGCCTTGAGATCTTTCTTGATTAGGATTCTGTCATCCAACATGCTGTCTGTTCTTTCCAGCTTTGTGTCTTCTGCAAATTTGAAAAGTATGACATATACGCCTTTATCTAAGTGAGTAATAAAATTTTTAACCTTTTTATGACCAGGGTCAAGGATATATCACCAAAATATTACATTAGAGACTGGCTTCATAAATAATTTTTTGGGGGGTCCAGTCCTTCAATCCATAAATATATCATCATCTAACTTATATGACTCTGTTTTTTTCAAAAAGGATCTATTATCAAAAGTTTTGTAAGTCTTGCTAGAATTTGCCAAGGCTTAAAGACAAGCTCTAAGCACTGAAGTTTGCAGACTCTATTCTCTTCCCTTTTTTGGAATTGAGTTATTTGATTTTTTTCCAATCAATCATCAAATATAGTCAGCAAATTTAATATGTATGAGGTATTATTAAGCACTTTATGTCAGGCACTGTGCCAAGTGCTAGGGATACAAAAGAAGGTAAAAAAAAGTGTCTAACCTCAAAGAAGCTCACATTTTAATGGACAAAACAATATGCAAACAACTATTTATATACAAGAGAGAAGGTACTCTCAGAGGTAAGTCTCCATCTTTAAGAAGGGAATGGGAAAAGTTTATGCCAGGAGGTGGAATTTTAGCTCAAACTTAAAGGCAGCCAGGGAACTTAGGAGGTAGAGGTGAGGAGGGAGAACATCCCAAGCATGGGAGGCAGGAGATAGAGCTTCTTGTTTGAGGAAAAAGAAGGGTATTTTCCTACTTAGAGTAGAATGAAGTATAAGAAAATTCTAAAGGTAGGAAGGGGCTCAGTTGTGAAGAGCTTTCAAGCAAATAGAACATATTATATTTTATCTTGGAGATAAGAGGGAGGCACTGGAATCAATTGAGTAAGGTGTGTGTGTGTGTGTGTGTGTGTGTGACAGAGAGAAAAAAGAGAAAGAATCAAAACTGTGCTTTAGAGAAGTCACTTTGTTAGCTCAGTGGAAGATGGACTTGAGTGGGTAGGGATTCTAGGTAGTGAGACCACCCAGAAATCTATTACAGTAATGTAGGAGTAATTTAATAAGGGCCTTCACCAGCAAGGTGGCAGTTTCAGAGAAGAGAATGTTGTGAAGGTAAAATAGACAGGATTTGGCAACAAATTCTGTACGAGGAATGAAAGAATGACAAATCAAAGATGAAACAAAGTTTACAAACCTGAGTGACTGATAGGATGGTAGGGCCTTCAATAGTAATACAAAATTTGGGAAGAGGGGAAGGTCTTGGGGAAAAGATAATGAGTTCAGTTTTAGGCATATTGAGTTTAATATATTTAGGGGATACTTACTTTGAGATGTCCAGTTGGTAGTTGATATGAAACTATAGGTGAGGGAAGAGGTTAGGGCTGGTTAAATAGATATGCATAGAGATTACAATTGAGTCCATGGGAGCTGATTATCTCACCAAGCAAAACTGGAAGAGAAGGGATCCTCAGACACTGCCTTTGGGGAACATCCATAGTGAGTGGGCATGACCTGGGTGAGCATCAAGCAAAGGAGAGTGAGATATAGTCAAAAACGTAGGAGGAGAACCAGGATGGAGTAATTCCATGAAAACCTAGAGAGCAGAGAATATCAAGAAAAGGCTGGTCAAAAGTTTCAAAGCTGGCAGAAAGGGCAAGAAGTATGAGAACTGAGAAAATGCCATTAGATGTGGCAATTAGGAGAATCTTAGTAACTATAGAGAGGTTTCAGTTGAATTATGATCTCAGAAGCCAGACTGAAGAGAGTTAAGACAATTAGAAGTAGAGACACCAATTGTAGATTAATTTCTTAAGGAGTTTACCTACGAAAAGGGAGAGGAGGTATGGGATTATTGCTACTGTGGACAGAATGAATAAATGAAGTTTTTTTAAGAATCAAGGAGAAAAGGATATGTTTTTAGGCATCGGGGAAATAGTTGGCAGATAGTGAGAGATTGAAGATTAGTGAGAGAGAAGAGATAATATAGAAGGCAACCAGCTAACTAGAGTGAAGCAAAATCACATGTGCAGTGATATAACATGAAGTATTTGCCTTGATAATGAGAAGAATCATTTCTTCTCATGAAAATGGGATAAAGGAGGAAATACTGGTAGAAAATATCTGAGTATTGTGAGATAAGTAGGAGAGGAGAAAAGAGAGTTATTGGAAAATGACTTGAATATATTCACTGAAATATGAGGCAAAAAATCTAAGCTGAAAGTGGAGAGGAGAGGAGCCATAGAAGACATGAGGAGGAATGAAAAGTTTTGGAAAAATTGTAGTGGGATATGTTTGAGAAGGATAGTAAACTAATTAGAGAGGTGTAAAGGGACAGCTTTGCAGAAGTGAGGGCCCAGTTGAGATTATATAACAAACCCTTGGAGGCCCCAGTCAGCATAGTTTCATGATTTCCCCTAGCCCCTTTCAGAAGCAGGTGAATAAGAATAATGGCAACAGATGATGGGAGTAATCTGAAGTTGTGGCTTGAGAGGGAATTTTTCAATGTTATATAAAGGTGCAAAAGACTCTGTAATATAGGATAGTATATAGTTAAACAGGTGCACCAAGTCAAGTTGTGAAGGGAATAAAGTATACCCAGTGAAAGATCCATGGCAAGGAAAAGAACTGAGGAATGGAGAGATTTAAGGTCATGGTAGGATAAAAAATAGAACTAGGGATGGCAAGATAGGGAAAGAAGGGAAAGCTTATATTCAAAGAATTTCAAAATACAGATATAGGAAAATGGCATACTTATGAGTGATGGTAGGATCAAGAGTATCAGTATCCAAGTTTGAGCATCTCTGTATGGCTGAGCCTGGCCACAATTCTGTAATCCCAAGCAAAGGCAACTTCCAAGGTTTGGATTATCAGCAAACCCCATTTATTAAGCAAACATTCACAGAACAGAGAAAGTCAATATACAGGATAACTCATTCATTTCAACAAGTAAGCTCTCAATTCAATAGCAAAGTACCAAGGTCCAGGTATCCCACCCCTGGATCAGTTGTCAAAATAGCCCACTCCTGGGCAGTTCATTCATTTAGTCTCTTCTAAAATGGAGAATAGTTTCCAATCATAAACAAAGTACATTCATTTAGTCAATCACAGAGCACAAAATGGCCAAAGGTTTCCCACCCCTGGGCACTATTGAATTACAATACCATCCATTAACACTAAGCACTTTCTCAAAAAGGGCAGGAGACCACAAAAGGCCATTCACCCTTAAGTTACAACAAGGTTAAGATCTCTCAGCATTGAAAAACCAAGGAAAGGTCCTTCTTTCATCTTGAATGGAGGCAAGCCCTCAGCCATCTCAATTCCTGGGGAAACAAGGCTCAACAAAGCCATAGCCAATGTCCTCATCAAGTTACTCTCTGCCTGTTGAACAGTCCCAGAACCCCTGAAAACATCAGCAAGGCCCTCTTCCAGGATTTCTGTAAATATACCACAAGAAAATCCTCCTTCAGGGCTTCTGAATCAACAGCAAGTTTCCAGGACATCTACAACACCAGCACTGTCCTTCACCAGCAGATGAATCTGGCAAAACACCATCAAAACAGACAAACAAAATACTGGCATCACAGCCATGCCTCCTCAGTTCTTGGCAGCTCTGGGTGACAGTTCTCAAAAGTCCTGGGCATCTCCAATGGCCCTCAGCAGTCTTTCTCTCAGCAACTTAAGCTCCATGATACTGGATACTGCTCTCCAAAAGTCCTTCTGGCCTTCTCTTGGCTTGGGCCTCTTTCACAATTCATGGCTCCTCCCAGGTCAGCCCTCTCTCTTCAGGTCAACAAGTCCATCCCACAAGTGGGATTCACAAGCTCTGGAATTTAACACTCAACCCAAAAACCAAGCCAATACAGGGGCATCTCCAAATTCCATTACCATTACAAATTCACAAACTTTAATAGATCACTAACAATCACTCAGCTATCATATTAGACCATTCTGTATTTCGAGATGTATTTTGAAATATATTTTGTCTGGACTTTATTATTATATTGTTATCTACTTTTGGTATTTTGTGCTTTAATTGTGTATTAACCTTTTTTCATTTCCTCCTTTCTGGTTCAAAATTACTGTTCTTGGAGGAAAAAATAACAGATCACTCTTCTCCTCTTGCAGGCTACAGCAGTGATGAAAATAATCTATTCCAGTCTTAATTTCCTTGGGCAGCCAGGTGTTGCAGTAGAATGCCAGGCCTGGAGTCAGGAACATCTGAGTTCAAATCTGGGTTCAGATAATTGCTAGCTGTGTGACCCTGAGAAAGTCACTTAACCACTGTTTGCCTTAATCTCCCCAACTGTAAAGTGGGAAGAATTAATTATACGTAAATAATTAATAATTTGATCTGAGGATCAAATAAAAAATATTTGAAAAATGCTTAGCATAGCACCTGGCACAGGGTAAGGACTATATAAATGTTTACTATCATCTTTATTATCATTACCTGGGCCTTTTCAGGTTCTCACTTCAAGTGAGATAATGCTCATTCAGTGAATAGGCCTCTTTAAGAAGTGAGTCAAGGGATGGTCCTTTAATTAGGAAAAAAAGAAAAAGAGAATAAAGCTGAGATGGGAAGACCCTCAAGGTTGCTATTCCAAAGAGAAACAATTAGTATTGACATTCACTCTTAGCCAGGAAGGTCCAAAATACATTCATAAAGTGGAGCATGGGCATGGATCTACTGTTGTCTAATCCATGAACTTCTAAGTGAACTGGGTTTATGGTTTTGAGGAAGGAAGGAAGGAAGGAAGGAAGGAAGGAAGGAAGGAAGGAAGGATAGAAGGATACTCTTAATTAAATCTACCTTAAGTTGACACTTACCACCCAGTTTTCCCTCTCCATTCTTTTCCAATGAGAGGCAGGCATCTCTTAATACTTGTATAGGTAGTCTTTACTAAAAAGTGGTATATACTAGAAGCTGAACTTCTGTAATGTTAATGGGATTTAAGATTTTTCCTCCTATTAATAGGCCTCACAATGGAGCCCATTAAGGGAAGATTGCTTGGGAGGCTTGCTTGTAGGAAGAGTTTCATATCTTTTTATAATTTCTAATTAGGCTTCAAGTCACAAGTATTTTGATGCCTTTCTGCTCTTTGAAGTGTATATATACTCTGAGTTGGTATTTTGCTTTGGGGGCTCCCTTATGAAAATTATGTTGTGATTCCCTGGTGGAGATTCTGAGTCGCCATATGTTCAGAACTCCCCTACAGCTCAGATGTAAAGGTCCTCTTGATCTAGGGATGTATGTAAAGTGTATAGTTGATTCAGGCAACCAGATCCCTGTCTGTTGTTCTTTATTTCTCTGCTTGTATTTTTTCTATTTTTATTTCCTCTGAAGTTCAGGGTACTGACTTTTCACCTGAACTAGTGAACATATTTTTAAAAAGATTGTTTACCCCTTAAACAGCTGTCTTACCTAGTAAAGTAGATCTAAGAACCTATGCTAACAGTCATCCTGGGTATGCCAGTGTGGTTGCTGCTACAACTTCACACATTTATCTAGAGCAGGCAAAGATACTTAGACAGGTAAATGCAATACAAATATCTGTTTGCTTTATCGAAGATTGGTGGAGAGCATACCAAAGACGGCCCTGACCCTTCTTCCAACGATCTATTGTACATGGGCTACTACTCTTCTTTATACAGTAGGCAATAAAGATATAGAACTCACTATTCCCAAAAGATATTAGAGGCTGAAAGCATGAATATGTTCCAAGAAACCTTAGGTGAGTTCATGTAAAGTAGATATGGATACTAGTATACTGAAAGCCTTTTGAAATTGCAACCAAAGATGATAACCATTCCCTCTTGTGAAAATATCCCTCATAGCCTCTGCTAGAAGCAGAATATTGTTCTGGATGTCAATGATTGTGACTCATTTTGACATTTCTTTTACCTCACATTCATAATTGTGGGGTCAATTCTGTCAATTAGTCAATTCATTGAGCCCTCAAAGGAGCCATAGCACTGCACTTTACTAAATGCACTGAGAATATGGTCAATAGGAAAGTTTTCAAATAATTGTCTC
Organism: Pseudocheirus occidentalis; assembly: GCA_028646575.1. Classification (NCBI taxonomy): domain Eukaryota; kingdom Metazoa; phylum Chordata; class Mammalia; order Diprotodontia; family Pseudocheiridae; genus Pseudocheirus; species Pseudocheirus occidentalis. The sequence continues at coordinate 139,646,853 of CM053596.1, read as the reverse complement.
TATTTGCTGCCTTAATTTTTTTTGCCACCCACTCACTATTTAAATACTTGCAATCTGGCTTCCATTCTCAAAGATACACAGAAATAACCCCTTTCATGATTAACAATGACCTCCTAATCAAGAGGTCAAATGGTTTTTCTCTTGCTCCTCCATTTCTTTGACTTCTTTGCATCATTTGACACTCTGAACCATCTGCTTTTTTCATTATTATTATTCTTGAAACATCGCCATCCTTTGGCTTCTATAGCTCTGCATTATTAAGACATTTCTATTAGCCTTTGGCCAGCTTTTTCTATGTCTTTGGGGATCGTTCTTCATCTTTCTCCCATTTGCTAAATGTGAGTATTCTCCAAAGCTGAATCCTTAAAACCTTCTGCTCTCCTCTCTTTGCTTTCTGTGTCTTCATCTCTGTCTCTCTGTCTCTGCCTTTCCTTGTGTGTGTGTGTGAGAGTGTGTTTGTGTGTGTGTGTGTGTGTGTGTGTGTGTGTGTGAGAGAGAGAGAGAGAGAGAGAGAGAGAGAGAGAGAGAGGGACAGACAGAGACAGAGAGACAGAGAGAGACAGAGAGAAAGAGAGAGAGAGGGAGATCAGCTGAGATGAGACGAGATGAGATGAGATGAGATGAGATGAGATGAGATGAGATGAGATGAGATGAGATGAGATGAGATGAGATGAGATGAGATGAGATGTGTAATTACACAGGGCATCTCCACAGTGGACATATTGTCAGAGGCTGATTATATGTCCCGCCTTCCTATCCTGCCTCCCCCCTTGTTCTATTCTCTACCCTGTCCTTGTCTCTTTACCGAAGTGTGTGCTTCCAGCAACCCTCCCCCAGAGCCTGCCCTCCCCTCCATCATCCCCGCTCTCATCCCCATCCCCACTACTCTCCTATATGGCAAGATACCCCATATAGAGTTTATGTTGTTCCTTCCCTAAGCCAAATTCAATGAGAGTAAATGAAAGTAGGGTTGTAACAGTTATCCCTTGCTTCTTCTATGTGGGATGATTAACCCCATTTTGTCTCTCCCTGTCTCCTCTCATTCTAGTCCTCTCCCACCTCAGAATTTCACCTTTTAACGTATCATCCCTTGTATTCAATTGATCCTGTACCCTCTATGTACACATATACACACATGCTCAGATATGTATTTATACGCATATATACCCTCCTATATAGACATATGTGTAGGTGTACATATTTGTATTCCCTTCGGCTATTCTCATATTAAGAAAAGTTTCATAATTTACTATTATTACTTTTCCATGTTGGCGTGTAAATAGTTCAACTTTGATAAGTTCCTTGTGATTTCTTTTCCACGTCTACCTTCTTATGCTTCTTGTGTTTGATTGTCAAATTTTCTGTTCAGTTCTGGTTTTTTCAGCAAAAATGCTTGAATGACCATATGTTCCCCTGGGACATTATACTCAATTTTGCTGGGTAGGTGATTCTTGGTTTTAATCCCAGTTCCCTTGATCTCCAGAATATCATATTCCAGGCCCTTTGATCCCGCAGTGTAGAAGCTGCTAGATCCTGGGTTATCCTAATTGTGTTTCCACAGTATTCAAATTGTTTCCTCTTGGCAGTCAGTAATATTTTCTTCTTGATATGGGGATTCTGGAACATGGCTATAACATTTCTAGGAGTTTTCTTTTGGGAATCTTTCAAGAAGTGATTGGTGAGTTCTTTCAAGTTCTGTTTTGCCCTCTGATTCTAAAACATCAGGGCAATTTTCCTTGAGAATTTCTCGAAAGATGCTTTCTAAGTTCTTTTTTTTTTTGATCATGGCTTTCACATAGTCCAATAATTTTCAAATTGTCTATCCTGGATCTATTTTCCAGGTCAGTGGTTTTTTTTTCAAGGAGATATTTCACATTGATTTCTATTTTTTCATTTGTTTGTAACTGTTTAATAGTATCTTGGTTTCTCATATATTCATTTGCTTCCACTTGTTCCACTCTAATTCTAAAGGAATTATTCTCTTCAGAAAGCTTTTGAGATTCTTTTTCCATCTGGCAAATTTGACTTTTTCAAGGCATTCTTCTCCTCATTGGCTTTTTTGGGTCTCTTTTGCCATTTGAGTTAATTTGTTCTTGAATTGTTATTCTCTTCAGTCAGGGTGTTGACTCTCTTTTCATGATTTTCTACCATCATTCTCATTTCTCTTCTCAATTTTTCCTTCACTTCTCTTATTTGGTTTTCAAAGTCCTTTTTAAGTGAATCTATGGCTTGTAGGCAATCTTCATGTTTCTTGGAAGCATTTGGTGTGGGAGTTCTGACTGTGCTGTCTTCTCCTGTTCCATGCTTTGATCATTTTTGTCCCCCAAAAAGGATTCTAGAGTTCTACTGCTGTTCTGACTTTGCTTCCTTTTCCTGCTCATTTTGGCCAGTCACTTAATTGATTGGTTTTTTAGCTCTGTGGAACTCTGCTTCCTGGGCGGGGGGGGGGGGGGAAGAAGCTCTGTCCCAAATCGCTGGGGTTTTCACAGCTGCCAGGGCTATTGGGGGGTGCTGCAGCCCCCACCAGCTTTGGCTTGCCCCCACCAGCACCCCAGGACCACCACCCAAGACCACAATCTGGATCCAGGCCACTCAACACAAGAGCCCTTGACCCTGATCAATAGCCTTCCCCCCCCCCACAATCTGAAGCAGCCCAGTGAATGCAGTTGCCTCTTGAAGTCATTCCTGCCACTACTGCCACTTCACACTAATTCCTTGCCCTAGGGGCCATTTGGCCAGACCATTTTTCTCTCCCAAATTTAGCTAAATTCCACTGACTTTTCTCTTAGCCCTTATTTCTCTGATAAATGTGGAAACTGCCACAGGTGCCACTTATCCACTCTCCTGGACACTCCAGCTGCTGCTCCTCCTAACCACCCTAGGGTCAGGCCATGGTTTCAGGCTGGGCTGTTTCAGCTCTCAGCCTGCTGTGCTGAGCCCCACCTGCTAAACTGCCTTCAGCAAGAGATGTTTTCTATATTTTTGTGAGTTTTGTAGCCCTAAAATTTGTTTAGAGTCGTATTTTATGGGTATTTAGGGTGGCTGTGTGGGAGCTGTGAAACTTTGCTGCTTCTACGCTGCCATCTTGGCCCCAAAATTGTATTTTCCACCTAACTTTAATACTTCAGCTAATGATACCACTATTCTCCAAGTCACCAGGCTTAAAACCTTGAAGAAATCTTTGATTTCCTCCCTGTCTCACCACCTTCAATGGCCAGTCAATGACCAAAACCCATCATTTTTTTCTTTACAATATTTTTTACCTATATCCTTTGCTTTACAGTCTTGTTTCCTTCAACACAGACCTGATTATTAGACCATCATATCTTCACGACTGCAATAGCATTCTAATCTATTTCCTTATCTCCAGTTTCTTCCTCCCCTATTCTAACAACCTATCAGCAAATTAAGGTTATTAAAACATCATTTTTATGATGGTATCCCACTATTAAAAAATATGATTGCTTTCTAGTGTCCAAAAGGTCCATCAAACTATCAGTCAATCATCTTTTGTTTTATTAAGCACCTACACTGCCTCAGGAGTTGTGTTAGTGATTGAGATAAAAAGGCACAAAAACGAAACAGTTCCTGACTTCAAGGAGAGTTCCCTCCATTAGGGGAATCAATGTGTTCATAAATAAACATATATATATATATATATATATATATATATATATATATATATTTGATGGTGGGGGAGGGAAGACACTAGCATTTGAAAGTATCAAGAAAGGCTTTAAACAAAGGCCCAAATCTTTAGTCTGACCTTCAGAAAGTTCTACTGTGTGGATATATAGGGTTATATCTAGAGAGTGAGTTCAAATCTGCCCTCAAACATTCACTAGCTGTGTGACCCTGAGCAAGTCATTTAACCCTGTTTGCCTTAATCTACTGTTGAAAGAAATGTGAAACCACACCAGTGTCTTTACCAAGAAAACCCCAAATGGGGGTCATGAAGAATGAGAGGTAGTATGTGCACACACACACACAAAAACAACAACAACAACAACAACAACAACAAAAGTAGGTTGAAGATAAATTGCCAAATATGGTAACACACTATCCCCTGAACAGTCCTTTGATGTTTCTGTTTTTAGCCTTTACTCATACTCTTCTTTATCCTCACCTTCCCAAGGGTTCATTCACCATCCGGCCCTGCCCGTTTCAAGTATGCCAAGCCTGCTCATCCATCCTTCAAGGATCAGCTCAAGTGTGACTCTTTCTGAAAACACCAGCCTGAAGGAATTTCTGTCTTTACTCTGAACTCTTATTGCACTTTTGCTCTATATCATTCTACTTGTTACTTATTACCTATGCCATAAATTGTTTCCAGTCCAGTGTTATGTAAACTTCTTGAAGGCATGGAGCTTATCCTATGGTTTTTTTATAACCCTCAAACTACACAATGAAGTGCTCAATAAATTTCCTTGATTGTTTTATCCTATAAAATAACTTCTGATTATTTTTAGAATCATAGAATGTCAGGATTGGAAGAAACCACAGATATTTCATTGGTTAAGAGTTTTTTAACCTATGGGACTATGATTTTTAAAAATTACTTATTTTGACAACCATTTTTTTTATTTTAGGTCCAAATTCTCTCCCTCCCTTTAGCTCCTCTCCCATTCATTGAGAAAGCAAAAAATATGAGATCAATTATGCCTCTGAAGTCATACAATCATACATGTGAAGCCATGGTAGCAATGTCACAACAACAACAAAAAACACGAAAAATAAAGTGAAAAATAATTTTTCAATCTGGACTAAGGTTATCATCTCCATGGAGATGGAGAGAATTTTTCACAATTCCTTTGGAATTGTCTTGGATCGTTGTATTGATTAGAATAGCTACATTTTTCACAGTTGATCATAATTACAGTATTGCTGTTCAGAGTCATGGATTTATTTTACTGACGACTATATTTCTATGTAATTTGCTTCCTTTGTAACCCTATGTGTTTTATGCATTTAAGAACATTTTTCTGGGAAAGGGTTCATTTTCACAAGACTGACAAAGGTATCCAACACACATACACACACACACACACACACACACAATTTAAGCATACCTGCTTTAGTGGAATTTCTTCATTTTATGAAGGAGAAGTCTAAAGACCGAGAAATATAAGTGATTTGCTTAAGGTCTCATAGCTGCTACATCAGAATGCCTAAATTTGAAGGTAGAAATATCCAAGGTAATTTGATTGGTCCTTTCTTCAAAGACATTATTGCAGTCTGGTAGCAAAGCAGCAAACTTTGCAAGGTTCCCGCTAATCAAGGACAAAGTGACCACTATCTATATGGCCTTGCAGCAACAAATCCCTTGGCTTCTTTGTGAAAGGCACCACCAGGCAACCAGGAAGGCTGAGATCATAGATTGGGGGTTAGCGTGTTTATATCCCATGTCTAAGTGTAGAGACTCTTAAGACCAGAGTGCTAATGCACAATCTGGAATGTTTGATTCTTTCTCACTAATTCATGAATCAGGTTGATATTGGCAGGAATCCAAAGAGTAACCTTTTCTTGTTCTCAAGGTCTAATACTTATGGGATCATAGCATCATAAAATTTAAAGGTGGAAGATAGATCCTTTAATCCAAGGCTCTTTTTTGTTGTTGTTGTTTGTTTCATGGGCTCCTTTGGCAGTCTTAGGCGTTGTTATTATCACCATTTTATGGATGAGTAAACTGAGGCACAGAAGTTAAGTGACTTGTCCAGGGTCACACAGCTCGTAAGTGAGGCCAGTTTGGGAATTATCTCCCTGTCTGCAGATCTAGTACTCTACTCACTGCTCCACCTAGCTGTACCTAGCCGCCTCTATGGTCTCTGGGCTCCCAAATTTATTGATGCATTGATTGATTGACTGATTTGTCTGTTTGTTTTGGAAAGGAGGAAGTTGTAGCTGACTTTATCTTTCCATTTTCTTTTACACTCTACAGTTTCTTTAGGCTGTAGAATTTCAAATTCAAGATTCCTCTTGATGTTATTCTCACCTGGTTTCCTCCAATATAAATACTAGGGGAGAAAGGTAGAAAGGTACAATGTGTTCTTCAGTCAAGTCTAAAAGCATTTCTTAAACTCTTCTTGTGTGCCAGAAACTTTGGTAAGCATTGGGAATACAAAAGGCAAAATAGTTTCCACGGTGCCTACCTTCACATCCTAAGGGAAGGAGACTGTGCAAATGATTACGTACAGGGAAGGTGAAGGCCATCTCCAAGGGAAGGCTATAGCTTGGGAGGGAGGGTGGGGGAAGGGTTAGCTTTGCAGCACATCTGACCCTTTATCATTTTGTAGGTTTCTAAGACTCTGAATCAAGGACTTTTTCAATGTGTATGGAGCTTTCTTGACCATCTACTGCAATCTTCCAACCTCCCTCTGTTTTTGTAAGGCTTATATGATATTCTCATCAGTGAGGACAGATGATATCTTGTTATAGTTGCTTTTTGTGTCTGTTGTTCTCTCTGCTTTGGGCTGTAAGCCCCTTGAGAAGAGAAACTGCATCTTTGTTATATTTTATAGTTCCCAAAGCTTTACTAGAATCCTCTATCCACAAAAGAGTGCTGAATCACAGCTGGTGGTAATGGTTCCCACATTCCGCTAACATTAATTCTTGTCTTTGGAGAGATCCTAGATGCAGTTGTGAAGCTCAGGGTTGACCATAAAATGAAGATTAGCTAGAAAGTGAGGGATTTGAATCAGCTAAGATAGGGCTGAACAGTGGAGATGCAAGTAAGACCCATGAATGCTCTTCTTCACTGGCCACGGCTGGATCCTATATTCAGTCTCACATATAACAACGACAAAGCTTACAGCAGTCTTGTAGTTTAGGACCACAAAGTACAATGCTTCTTTTATCTCATTTAATCTTTGGACAATTCTTATTAAATAGGAGTACAAATATTATCCCCATCTTACAGATGTGAAATCTCTGGCTCAGAGACATTAAATGACTTTGTAGATCATTTGATTACGGCTTGGAGAGACATTAGAGGTCATTTAGTCCAATCCTTTCATTTTATAGATAAGGAAACAAGAAATAATAAATATTAATAATAATAATGGGGTAGCTAGATGGTGTAGTGTTAGACCTGGAGTTAGGAAGATTATTTTTTCTGAGTTCAGATGTGACTTCAAACACTTACTAGCTATGTGACCTTGGGCATATCACATAATCCTGTTTGCCTCAGTTTCTTCATCTATAAAGTGACCTGGAGAAGGAAAAGGCAAATCCCTCCAGCATCTTGCCAAGACAACCCCAAATGGGATCACAGAGAGTGGGACACAAGTGAAAAGACTCAACAACAACAACAACAATAATAACAGCAACATTTATTTAGTGCTACAAGGTTTACAAAGCTTTTCAAGTACTATTTCATTTTATGCTCAAAACAACCCTGGAAGGCAAGTGTTATTATTTTCACTGTTTTAATGATGAGGAAGATAGAGCTTAATTTACTCACCCAGGGTCTCCAGGGACAGCTCCTTACCTTAAAAGCAGCCAGTGGCTCAGTGGATAGAATGCTGAGTCTGTAATCAGGAAGACCTGAGTTCAAATCCAGTCCCAGACACTTACAAGTTGTTTGACCCTGAACTAGTCACTTAATCCAGTTTGCCTCAAATTAATTAACTGTAAAATGGGGATAATAATAATCCCCACCTGCTGGGATTGTTGTTAGGATAAAACAAGACAGTGGTTGTAAAAGCACTTAGCACAATGCCTGCCACATGGCAGACACTCTATATAAAGGTTTCTTCCCTTTCCCTCTTCCCAGTATCACCTAGCTTTCTCATGATGGTGGTAAAGAGGTTTAAGTCATTTGCCCAAGGTAGTAAGTAGAAGAGCCAGTATTCAAACTGATGCTTTCTGATGCCTCTGAGTCCAAATCCAGAGTTCTCTCCCCTGCACCAAGCTCCAGGTCCAGTGTTCTTTCCAATACATCACACTATAGATGTCAACGTATGACTGCCACAATGCAGAGCCGCTGCTCTCCCAATGTATCTTTGCCAACATTCCCCAAAGCTTAATGATTAAATAAAGAGGAGATGATAAGTTGGTCTATCCCCAAATGGTGGAAAATACCTCTGATCAATGTGACCTGTAGCTTGGCTGTGCATTTTCCAAAACCCTTCCCAATTAAAACTCTGTTTTAATTCTCCTTGGCAATAGAATCTTGGTTTATCCATGGCTGACTCTTCCCCTGGCCCTTTGTCTTCCCCCCTCCTCTCTGTCTGACTGGCTCCCACTTTAATTCTCTCCCCTTCTGTCTCTCTGTCTCCCCGTCTGTTCATCCCTCTGTGTCCTCTATCCATCTTTTCCTTGGTGAAAATTAAGGAAAAACAAGTTGATAGATTTTCCGATAACCTTCCATAAAGTCTCACTGGGTTACACTTTGCTTTAATAGCATTTAAGCCAATCTGCCTGATGCTGCTGTAAAGGTCAATTAAATTCACCCTAAAAATTTCACTCCTGGCTCATTATACATTCAGAAAATGAATTAGAAGCACATGCTGCCCCAGAGGTTTCTGATATTTCACTAATGAATATGTCTTAGAATGCAGAAAAAGGTATTGTGGACCACCTGGCTTCTTGCAGCATTACAGGCCTGGTGCAGATCATGTCCCCTTAGAAGAAGATGAGGAAGCCAGAGGAAGTGGCCTATGAAGTGAATGGTGCTTAGCCCCGTCTGCCCTCGATAGTGGGAATTGCTCCTATTCCTAGGGTGCCCCACAGGGTATTGTTAATGCTTGATTATCCTTCCTGCACTTGATCTCCTTTCCAAGCAGAGAGACCGTAGGTGGCAGCCAAGGGCAAAACTAGTTTAGAGTGCAAGCTCATTTGCAGATTATCCATAATACATGTTTAATCCTGTGTGGTTGGTCACCCCACCCTCTCAGTGGGCTTTTAGGTCAGCTTTATTCATCACAGAGTCATAGCATTTGAAAGCTGGGAGTGACCTCAGAAATCACCCAGCCTAAACATCACTTTACTGATGAGGTATCTAAGGCTCAAAGTGAGACAAGGATTTGTCCAAGGTCTCTTGGCTGTTTAATGGAGGAATCCAAACTAGACTCCAGCTCTCCCAATTGATAGCTCGGTGTCTTTCCTAGTACTCTTATTTGTTGTTGTTACTCAGTTGTGTCCTATCCTTCATGACCCTGTGAACCATACTGTCCATGGGGTTTTCTTGACAAAGATAATGGAATGATTTGCCATTTTCTTCTCCAGTGGAGTAAGGCAAACAGAAGTTCAATTATTTCAATAATGTCTGACTATTTGTGACTCCATTTGGGGTTTTCTTCGCAGAGGTACTAGAGTGATTTGCCATTTCCTTCTCCAACTCATTTTACAAATGAGGAAACTGAGGTTAACAGGGTTAAGTGACTTACCCAAGTTCATATAACTAGTAAGCATCTGAGTTTAGATTTGAACTCAGGTCTTCCTGATTCCAGGCATAGTGCTCTATCCACTGAGCCATCTTGCTGCCTCCTTGGTAGCCACTTTTCCTATACTTCTCAATTTTTTTCAATGCCGTTAATGCATGGAGAAAGAAAAGTAAGGGAAGCATCTCTTAATAGGGAATGTAAGATGCATGAGGTCAGGGGTGATTCAGTTGAATTTTTGTTTTTTTCTTTCTCAACACTGAACAGAGTAACCTAAGTTTGTTTTCTTTTTGGCCCAGATTTATGATTGTAACTGTGAATTGAGGGGTATGAAAACTCTCTCTGCCAAAGGTGTTCAACTTCTGTCTGCAATTTCTGTCCTTAGGAAGTTGCCTGGGGCACTGAGGGGCTAAATGATTTGGCCACAGTCAGACAACTGGTGTGTGTGTGTGTGTGTGTGTGTGTGTGTGTGTGTGACTGTGGTATTGGGGGTGGGGATGGGAAGACAGGACTTAAACTCAAGTCTCCTTGACGCTGAGGCTCACTTTTCTGTCCCCATGTCCCAATTCCTCCTCTATTAGACTATTAATAAATACTCATTGAACTAAAATGTATGTAGAAATAACTAGTGAATAAAAATGATAAAAAACAACTGAATTTAGAACCCAAGGATCTGGGTTCAAATCCTACTTCAGATGATTATTATATGTATGACCTTGGGCAAGTCATTAAATTTCTCTAGGCCTCAGTTTCTCCTTCTATAAAATGAGATGGTTGGTCTAGATAACCTCTAAAACCCCACATAGAGCTAGATCTACAGTCCCATGAAGTTATACCTGCTGAGTGTGTGGTGCATGTGGGGAGGAGTATTTCCCTCCCTTCTACTTTGGTTTACAGTAGATGCTTATTAAATGCTTATTGAATTCAGTTTAATTGATTTGGAACATTCAAGCTATTATTGCCATCCCTCCATGAGGATAACAGAGTTGATACTTGTATGTGTGTTGAAGTTTGTGATTGGTAGCAAATATTGAGGTAATTTATCCATATCTAAGCTTCAAGTTTCAAAACATAGCCTGTTCTTAGGCTCTATTTATTGCTTACATCTAGTTTTTGTGTGAAATTTCATGTTCCCCAGACAACGGGCAATGTGATTATTCAAGCTGCCCCAAAGCAACAAACCTAGAAATGTTCTTTGAGAGAGTGGCTATCTTAAAACCCAGGGTCTGTGAAACTGGGGGCTGACCCTCAGGCACAAAAGATAAACCCAGTGAAATCATCCTGAAAGAGAGGCTCCTTTAAGAGGGGGCAAAGACCACAGAAGGAACCTGACATCAAAGGACTTCAGACAACTAAACTTTCAAGTTTCAGAGTGTACACTCCACTCAACAGAATCATAATTTCAGAGTTGCAAGGGACCCTAGGAAGCTTATTGTTCAATACTTTCATTTTATAGAGGAGGCAACTAAAGCCCAGAAAAATGAAGTGACTTTCCCAGTTACCCAGCTCGTTACTGGCAGAGCTGGGCTGAGAACCCACATCTCATCAGTCCCTGGTAGTCCATTTTCCACTTTGCTTTATTGCCCATCCCCCTCTTTATATCCCTTGATTCTCATAGACATAAAATTCTGAAAGTGTGCAGTGTAGAGGATGGTGGATTTGCAGCCAGAGGACGTAGCTTTGTGTCACAGCCCTGTCATTTAACTACCTGTATGGTCTTGGACAAGAGAGTCATAGTAAAATGCAAAGAACATTGGCTCTGGCATCCTAGGCTCATAGGATAACAATTCTAGATTTGGAAAGGTCCTCATTGGCCATCTGGTCTAACTCCCTCATCTTACAAAAGAGGAGACTGAAACAGGGAGAAGTTGAGACTTGTCAAGGGAAACATAAGTATCAGAGACAGAATTCAAAGCTGGGTCCTTCTGACTCCACCTTGAGAACTCTGTTCTCTGTGGAGGACCAGGGTTCAAATCTAGAATTTATCATTTAATATTTGAATGAACTCAGATAATTCCCTAAACCCCTCTAGGCCTTGGTTTCCTCATTTGTATAAAGGAAGATCACCATTAGAGTACTTACCCTCCACCTCTAAATTTTAGGACCCTTTCTGATGGTTTCTAAAATAGGGCTCGTTGCCAAGCTATCACTTTATGTGTTATGAGTGACCATTTAGTTTCTATGATGCCTTAATAATTCCTTCAGAGCAAAGGGTTCGTCTAACACAGTGGTTCTCAACCTTCCTAATGCCACAACCCTTTAATACTTGTATGTAGGCATGTCTGCATGGTGGTGGACCTGCAAAGAGATAGAGGAGCCATGACTCAGTTCCTAAGACCATTGGAAATATGTGTTTTCTGATGGTCTTAAGCAATCCCTGTGACCCCTGTGAAAGGGTTTTTCAACCCCCAAAGGGGTCGCGACCCACAGGTTGAGAACCACTGATCTAACAGGTCAACGACACTGATGGTGTTTTCTTTTGCTGTACCTATATCATGGGATCACCAAACTGGAGTCCAAAGGGACTTCAGAGGTAATCTAGTCTTATCAATTCACTTTACTTATGAGAAATGGAATTTGAATGGCTTGCCAAAGGACACATGGGTAGTAAGAATCAGAGGTGAGATATGCACCCAGATTCTTTCTTTCCCCTTAGAATCAGCTCTCTTTTCATGGTATCAAATTCCAGACATTAATCAAGCACCTTCTATGTTGATGTACTTTTTGCTGATATATGAAAGATGAAAAGTGACATGGTCTCTTACCTCAGGGAATGTACATTTTTACAATGGGAAATAGGACCTGGGGGCAAATAAATGTGATGGAAGGTAGAATGGGATTTGTTGTTGCTGTCGTTTTCCAGTTATTTCAGTCATATCTGATACTTTGTGACTCTGTATGGGGTTTTCTTGGCAGAGATATTGGAGTGGTTCACTATTTCCCTCTCCGACTCATTTTACAGATGAGAAAACTGAGGCCAACAAGCTTAAGTAACTTGACTGGGGCCATACAGCTAGTGAGGATGGGTATAAACTCAGGTCCTCCTGACTCCAGGCCTAACACTCTATCCACTGCACACGTAGCTGCCCCAAGAATGTGAAAGGGTTGAAGAACAGAAGTAAAGTTAAAAGATTCTTAAGAAAACCTGATAAAGAAGGAATCATTTTGCATTTATTTTTGTTGGAGTTCAGTAATGTGTCAGGAAGATTTTCATTTTTGTTTTGTGATCATTTTCTTTCTGCCCCTTTAATCTCAAAACCAGGCTTAACAAATACCTCTTTGATTCCACTGTATAAAGAAGGATGAACCCATACTCAATGTCCTTGGGAAATATCATTCGTAAAAAATAGGCTGGGACAGTCAATCTGCTAGTCTCTCGTTAGCTACATACACATTCGGCATGCAGACAAGACAGAAGAAACAAGCTACTTGACATTTACTGGAATTAAATGGTCTCATCAGGATGGAAGCCTTTCCCCTTTCTTTTCTCCTATCCCTACATCTAGGACTGTGAGATAAGTATTTCAGGGACTGTGAGATCCCTGCCCATAAGACTTGAAAGACTTTGACCAAGTAGATAAATTATCAAGATGTAAGGCCACAGGCATAATTTCTAAAGGGTCTGGATACTGTCTCAAATCTCTCTATCCCCCCTATAGGGTACCTATCATTCAGCTCTAAAAGTGGGCATTCTAAAGCTCATATCTGACTATGTCATTCCCCAGGTAATAAACTCCAGTGGTTTTGTATCACCTCCAGGATCAAATGTACAATCCTGTTGGCTTTTGAAGCCCTTTTCCACTGGACCCTGTCCTATCTTTCCTTTCTCTTTACCCTTTGCTCCCCACCATACAGTGATAGTGGCCTCTTTATTGTCCCTCAAACAGGATAATCCATCTCTTAATTCTGCGTTTTCATTGGCTATGTTCATATGCAGAATGCTCTCCCACTCCACCCTAACTCCACAAATTCTCTGGCTTCCTTCCAGACTCAAAAGTCCTCTTCCATAAGAGGCCTTTCCCCATACTCTTACCCTATCCCCACTTCTCCCTCCCCATTAGTGCCTTCCCTCGGAGATTACCTCCAATTCATCCCAAACATATTTTGCAGGTCCCTTCACTTTCCATGCTTGTTTCACAATTAGAATGGAATCTCCTTAGGAGGGTAGGGACCTGTCTGCCCTTTTTGTATACTGAGAGCTTAGCACAGTGGCTCATGCATCAAAAGTGTTCAGTAAAAACTTGCTGCTGATTGCTTTATGTATGTATTTGTCCTATCCCCCTATTAAACCTCCTTCTCTAATCCCTACCTACCCACCCTCAACCTTTATTCCTATCTTCTACTACCTCTGAAAATGATGTGGTGTTTTTTTTAACCAAACAAAAATTATAACAGAAGTTCAAATTACTCTATAAGCCACCAGGAAATAAATGATCTTTCTCAAGGATAGATCCACATTTCATTGGATTTTAAACCATTCTAGAGATTCTTAGTCCCATGTGAAACAGACTAAAATTAAGGGAAATAGACATGAGGAAATTAAAGTTTTAACTTGTGTTTGTCTAAAATTCAGCCGCAACAATAAAGTATGTAGTGGGTATAAGGCTGCTGTAACCCATATTTTTTATGAAGAGAGTTTTTTTGTCAGGCTAAGGAGCCACAATAGGGAAAAGTCAGTTTTAACCTGGAATGACAGTCTTCCCCATCTACATCAGTAGTTACTAGCCTATAGGAGACCTCTACAAAAGATACCAGTTTCCATCCCCACGTGATTGCTTGGGGAGTGAAGGGAGTTTAATCCATTCCATCCCTCCCCTTATGCCTCCCTGTTCCTTGGCACAATGGAGATAGGCTCTGTGTGCTCCAGGTTCCCACTGTCAGACAGGGCTCCTGCTTCTGAATCATTCAGCTTAAGGTATATTAAGAAGCCTATAGACCCTATATATTTGACTGGCACCAAAGGGTCACCCCCACCTTCCCTCTTCTCCAGAAGGCAATGGCTTGCCAGATGGTACTAAAAAAAGACCTCAGGCACTGATATACATGTAATTATCATGCTGGGAGTAGCCTCAGGCTACTTACTGCCCTTCTATGACATCTCTCTCCTCTTTCTCCCTTCAAGGCTGCCCTTGTTTATTTCAACCACATTTCACTTCTATTAAAAATGTTGAGGATAGAGTAAGGAGAAATATATCAAATAATGTTGGATTCAGATTCAGAAAGACATCCCTTCTTAGTTCTATGACTTGCCAGCTGAGTGACCTTGGACAAATACACTAACTTCTAGAACCTCAATGTCTTTATTCATAAAATTAGGATAATAATATTTGCATCCTTGGACTTGTGAGGATGCTTGTAATGAATATGCTTTGTAAATCTTTATGTATCATATAAAAAGGACCTTTTTAAAACGAATTATTTTTCAGATGGCTCTGGCAGGCTCTTAGAGCTTACAAGTTAGTGGTGATGAGTGATGCTTATTTCTCAAAAGGGGTCATTTCAGGGACTGATTAAATTGACATAAGGTCTCCTGGGTAGGTAGGTGAGTGATAGATAGCAGTGGTTTGGAACAAGGGGCTCCACTGCCATGCCTCATTTTCCAGCAGAGACAAAGCCCCAGAGTTCCAGTCAAGCCTTAGGATCTCCAAATCCCTAGGGGATAAATATTCAGAACTAGGAACCCATCTCTCAGTAAGGTGTGCGTGTGTGTGTGTGTGTGTGTGTGCATGTGTTTTCCCCATCCCCTGCAAATCTCTGTGTACTAAAAATACCTGCTCGCTCCATGGAGCCAGAGATCGCTGACAAAGGAATTTGCATTTGCAGTCAGAAACACCCTCAGATTACTTTTGAATTAACCTCCCTCACATTTTAAACAGGTTGGGTGGATTCATCATATTGGTGCCACCAGGAGGCACTTATGTGGCAGAAAATGGCCTTTTCTTAAGGAGAAAACGTGGTTATTGTATAATGAAATGATTTTCTGGTTTAAAACATACACACACACACACACAAACACGCATATACACACCTGAACTCAGATTGTAACCAGCAAAATGGCATCTTAAAGAAAAATGGGCTAATAGAAAATGTTTTTGGAGGATGCAAATGATAACTCAAATTCATTTGTGATGAGAAGAGCATGGTAAACAAGGAAGAAACTGGCATGAATGAAGGGTCCACAGTAGATGTTCACTCTCTTTCCTTCAGGGTCTCTTGGAGTAAAGGAGTAGAGAGCAGGATGGAACTGCAGGATCAATTAGCAGTCTGAAAGTAAATTAACCAGCAAATTAGCCCTTAAGATATCCAACTGTGTGTCCTCTCAAATATTGTAGTCCTGCCGATTTGCTGTTTACACATGCAGCAGGACTAAGAAAGGAGGTCTGTTCAACTTAGCCACTAGGGAGCCTTGGGCTTTTGAAGACAGAGAAGGAGAAAGCAGGAGAGACATGACTGCTGGCAAAGTGGGAGAGTCTGCCCACTTAAGGAAGGGGATGTAGAAGGGGGTGGGGACAAGTGAGCAGGGAAGTATCCTGGGCTAAGAGAAGTCATCCATCCATCAGCTCCCTCTGTCAGTAGATGGAGCTGTAGGTACAGATTTGAAGGAGGAGACATCTTTGTGAGCAAAATTAAGTTTACACAGTGATCAGGGAAAGAATTACCTTTCTGACTGGTGAAGTAAAAGGGAGGACGATTCACACAAGGTGGAGAGGAAGAAAATTCAGGGACCCACTTGTGAGTTGCTCCTTCACTACTCACTCTATTTTCCCTACTGCTAATGTATTTGCCCTGTTTAGAACTAGAAAGTGCCTCTGAGATAATCTAGTCCAGCACCCTAATTTTACAGATAAAGAGACTTGGGCCAGGAGACATGCAGACCCTCACCTAAGCTGTTAGTCCCCATCAAACTATGTTGAAGTCTATGGTGATCAAATGCTTATTTCATGGACCTGTTCATGAATGAAGAGTCTCTGTAGACTAGGGGATGGTGGAACTGTTTTCTGTTCTTTGCGCATGGTCATCAGATTAGATTCAGGTCAACCTCAGAATGTAAAGCTCTTTTATCCTGAGAGGTATTTACTCTAGTTTTGGATAAATCACTAAACGCTGGAATGCGGCAGCTAGGTGGCCCAGTGAATAGAGTACTGAACCTGAAGTCAGGAAGACTCATCTTCCTGAATTCAAATATGACCTCAGATCTAGGCAAGTCAATTAAGCCCATTTGCCTCAGCTTCCTCATCTGTAAAATTAGCTGGAGAAGGAAATGAAATGGATTTTTCTAAGAAAGCCATAAATGGGGCCATAAAGCGTCAAACAAAACTGAAATGTCTCAACAATAAGAAAAACTGGAATAGGTGGCACTGTTGGTTTGGGGGAAGTGAGGGGAGAGTGTGAACTCAGAAGGATCACATTTAGAATAAAAATATCCTAACTTTGGAAGGGAAGCTTTTAAGAAGTTATTTGACATGATCTCCCACCAAAAGCAGGACTCTTCTCTATACTATCCATTTATTGAATAGTCCCAGCAGTTGGAAGCTGTGGAACTCTGGTTTTGGCATCAGAGAGACAAGGCTCAAATCTTTACTCTTCCATTTAATTCCCATACAAGCTTGGGTCTTATTTGTCTTGACTAAAAAATGAGGAGGTAGACTGTATTCATGAATGCTTGAAAAAAATAAGTATCTATTAACCCTTAATGTGTACCAGTCAGTCAACAAATATTTAATAAGCTGTTACAAACAATGAAATATCTACAGACAAGCTATAAACAAGATAAATGGAAAATAATTAACAGAGGAAGGTACTAAAATTAAAAAAAATTAGAAAAGACTTCCTCTAGGAAGTGGGATTTTCACTGGGACTTGAAGGAAGCTGGGGAAGCTAGGAGGTTGAGATGAGGAGAAAGAGCATTACAGGCATGAGAGACATCCAGAGAAAATGCCCAGAGCCAAGGCTGTTTTGTTTGAGCTAGAAGGTCCATGACGCTAGATCAAAAGGAAAAGAGAAGAGAATAAGTATTTTGATAATGCCTACTGTCTACTAGGCATATTTATAAATTTTTATATTTATATTTATAAATATTTATTTATATATATTCAGAAATATTTAGAAATATTTCATTTGATCCTCACAAGAACCCTACAAGGTAGGTGGTATTATCCCCATTTTACAGTTAAGCAAACTAAGTAAACAGAAGTTAACTTGCCCATGGACACACAACTAGTAAGTACCTAAAGACAGATTTGAACTCAAATCTTCCCGACTCTACACCCAGCAATCTATCCTCTCTATCATACAGTTTTGTATTTTTTTTGTTTTTGTTTTTTTCGGGGGGGGGGAGATGTAAGAAGACAAATACTAGGAGAATTTTGCTTGGATGGTAGATATGAACAGTATGAACCTCAAAGGAAGAGAGATTACTGAGTGAGAGCAGAAGGGAGAAAACCTGGAAAAGACAGTCGGGATTCTCCAACTCAACCAGTGCTCAGCACAGTGCTGCACACATAGTCTAGTACAGAAATGGTTTTTTGTTGATCTGTTGATTGGTTAGAAGAGTAAGAGGGGGAAAATTGCCTCTGAGAAGTAGACGAATTTAGGTAGAGTAGTGGAGAAGTCCATTAATGATGATAGGAGATAAAATGGTTCTAGCTCAGCCCTTGAGTTTTTGCCTTCAGCGGCTCAGCCTGTCTTGTTATTGTTTCCTATAAGGCCTAGAGAAGTCTCCCTCATGACAGGCATAAGCAGGAGTTAGTGTGTAACTGACCAGGAGGCAGAAGCTGACATGACCTGGCCTCACTTGTTGAAGACCCTCATGTTAGGCCAGGACAGAGTTCCTCTTTGGTGATCTTAGGATAACTTCAATCCAGCTAAGCCACGGCTTTGCTACCCACAGGGAACCTGTTTGGATTCCATCATTTTTCAGGCCAAAGCCCCTTTGTAGCTTTAGGCAGGATCTCTGCTCCTTTTTGCTGAGGTTGTTACCATTTCTGAAGTTCAAAGCATTCTATTTCCCTCGAACCTCTAAGGTGAAAACCTACAGCTAGAAAGACAAAACCCTGGGAAATTTGGAAGCAAAGTATCATCTGGTGAATTAAGGAAAGTGAAACCCTGAGAATCCTTATCTGGGAGACAGTGACCTATCTCAGCTAAGGGAAACATCATCTTTCTGCTAGACAGGGAGCCATTACTGACTCTCTTGGTACACCAGCATAGTTAGTTAGTTAAAACAGTTAACATTGTTTTCTTTCTATCTCCAGAACTTAGAAGATTCTCTAGTCAGTGCTAACTAGATACTTATTGGTTGACTGACTCATTAATTTTGATGGGAATGTCTCAGAAAAACACTCAGTGGATTTAGCTGCTCTACCCTTCTCCCCCCCTTGCTATCCCAAGTAATAAAGTAAGAAATTCTTTGACCCTTCAGGACTTTGAAGGAGGAGGGTAGGTCCCTGTTACCTAGACTGGGTAGAATATGGCTTAACTCCTGTAGACCCAGTAATGAGGCGATACAAGTTCCCCCAGGAGACTTGAGTTGTCTCAATTACTGAATCTCATTTGATCTGTCACAGGGATATTCAACAGAAGTAACACCTAACAAATACCTTCTACTTAAGACCCTTTCTGACGTCTCAGAGACCATCTAGTCCAATCCTCTCATTTTGTGGATGAGGAAACAGACAAGAGATTTGAAGTGACTTTCCCAAGGTCACAAAGGTAACATGAATCAGAAGTGGGATTTGAACACAGTTCCTCTGCCTTCACACTGTTTACTTTCCATGGCATCAGAGTATACTGCCTTCAGATGTTTATCGCAGAGGAATCACCCCATAACAATACCATCTATAGGATAACAAGGTGGCACAGTGGTTAGAGTGCTAGAACTGGAATTAGTAAGACTTAAATTCAAATCTAGCCTCAGGTACTTGCTATCTGAATTACCCTGGGCAAGTCACTTAACCCTGTTTACCTCAGTTTCCTCATCTGTAAAATGATCTGGAGAAGGAATGGCAAACCAATCTATCATCTTTGCCAAGAAAAACCTAAAAGGAGGCATGAAGAGTCAGACAGGACTGAAACAACTAAACAACAACAGCAATATTGTCTACTAAGTCAGCATCAGTGGAAGTAGGATCCTCCGCCAGTAAATCAGGGGTCTTTGGCAGTAGTGAAGGAGAGAAAGTTAGTTATGAGTTCTAGATCATTTACAGAGTAAAAATGTAAAGAACATTCTTGGTGCCAGAGAATAGTAGGGAGGTGGGAGAAATGAGTGAGGAATCCTTGGTCAGACAAAGCAGATGTGTTGGTTGATTTTTCTCAGTGCCTTTTTTTTTACATGGAGGAGTGCTCTAAAACCAAGTGGGTAATATATTGAAATGACTCTGGTGTGAAGAGAAGAGGCATCAATAAAATTTTCTTTTTTATTTAATGAATTGAATTTCAGGATCATGGATTTAGAGATTACCAGGGCCTTCTGTATAATCTAATTTGACCACCTTATTTTACAGATGAACAAAATGAAACTCAGAGAAAAAACTTGACTTGTCCATAGTTACATGATAATTTAGTAGTAGAGTGAAGGCTGGTTAGACCCTTGTCTTCTCAGTCATACTTCAATGGTCTAGCCAATGTATCTAGTGACATTTTTATGAATATATCTGTGAAAAATCACCTATACATTTTATCAATATCAGTAGATGAAATTTAGGAATTTGGAGGTTTGCTTATCTTGCTCCCATGGACATTCTTTAGTCTCAAATAAAGAATCAAGCAGACTCTCAGACAAAGTTCTGAGAGTTATTTGGTCTGTTCCATTCTTGTTTCCCTTTCCTTTTCTGTCATTAGTAGGCATCTGACCCTGTGTCTTTAAGCAAAAATGATCTTCCTTTGCCCTCAATAACCCCAGATTTTTATCCATTCTTGTTATCTTATTCCCTCTTCTTTCTCTGCTCTTCTGCTAGTTTCTGCTTTTACTACCAAATAGAAGAGTTTTTGCATATGTCCCATCTCACATTCCACATATCAGATTTCTAGAGCTTAGAAAAAGAGTCAATGTTAAAGAAGCAGCCCTGGAATCAAAGAATTGTGTCCAAATCCTGGTTTTGCTCTTGAATAACTAAGTTACCATGGGTGAGTAACTTTCTGAGTCTCTCTTTCCCTTTCTATAAAAATGGTAAGTTTGGTGATTTTTCAGGTCCTTTCTGGTTCTGAGACTATAACATCTAGCATCTAGCACCTAGCACCTAGGAGAGTACCTGGAACATAACAGGTATTTAAGAAATGTTTTCTGATTGGTTGTGATTTTGTGACTCATAGGGATTTCAAAGCACTTCACACACACGCACACACATACGCACACACATGCTATAGAAAACCCAATATTTTCTGAGCACTTCTGGAACTCTCATTTACTCTAATACGATGGTATGGCACAAATTAGTGTTTGTAGAAAGAAACTTAGCTAGTTGTACACTGGCCTAAAGTAGTGAATGAATTTTCCCTAATTTCTATGAAGAAATTCAAGTATAACCAGGTCACAGCACAGTAGAATTGAGAAAGAGAAATCATGAGTTCTGACCAGTGCCTAACAATGAGGAAACTCTCCCTGTTATGTTTCCTGCAGTTCAGCAGCCTCATGCACTGGCTAAGAAACTTTAGGAAGGACTGTGCACTTGGGAAGAAGTTTTTTTTCATGTTTAAAAATCCATTACTTATTTATAATGCTCTTTTGTTTTAAATTTAGGGTTCCAAAATCTCTCCCTCCTTCCCACACCTTCTCATCCATTGAGAAGGCAAGCAATATGATATCAATAATGCATGTGAAATCATGCAAAATATATTTCCATATTAGCCATATTGTAAAAAAAAGGAAAGAATAATAAAAAATGAAAAAATATATACTTCATTTTGCACTTGGTGTTCATCAGTTCTCTTTCTGGAGGTGGACAGCATTTTTCATCATGAGCCCTTTGGAATCATCTTTGATCATTTTATTGATCAGAGTAGCTAAGTCTTTTTTAAAATTTTTATTTATTTAATTTTTAATTTATAGAATAAAAAAGCATTTGTAGAATATAGTAAAATAAAAAAGACATGAGACTGAATCTTTTATGTACAACTTGCTATTCCTTTTAAATATATAATAAAGTTGTCATGTATTTTTTGTTTCTTCCCTCCCCATTCCTATCCTAGAGATGGCTACCATTAGATACAAATATGTGTGTGTTTGTGTTTGTGTGTATATATGTTATATATATATATATATATATATACCTGTGTACATGTGCATATATATATAATGTTTATATATATTTAAATATATGTGTAAAATCATAAAATCATTCTGTACATACTTCTATTTGTCAGTCCTGTCTCTGGATGCAAATAGCATCTTCCTTCATATGTACTTTGCAGCTAATTTGAGTATATATAATAGTTAAAATGACTTATTCACTCAAAGTCTTTCTTAAAACAATATTGCTATTACTGTATACAATGTTCTCTTGATTTTGCTCGTTTTGCTCTTCATTATTTTGTGCAAGTCTATCCATGTTTTCCTACAATCATTTGAGCTCATCATTTCTTTTAGCATAGTAATATTCCATCACAATAATTTGCACAACTTGTTCAGCCATTCTCCAATTGATGGTATTCTGGCAATTTTCAGTTCTTTGACACCAGAAAGAGAACTGTTAAAATAGTTTAGAACATATAGGTTATTTTCTTTTTTCCCTAATCAACTTTGGAAATGGACCCAGTAGTGACATTCCTGGGTCAAAGGATATAGGCATTTTAATAACTCTTTGGGCATAATTCTAGATTGCTCTCCAAAATGGCTGAATCAATTCAAAATCTACCAATAATAAGTTAGTGTATCAATTTTTTCTTCATCCCCTCCAACATTTGTCACCTTCCTCTTTAGTCATTTTAGCCAGTCTAATAGGTATAACACACACACACACACACATCAAGGTTGTTATCATTTGCATTTCTCTAATCAATAATTATTTAGAGCATTTTCATATGAGTATAAACTCATAAACTATTTTGATTTCTTCATCAGAAAACTGCCTGTTTATATCCTTTGGCCAATTATCAATTGTAGAATAATGTGCATTCTTAAAGACTTGACTAAGTTCTTTATATATTTGAGGTGTAAAATCTTTATCTTTATTTTCCTCCAATTTTCTGCTTCCCTTCTGATCTTGGCTACATTTGTTTTAATTGTACAAACCTTGTTTAATTTAATGTAATCAAAATGATCCATTTTGCACCACATTCTACTCTCTGTCTTTTGTTTATTCATAAATTGTTCACATGTCCATAGGTCTGATAACTAATATGTTCCATGCTCTGCAAATTTTCTCTATCTAGGTCATGTATCCATGTGATATTACCTTGGTAAATGGTGCAAGATATTGGTTTATGCCCAATTTCTACTATACTACTTTCTAATTTTCTTAAACATTTTTCCCAATTATGAATTCTTATCCCAAAATCTTGTCCTTCTATTTGTCAAAAATGAGGTTACTCTATTTATTAACTGGTGTAAATCGTATGTCTACTCTGTTCCATTGATCTATGTTTCTTTTTCATAGCCAGTACCAGATAGTTTTGATAATTATTGTCTTATGGAAACTAATGATCATTACAATATTGCTGTTACTGTTTACAATGATCTCTTGGATCTCCCTTCAGTCTGCATCAATTAATACTCATCTTCCCAGGTTCTTCTGAAACCATCCTGCTCATCATTTCTTTTTTTTAATGATACCTTTAATTCAATCTAATTATTTCCTTTGACATCCTCTGTATGTTATGATTTAAGGACATAAATTGTTTTGTTTCGGTTTGGTTTTTGTTGTTTTTTTGATTTGTGGAGGGAGGGGGAAGGTAGAGCAATTAGAGTTAAGTGGCTTGCCCAAAGTCACATGACTAACTTTGTGTTAAATGTCTGAAGCTGGATTTGAACTCAGGTCCTCCCGACTCCAGGGCCAGTGTTCTACTCACTGTGCCACCAATCTCCCCCTCATCATTTCCTATAAAACAACAGTATTATACCATAATCATGTACCATACCTTGTTTAGCCATTCCCAAATTGATGAGCATACCCTCCATTTCCAAATCTTTGGCACCAGAAAAAGAGTTTTCTAGAAATATTTTAGTACACATGGGTTCTTTTTCTTTTTCTTTGATCTCCTTGGGATATAGCCTTATTAGTTGTATTGATAGATCAAAGGATAGGCACAATTTTATAGCCCTTTGGGCATAATTCCAAATTGTTCTCTAGTATAGTTGAACAAGGGACCATGCTTTTCCATATCTCCTCCAGCATTTGTCCTTTTGTTTTCTGTAATGTTAGTCATTCTCATAGGTATGAGGTGGTACCTTAGAGTTGTTTTAATTTGCATTTTCCAATCAATAAGTATTTAGAGAGTTCTTTATATGAGTATTGATAGTTTTTATTTCTTTTTCCAAAAACTGACTATTCCTATCCTTTCACCTTTTAACAATTGGGAAATAGTTCTTATTTCCATAATTTTGACCCAGTTCCCTATATATTTAAGGAATTAGTTCTGTTATCAGAGAAACTTGCTGTAATAATTATTTCACCATTACCTGCCTTCCTTCTAATTTTTACTTCATTTTGTTTTCATTATCCATTGTATTTCCCCATGATCCTCTCTTACTGTTGTTTGGTCACAAACACAGGAGGAAAAGATATTCACAGTCTTAAGACTATCTACCCTTTGTAAATTTCTCATTATCCCTCCACCTTGTTTCATTTTTCTTGATTCCCTGAAAGGGTAAGCAGTGGCCCAAATATTGACTTTACCAAACTGAGATCTTTCATCGGGGTTTAAATATAACAACAATGATCCTGGTTCATGACCAAACAGTTGTTTTGATTTTGTTTTACTTTCTTAATCTTCAGTGGATTTGAAAATTTGGAACGAGAGAATGGAATGAATGTGAAATGTGCCTGTTTTGTGGGGAACAGGTAGCATTCCTAGAAGAATGCTAGTTCCTTCAATCAATCAATCAATGAACCATGTGGCAGACATTGTGCTAAGTGTACTGGGGATATAAATACAATGAATGAAATAGGAGTTTATGCATACATACATACACATATACGTATATGTATGTATGCATAAACATACATACATACATACACATATATATTCATATATATGTGTGTGTGTGTGTATATGGGTGCATAAACAGGATAAATATAAAGAGAAAAAAATACAAATGCAGTGAATTACAAAGTAGTTTTGAGTGGGAGAATTCCCTAGCAAATAGTAAGTACATAAATATTTGTTGATGGATTTATGTGTTTAGTGGTTCAATAACAATAACACTTAATAGGTGCATAGATTTAGCACTCAAAATGATGCTAGACCCCATTTTACAGATGAGAAAGCTGAAGTCCAGGGCAGTTGCTTGCCTTACCTAAGGTCACAGAGGGAATGAGCCCTATAAATCTGTGACAGAATTTGAACCTAGGTCCTAGACCCTATAGTCAGTATTCTTTCCTTTATACCAAGCTGTCTATTGTTTGCAGAATGATGTGTTAGGTACTGAGAGAGAACGCTTAAGTAAGCCATTGTTCTTGAGAAATTCAAAATTTTAAAGAGTATACCAAATCCATTGTTTAACCTATCAATCAAAAAAACATTTATTCAGTGTGTACTGGTGGAATCATAATAAGGTTGTCCTCAGTCCCAATATCCTAATTTTATTATAGGCTCCATTTAACAGCAAGCCCACTGTACCTACTTAGCCCCCATCCCCGCCAATATCCTAACTTCTTTATATATGCCTCACTGCAGCACCGGAACAACAGGTATGTCCCTGAACTCTTAGTTTCCACAGAAATAGCATGTGTGTCCATGTGATGGGAACCCAGCTATTGCTCTACCTAGTCACTGCCCCCAGACCCATTCTCACAGAAACAACTGTGTTCTTGTATTCAGTCACAATCATATCTATAATCTATTTAGCCCAAGACAGAGCACAAAAGCTATCTATCTTGACCAGAAATAACCACAGTAGCTAGCCAATTAGAGGGCAGCTGACTGGAATGTTTAACCACAAAACCATAGACCGGACCCCAAAATCCTCATTCCTTTTTAATAGTAATCATATTCCTATGTCCTATGTAAATTTTGATTGTGTAATTAGCATCTTTACCCTATAAAAATCTGAAGTTGCTGGTTCCTCTTAGAACATAGCCTACTTCACGAGAAGCATCAATCTCAGTAACTGCCTGTACTTGGATTGGAGGTGGTCTGACTCTAAATTCTTTGAGATGGTTCCACCACAACACATCATGAAACCTCAACAGTTTTTGAGTGAGAAGAGCCCCCACCTCAACAGTACTATATGTTACAACCTTTGCTGGTCACTGGAGAGTCAAAGACCAAAGTGAAATAGTCTCTGCTCATTGGTGGAGATAAGTTTGTACACATAAAGTAATATCTATACAATGCCTTTTGCAATCAGGGAGGCTGGCAGTTAATGCACCCACCCCCAAAAGAGATTTGATTATGGGTTTATGTATAATGAATATACAATGAACTTCTTTTTTTTCAGTTTTAATTTTAATTTATTTTCTTGGTTACATCATTCATTTCCACAAGGTTTTGAGTTACAGATTTTCTCCCTTTTTTGCCCCTACTCCCCAGCCCAGGACATTGATCCCACTGTAAGGTCCCTCCCACAATCTATTCCCTTTTATGCCCTCCTCCAA
>CM053596.1:139596547-139620222 GCA_028646575.1 Pseudocheirus occidentalis | reverse complement strand
GGGACTCAGTGTTATGGTTTCTGAATAAAGACCTTGGTTCTGCCTTCCATGTGGAGAGTTTGCTATATTTTGTGATCCAAAACTACACCAACATATTCATAACCATCATGGGTGTTGTGAATATCTCATTATTGATACATCCATATATATTGCATTTGTTTCTCTGATATGTTGCTTAACCCCAGTGGAGTACTAATTTCTTTCAGACAGGGAGTGTTTTTTTTCCTCCAATATTTGCTTTTACATCATCTGTGCCTAGGACTGTGCCTAGAATATAGTAAGCACTGAGTAAAGGCTTGCTGAAATCTATTGAATCCAAGGCTCTTGGGTTTAGTGAAAAGAACCAATATAATTGTGATCTGCCTATCAGTTAATAAAAATATTTCCCAGAGCACCCATTCAGCTTTTGGGGAAATTGACTAATAGCACTACCATAATGAATCTACTTTAGTACCAGCACCCAACTTGTGACCTCCCAGCACTATCTGTCCAAGAATAACATTAATAATAATCATACTATTAAACAAGAGCTTGGTTTGCACCTGAAAATTTTGAGAAATGGTCTCATAAATTACATTCCAGGGATACCATCTTTAAGCGTTAACAGGCAGAACGGACTCTGAATTCTGGGAATTGAGCATAATTACATGGAAATTGACAAGGCACAAATGCCAAGAATTCTGTTAACCTTTAATATTTTGAAAAAACTCTCCCCTTGTAATTATCTCTTTCTTTTGTCTTAAATGTTACTGATGAATATTTAGTGGCAAAAGCAAATAAGAATGTGAATGGGTACTGGAAACTTTGGTTCTGTCTGGAATCCCAGGTCAATGCAGATATTTGGTAAATAATGGGAAACTGAAAGGAAGACTAGAAGCTTGGCTGTTTCCCAGATTCATGAACATTGTGGATATACCCTAGCTCATTTTTCCAACGATTTTCCAAGTAAGATATAAGTTCCTTATACTCTGACCTAAAGTGACAGTGTTGATCTAAGGAGCTAGTCTGGACTCAAGAAAAGACTTTAAATCTTTTTACTCTTCAAATATCCTATCTGGAAAATGTGGTGATGATATTTAGCATTATTGCTAGTAGTGGTACCAATAATTGGCAAAGAAAGTCCCCTACCAGGAGCTCCATACACTGATGGAATCACAAAGTCAGTAAAAACCACCACCAACAAAAATAATACTGCCTTAAATATAAATAATCCTTTTTAACTTCCCAAAGTACTTTTGCATCTATTATTTCATCTGATCCTCACAAGAAATTGTTTGTGGTAGGTAAAATAGGCACCTTCATTTTACAGTTAAGAAAATTGAGCTCTAAAAGATGCCTGAAAAGTATTCTTATTTAGATTTCAGGATGAGACATAATTCAGTAGGAGAGAATAATGTATTATGACTGTTAGTAAAAATCTAGGTTAGGCCTTAACTGTAGTATTAGCATAGCAAAATTATGCTAGATCTTCTCAGGGAGAAAGAATTCAGTCTTCACATATAGAAATGTGGAAGTTTAGAGCTATGTGACTCTACCTATCATTGGTTATGGTATCTGTTTTCCCTTAAAAACTCACATTCCAAACCAGAGCTACAATAACCCCCATTTTAAACCAAAATCCCCAAGAGATTCTAGCTGGATCATGAAATAAGCTTCCTGGAAGCATCCTCAGTTCTTCATCATGGTGGAGGAAGCAGACCAGCAGCTGAGCTCTCTGGCACATCTCCAAACTCAGCTGAGCCCATCTGTCAGTAGCTGAAGCCTGCCCTTCTCCCACTTGCTTGAATGTGGAATGGAAGTGGCCTTTTAACAGAACATTGTCTTAGGATTGTTTGAAGCAAGTCTGACAGAGAAAGGAAGATTCATTCCTGACACCAGTCATAGTAATATCTGCCACCAAAATGACATTTTCCTTTTAATGATGAAAAATGCATCTGGAAATCCAGAGAAAGAGCAACTTTTATCTTCTGTTCTGAAGTGGAGAAAGCCACTCCTGCTCCTAGTTTGCAATTTGAGGACAAGAATTAGGGGCCTGATGGCAATTGGGTTATAGCTCAAATTAAATTGGAACCCAATTTGGGAGAGAAGGATCTAAGTAGATAGCTTACAGCTCAGACAGCCTCCTTTACCAGTTGTCTAATTTCTCAGGAGACCTGCTGCCTAATTTTTGTTAGCATTGCCTTGATTAATGTCAGACCCTGATCATATAGGCCAATGTTGGCTTTCATAGTTATGTGACATGCCCATGTCTGGTTTTATATAGTTAGTGAATCTCGTGGGAATTCACTGATATGGATTTTTCGGATTTTGTGATGTATATTCTGTAGTGTGAAGTAGCCATGACAAAACAGATCTCATTTTTGTTTCTACTATATTCTAAGAGACAGAGTTAAGTCAAGAGTTTATTGGATGCTATTTTTAAAATGAGATTTCCAGCTTATGCACAAGCAAAATCAATGCAACAGGATGGAATGGAGAAAGGGTGAAACCTCCCCACAGAGGTGGTGTAAACTCAAATACAAAGGGATCCCTACAGGCAACATATTGATTTAGAAAACCACAAATTAACATTATCTATGCTGTATTGAATTTTCATTTTGTTACTCATTTCCCAGTTACATTTAAATCTTGTGGCTGATTTCCAGCATTTTGTCTGTGCCCAGAAAACTGAGTAAAAATTCAGCAGCTCTGGTTTGATAGGATAAAAAAAGTTGTACCAAATATCTACATTAAACGTCTGAAATTTAAGCTGCTAGATCCCTCCCTTCTTCCCCTCCCCAAAAGACTATCTTGTTTTTTTCAATCTAAATAATTTTTATGTGTATGTTGTCTTCTATGCTAGAAATACCAATATTCAGCACTGAGCTTACCAAATAGCCATTGTTTAATTAATACTTGCTAATTAATTGACATAAGTTTTATCAAGAGTTATACCTTAATAGACAAACACTCAAAAGATATGAACAAACAGCTTTTGAAAGAAGAATAAAAAACCATTATCAACTATAGTAAGAGAAATATCTATTAGCATCTCTTGTTTTCATACATAAATAAGACTAGTCAATAGAGCAAGTTGTAGACTACTTTCATATGTATGGGAATTCACTACATTTGCAAGGAGTGACCTTTGGGATTCCAACCCAGTGTTATACCCCTTCCTTCTTAATTCTCTTTTTGAGATATACAATTCAGACAATGCGTCATTTTTAACTTCTTACATTTTAACAAGGTGGAGCTCATTATAATTATTAAACATATAAGAATACATACATTATTTACACACATGCAAAGTTGCTCAAATTTAGTCCCATTTTTACTTAGCCCAGGGATAACTAAAGTAGTGCTTTAGAAAAATATCTGGGGAGTCAAGAAGTCCACAGTTCAGATTCCAGCTTTGACACCTACTGCTTGTTTGACTATATCAAAGTTGCCTTACCTCACATTTCTAAAATGAGGGGCTTGTGCTTTATGACTTAACATCCCTTCTAGCAATAAATTGATGACATAAATGTACTCTAAGTTGCTTTCCAGTTCAGAATCCAAGATACTATGGTATTGACTTGGTCCACTCAGTCAGAAGTGGACCACAAACATTCTATTCCTCTGTCATCTTTTCTCCTTCTCGGTCATATCCTTTCATTAAATTGAAGAATTCACACCAACCTACTAGGATACAGATGACACAATAGATACCCCCCAAGAAGAAGAGAAAAGCTGCTATGACTGTTTTCAGGAAAGAACAGCAGGGAGCTAGAGGGGAAAAAAAATCTCATCCTGTCTGAAAACTGAATTGTTGACCCACTTGACTAAATGACGTTGGCACCCCTGCTGTTGGTAGCCTGGAGTGAGGCATCACCAGCCTCACCCTGGATCCCTGTCAGAAGAATAAGACTGTTGTCTGTTATGAGGCTCTGAGTTTAAAGCTGAACTCTAGTAACAGAGTGAGAAGACTAGAGTGTTTTTGCTACTTTTGCCCCCAAATTTTGCCAGAGTGGCAAGCCTCTTGAGATAGGGAGAACTTGGGTCTATCCCATGTGTTTGATCCAACTGGACTTCAAAGTTTCACTTCCCTAAGGGAAAAGCCTGAAGCTATGTAGTGGGATTGGTATCACAAAGCAAGCCACTCACTAGTACTGGAGTAAACAAGCCACATGAAATAAAAACTGCATAGATATAAACAGGAAGACACTGGAGCATGAAGAATTTTGGTTAGGTTAAAGGCAGGACCTACTGATAATGAATTAATATGAATTAATATGAATAATGAATAATTAAAGACCTAGCAAGAAGAGTTAGAGATTCTTTATATGAGGCATAATCTAAAACAGGGACAAATTCCCTATGGCTTACAACCAAGAAAAGAATTTCTCCTATTTTCCATTTTGTGTGTGTGTGTGTGTGTGTGTGTGTGTGTGTGTACAGTGAATTGCATGGCTTTGGTTTTGTTTTATAATTGAACTGATTGCATTTAATAATGACAATCCCATCTAATCTGTGACTTGGGCCAGTATGGCAGTCAGGTTATCATATTTCTTTTCTTTTCTTTTTTTTTTTTTTGGCTTTTTGGAGAGGGAGAGGTAGGGCAACTAGGGTTAAGTGACTTGCCCAAGGTCACATACCTAGGTTGTTTGTGTGTGTGTGTATGTGTGTGTTAAGGTCAGATTTTGGTAAGGTCAGATTTGAACTCAGGTCCTCCTGACTCCAGGGTTGGTGCTGTATTCACTGTGCCACCTAGCTGCCTCAGGTTAGCGTATTTCTTAACTCTACCTAGAATGGTTTTTGGTATATAGTAGACTCTAAGAAAATATATTAACACTCCAGCTATCTAGGAACAAGTCACTTTTTTTGGCCAAATATTGTGAAGAGCTGAAAGTTTTTCTTTAACTTTCATTTTTATGGAGATCTTTCTAAAATGTTTTACAGGCTTACCTTGGCTTCTTAAACAGACATACTGAACATAGTTTAGCCTTTTCTTTGTGACTGAGGGCTATCAGAATGAATGTTGATTATTGTACTTTTCCATAATACAAAATGTCTTACATTTATATATCCATTGTATATATATACATATATATATATATATATATATAAATTTTATTTACTTCTTCATATATTGCCTTCATATAGTTCATATTTAAGCTCCTAAACCTTAAAACTACAACAAGAATTTTAGGACACTTTGTATACACAGATTTTTTAATGTGTGCCCCTATATTAAATGACCCTGCACTATTGTGTTTTTTAAATTATTATGCTTTCTTTTTTTATAGTATTTATATCTTCTTTATCATTTTCGGTTGCCACGTCTCCTGACAGTCATTATGTCTACCTTTAGTTGTCCTTCTTCCAGGTTCTGATTTTCTGTAGTTAATCTCCTGTGAGGCTATAAGGTAGTGAGTCACATTTGTTAAAATTATATATAAAGGAAGAGTGAATAGGCCCTGATTGAGTGCTTGGATGGCTCTTTATGTATAAAGTGTTTTTGCTTAATGCATAAACTCCGTGACAATTATTTGGCTGCTTGTAGATTTTTGTGGATTACTTCCTGGTTCTTGGACATGTTCTAGACAGGTGACATTTTGCATAACTAATCTTTGGTTAAATGGGATATTACCAAGTTTATTCAGTGAATGAATCCATCTATAAATGTGTTCACATCCCTCACCATAAATAAGTTTTTCCCTTGACCAATCTCCTTGAGAGATTTGATTCCTTTTCCTTTCATTATCAAACTTTTTCTACTTCTATTTTCTCTTCATCCTCTCCTTCTTTAACCCTTTGCATTGCTGACTTTTCACTAATCATTGCTTTACAATTACCCTGCCAAAGGCTGCCAAGTGCCGCTTAGTTATAGTGCAGGCTTGTTTTCTCAGTCTTAGTGTGCCTTGAGTGATCTTTAGCATTTGACACTTTTGATTACCCTCCTAGGGAAATTCTTTCTTTTCCTCATTTCCTATTGCTTTCCTGTTCCTACCATTTTCCTTCACATAGGCAATGACTCTCCTTTTCAGTACCTTCTCTTTCCTTCTGTATGGGGGTATTCTCCAAGGTTTGAGCCTCATACCTTTCTTCTGACTTTTCTTTCTTCTGCTTTCTTCTCTATACTCTCTACCTTAGAGATTTCAGCTACCCTCTGCTCATGAACTACCAACCCGACACTGGTGAATTCCAAATCCTAGTCATGATTTCAGTACTAAGTTCTTGTCTTATATTTCCAATTGCTTGCTTGACATTTCCATTTAGAAGTCTCAAATGATCAGAGGTGTCGGGGATGGACAACAGCTCGTAATCACATATGGGCCATCACAACAATGTATCACTTACAATTTTTTAAACCTTTCATTTTATATCTCCTTTAACTACCATCCTCATGGCTTTCCTTCCTGTGATTCCTTTGTGTCTTTCCCTTCCCCATCCCCCTGTACCCCACATCAAGTCAATTACCAAGTAAAGTGATTCTTATTTCTCAGTGTCTCTTGTATGGATCCCTTCCTTTCTTTCTTCACTGCCACAACTCTAGTAATACCCACATTAACTCTTGCTTGCACTGTTGTAGTGCCTTCATAACTGGTCTCCACTATCCACTCTCTTCCCCTTGAATCCATTCTACACCTACTTTCAATTTAATATTCATAGAACACTGCTTTGATCAATTTCTGCTCAGATACTTTCAGTGATACTCCACTGACTGTAAAAACAATGATCAGATTCCTTAACTTAGCCTTCAGAGACCCCAGTAGAGAAACCTGTCTTTCCAGTTTTTCATCAAATACCTCTGCAATAGATACAGCATTGGCTTAGAGTCAGGAGGACCTGAGTTATATCCCACCTCAGATACTTACTAGGTGTATGACCCTGAGAAAGTCCCTTAACCCCAGTCAGTTTTTCATCTGCAAGTCAGTTTCCTCATCTTCAAATGGGGCTAACAGTAACATCTACCTCCTAGGGTTATTGTGAGAATGGAATGAGTTAACACATGTGAAGAGATTTAGAAACTTAAAAATATTATATAAATTCTAATTATTTATATTATTGTTATTATTATCATTTCCCCTAAACGCCAACTATTATTCATTCCTCATTCTCTGTAAACGACTTTCCCTATCCCCATCTTTGTGCCATTCCTTATCACATTACCTCCATGTAAAAGAATGGCCTT
Organism: Pseudocheirus occidentalis; assembly: GCA_028646575.1. Taxonomy (NCBI): domain Eukaryota; kingdom Metazoa; phylum Chordata; class Mammalia; order Diprotodontia; family Pseudocheiridae; genus Pseudocheirus; species Pseudocheirus occidentalis. The sequence continues at coordinate 139,613,063 of CM053596.1, read as the reverse complement.
GTTCTCATCTCCACTTACTGAAACATTCTTTTTCTTTCAATACCCTATCTACCTGATTAGCATTAGCCTCCAATAACCCTAATAGCAGGGATGCTGTTTTCCACAGAGTAGGTGACTAATATTTTAAGGGCTTCTGTGAATTGACCATCCTATGACCAAAGGTGGCAAGGATGGGCAACGGATTTGGAATGCTGAAATCAATCCAACTCAAAAGACAGAGCAGAGTTATATAAAAATATGAAGACCAGGAACATAAGTAATATCTTCCTCAGCCAATATTAATATTGTTAGGCTCCCGTATAGCCAATTGGTTGAATTTATTGTTTGTATTATTTTTTTTAATCTAACAGTAGATGAAAGTTGTTCATATGATTACATTTTTATATGCAAAGAAATAGGCAGGAAATCAATTCGGATCTAATAAAAATTGTTGAAAATTGCTAATACAAGCTCAATAATATAACCTATTTTGGGAAAAAAAGATGATTAAAACATATATGGATTTAAGTGTATCAAGACTGTAAGCCCAGTATGATGGTTAGCTCCTGTCATCATTACCTTCTTCCATCCACAAGTTTCTAGTGGTTATCCCAGGCACGAATCCTTGCCATTAACACAGTGATGGAAATTAACTGCAGTCATGAACAGACATCAGATTCCAGGAAAATCACAGTCTGTTCTGTGGCAGCCATTCTTGGCTCAACAAATGACAAGATAATGTTTCCCAGGGGGTATATTGTGTGTCCCCACATGAACAGAAAGGGACTGGGAGAACCAGAGTCATATGAGGAGAATACATATGTCTGTGAGAAGACTTGGCGAGAACAGAGAGGCACCCACTTAATTGAAAAGCTGTAGATCAGGTAGAAGGGCATTGGGAAAGAGAGGAGGCTGGGAAATGGGGTAACACATGCTTATGTGTGTGGCAGGGGTTTGGGGGCACTTTTCACATAAAAGCAGGAGGAGTCAGTATAAAGTTGAGAAATGAGATTTTGAGCACAAGGGATTCTAGTGATTGTGCGTAATGCATGCATAAGTAGCATGTTGCTGAAAGTGAAGGGAGAAGGGCTCACACAGAGACATCTATCCTTGACTTTGGCAACAATTTATCATGCAAAAAGGAGTCATTTTTCCTCCTGTTTCCTTCCTTTTCCTTCACCCATCTTCTTCATTAAAGACAGCCCATTTGCCCCTCCTCCTTTTCTTCCCCCTCTCTCCAACCCTCCTAACATTACAGCAATTTATTTGTAAATGATAGTCGAGAGGGAAGTACCAGCTGTTCCCTTGCTGGGAGCACCAGGGGGGCTCTGGGTGATTCTCTGTGCCTGTTGGGTAGTACCTCTTGGAGGCCAGTATGCAAAATATCAGTGGGAGACATCTAGGCAGGGAACCCCATGTCCCCTTAAGGACTTTGTAATGAGTGAACAAGGCCTTTTCTGGGACATCAGAGACACAGGCAAGGAAACAAAGTGGATAATCATGTTTCATTTAGTGCCTATCAGAGGAACAAATGGATTGCAAACGGTGAGATTGGAATTGTTGTATGTGTGTGTGTGCCCTCATGCCTTCATGTGCATTGAAAGGAAGCATTGCTCCTGTGTTTTTGCCAGAGTATATGTCTGCAAGGGTCAATCCTAGCCTCTTGGGTCTCTGGTCTAAGAAGAAATAAGGCAGTGGGACTCATAAGAATCAGCATGAAGGACTAAAAGAAAATGGAATCCTTTGTTTCATCTCTCCTTTTTTGTCACTTTTTGTTTTGGTTTAATTTTCACAGAAACCCATATTTGTGGGCAAATTGAAAGTGAGTTTGCTACAGCTTGAACCTGGTGCTGTTGGTCTAGTGACAAAAATAGAGGACAGAGAAGGAGAGGTGAAGGTTGATTGGATTTGTAAGAGCCAAATAAAATGAAATGCAATATTTGAAAATTCTATGCAGGGATGTATTGAGCGTAGGCGTGCCTCATCCAACAGGTCTCATATTTGCTGTTTCAATTTGAAGGCCATAAAAATGGCTCCTGTGTACTGGGGGATGGAGGTATGTGGGCTGAAGTGGGTCTATAGGAAGCCATTGGATTAAAGATCATCCTCTAAGAAAGCAGAGCTTCCAGAGTTGTGTCTAGCTCTTCTGACAAATGGGAGGACAAGCAGGCCTGGATGAAGTATAGAAGATGAGAGCCCAGGATATTATTGCAAGGTTTGGGGTGTTTTTCTTGGGGGGCAGTGGAGAACTTAACTTTGCATATTGCTGGGGAGGCTGATTTTGGAGAAGGAAGCAGGCAGGAAAAAGTAGGTAAGAGATCGTTTTCAGGATAGTCTAAAGAGAGAGGGAGTCATCATCTTAAAAGCTTCATACTTTAGCTAATTATTCTTCCATGAATGTAGGGGTCTTCAAAGGTAGAAACAGTTATGCAACAGGTTACTTTGATGGCATCTCATGTTTTTATATCACAATGACTTCTTTGTATACCTTGACGTCTGCCCCTAGCTCAGTGAGTGTTCCTTTTAAACAGCAAGAGTTGAAGCAACAACAGGTTATAAAAGACAAAACAACACATCCAAACATATCTGATAGGATGTGCAGTGTTTCATATCCATGGTTTCAAATCTCTTCAATGGAAGGAGAGAGGTACATTGTCTTGTCTCTTCCCCACAGCCAAGACTGGTTTTATAATTACATTGTATTCAGCTTCATTTAATGTTCTTTTTTGTTTACATCAACAACTCCCTTTGGATGCAAGAGTATCTCAGGAATTTCTTGACATTTCAAAACCCTACTGCAATCATTTGATACAGAGGAAGACCATTGGAGAAATAAAATATGCTCCAATTCCTTACCAGGATTGAGAAAGGTGACGAAAGCTAAATTATTTATTTCTTATTCCATAGATACAACCTTCCCCCTCAGCTCAGACAACAGGATTCTACTTCCTCAATGATACCCATCAAGTCTCTTCCCCCAAATGAAATAATGTTTCATATAACTAGATAAATGCACTTAAAAACAAAACTAAGGTTTTACTTCATACTAAACAAATTGACAAAGATTGCAAAAGATGAGAATAGCCACTGTTGTAGGAGTTGTAGAAATGGGTACCCAGTCTTAAATAAATTCTTGGAGCTGTGAATTGTTTCCAAACATTCTGAAAAGTAGTATGGAATTATAGAAATGAAGTGATTAAAATGTTCATACTCTTTGACCTAGAGGTTCCAATGTTAATTACATGTCCCAAAGGGCAATGAAGAAAAGAAATAGGCCAAATTCATCAAAATATTTATAGAAACACATTTCTTTGTGGTAGCAAAGAAGCAGAAACAAAAAAGATGACAATTGATTGGGTAATGGATAAATAAATTATGCTACGTGAAGGTAATGGAATTGTGCTCCATAAGAAATTATGAATATGATGAATACAAAGGAGCATGAAAAGACAAATGAACTAATACAAAGCAAAATGAGAACTGGGGAAACAAGGACTATAACAATGTACATGGAAACAGCAACAACAAAAATATTGCAAATGAATGCTGCGAAATGATAATGACCAAGCTTGACCCCAGAAAAAGGATAGGAGAAGATATTTCCTGTTTCCCCAATTTCTTTGCTAAGGTGGGAGACAGTGGGTATGAAAAATTGCATTTGATATCATCCTCATTTGATATTTTGGTTATTGTTGCTGAACTTTATTTTCTTCCTCTTTTTGAAATGCTCTATTTTAACCAGTAACTCTCAAAGGAGAAGAGATAGAGTACAAAACATATATGAGGTAAAACCAGAAGATATGAAAAGATTTTCAAAAAGCTGGCAAACCTACCATTTTAAAATTTAATCTATAAAATCATGCCCCTCTTCACCTCCCAAGGAAAAGCAATTGTTTATACCTTTTCTACAAAACACAACAGGAAATATGAAAATAGCATTTGTAGCAAGACTATTCCTGAATGCCTGTATTTAGTAGCATCAAAGAGGAGAAAGAAAGGATATAAAGTCAGAAATGATGGAGGAAAGAAGAGAGCAAACCACAAAAGAACTCCAGGGAGGCTGAAAAAAATGAAATTTTGCCCCCAAAGGAAATCTGACTCTAGCTTGAAACAAGAGGAAGGCAAACCCCAACTTTTTTCAGCTCAAATCCCAAAGCAAGTGAATAAACCAGATACGGGACAAAAGAGAGGTAATAGGAATTGGACATGAGTGCACTGTAGCCCAGATGGAATGGAGCTCCCTCCATTAACAGAAGCTAGGTAAATCCAAATGAAGCTAGTCACTGGGAGGAACTTTCAGGTCTCCCTTAATGCTCTTCCTTCTACATAGTACAACAGTATAAAAATTGAAGGTTACTCCTCAAGTAAATGTCCAGTTGCCTTCTGGAAGAATAAATCATGGTACTGATCCACAGCGGGCTAGGAATGTCAAAGGCAGAACAGGTCAGTCACCTGATAGTTATGAAAACAAAACAAAATGAAACTGGCCACACTGAATTCTGATCCCAAGCTTGCCAGGAATCTAAATCCCGAATTCCTATCTGGATGTCTCCTGAGCCTTTCCCCGAAGCCATGTATCCAAACACTCATTCAAATCTATGCTCTTGGATCCCTCTGTCATCATTTCCTGGCTTTTTTTCTATCCAATGATTTTTTTTCTTCTTCTATGGGCCTTTTGGAGCTGATGCAGAACACCTGAAGTACATCAGTACCTGTAACATAGAGAGTTATGGTTATTCCCTGAGTCCCGTAAGTATTTCTCTTTATATAATTTGGAACTTAGCCAAGATAGTAAGGAAGCTGGTTGGAAAGTCAGCACAGTATTTACTAAGATCCAAAAGAGTGTATCTAGGGTTCAAGCAGGTCTTCTCCAAAGACCAAATGGGAACAAAAAGTAGCCCTGCCTAACTCAGTAATGAACTTACAGGGATGTACTGGGATAATACATATGCACATACATGTTTATGCATGTATACACATACATGGTTTATACGTACATATTCTCATTGCATATACATGTATATTTACAGAGACCTTTGTTATATATGTATATATAGTAGAGATGCATAAATACACATAGATCAGTGGTTCTCAACCTTTCTAATGCCGCGATCCTTTAATACTCATATGTGGGTTTGTCTGCGTGTGGGCCGGCCTGCCTGGAGATGGATAGAGTAGCAGTGTCTCAGTTCCTAAGACCATCAGACATATGTGTTTTCCCATGGTCTTAGGCAACCCCTGTGAAAGGGTTGTTCTACCTCCAAGGGAGTTGTGACCCACAGGTTGAGAACTGCTGATATAGATACTCATAAAACACTTTTCAGTTTCGTTCGCACAAACATTTTCTTTGTGTCTTTTTTTAAAGACAATGAATAAAACAAAACAAAAAAATCAAGCTTTGATTTGTAGCATTTGTCTGTTTCCAAGCAGTAAATGCTCTCACTGAAAATTTACCAACCTGCTCTCCCTCGGGTAAGAGCTAAGGGAAAAACTGAACTATAATTCTCATCATCTGGGTCTAGCTGATGAACATTAGAACAAATGGGCCTGATGACAGACAATACCTAGGAGAAAGTATCCAGGGCTTTAACCTCATGTATAAAGAATGAAGAAACATGGACTGCTCATTGTGACTTACCTTAACTATATACAGTTTGTCTCGCCCAATACCCTCATACCTTAGTAAAGTTTAATTCTCTACTTGAAATGGCTACAAACTGAACTGTAATTCCCATCATCTGGGTCTAGTTGATGAGCATTAGAACAAATGGGCCTGATGACAGACAATATCTAAGATAAAGTATCCAGGGCTTTAATCTCATGTACAAAGAATGAAGAAACATGGACTGCTCATTGTGACTTACCTTAACTATATACAGTTTGTCTCCCCCAATACCCTCATGCCTTAGTAAAGTTTAGTTCTGTACTTGAACTGACTACAAACTAAACTAAGAGAAATTGGTGAGGTGGAAAAATATATTGTTAGTGAAGCCATTCAGGGCAGGAGAAAGGCTAGGACCTAGTGACTCAGTTTTTGATAGGAGCCAATTCTTTGTTTTTTTATTCCTGAGTGGTGCTAGCAAACAATGTAACTGAGCTTCTGCCAGTGGATGAAACAAGGTGCCACTATTCCATGGACTTTAATTTCCTTGGCTGTGAATATTCACCACAGGCAGACTTGTTAAAGGGTTAGGTTTTTCCATTGCAAGAAGTAAGATGCCCTGGAAACCGCAGGGAGCTTTGTCCCATCAGGGGACATGTAGTACCATATTCATCTAGTCATTCCATAATTCAGTGAAGCTTCGGAACAAAAAGCCTTTGTGTTGTGGTGGCTGCTAATGCAATGAAGGGCTCTCCTCCCCATGCACTAATGACGTTTATACAGAGATGACATGTAGCTATGAAAATGGAATTGGATGGGGTGGGGGTTGGCTTCTGCTTCTTTTCTTGCTCTTGTTGTTTCTGCTGCTCAACTCCCAAGGAAGAGCGTGGGATGTTATCTATTAGTCTATGCATCAGGATTTTCATCTAATTTCATAATGAAGATGTTGCTCCATCAGATATAGATGACATGTCAGCAGAAATGCAAAAGACCATTTTTATGTGTCAGCTGGCACTCTGTGTGGGTCCTTTCCTGCCTAGGAATGTCTAAAATGAGCTGGTCAGACGAGCAGGCTCTGCTATGCCAAGCACAGGACCACTGAAATGAGAGGGTCCTAGCTCAGAAGCATCTCACTAAGAATGGGAAGAATACTGGATTTAGAGTCAGAGGAAATTGTTTAAATCTTGCCTTTCGTGCTTATCTGCAGGACCCTGGTCTAGTCATTTGGCCTCTGTGACATTCAATTTCCTTATCCTTAAAATGAGGGGGCAGGAGTATATGCTCATGAAAGTCCCTTTTGGTTCTAAACTTAAGATCTTATGACCCTTCCTTCTTTTGTATCCCTATCCCATATGACCTCTTCTCTTTGGGGCTTAACCTGGGCAGTTAGAGCATCTGAGCACTGAGGAAGGGAGGACAACAATAGTCAACTATAATGTGTTATCTCTTCAGAAAGAAAAAGGAAAAACACCTTTCAGTTAGGCCTCTGACCTTTCTCTAGTGTTACAGTCACCCAATCTCTGACAATAAAGACTAAGAATGACAATGTAGAGAGAACACTGGACTTGGTATCAGAGGACAGAAGTTCTGGTGCCATCTATTTTAGTAGATTGCTGGGGGACATCAAACAATTCCCTCCATGTCTCTGGACCTTATTTGTAAAGTGAGGAGGTAGATTTGTATTTTTTTAAATAAATTTGACTCAGTTCTCTATATATTTGAGAAATGATGGCTATATCAGAGATATTGTTTCAATTCTCTCCCCCACCAACCCCAGTTTTCTGCTTTCCTTTTAATTTTGCTACATTTGGTGGTTAAGAATTGAAAACTGAAGGGATGCCTATCAATTGGGAAATGATTGGAAAAGATGTGGTACATACGACTGTGATGTAATATTATTGTGCTCAGAAATGATGAGCAAGATAATTTCATAAAAACCTGGAAAGACTTACATGGCTTGATGCAAAGTGAGGTGAGCAGAACCAGGTTAATATTTTACACAAAAACAGCCATATTGTATGATGAAGAACTGTGAATGACTTAGCTATTCTCAGCAATACAATAATCAGAAACAATCCCAAAGGACTGAGGATGAAGCATAGAATCCTCCAAAGGAGAAAGAACTGATATTGTCTGAATACAGACTGAAGCATGTTATTTTCAGTTTCTTTCTTTCATTTTTTAAAATTCTAGTGTTGTTGTATAAAACAACAAACATGGAAATGTTTCACATGATTGCACACATATATTCTGTGTCTGATTGCTTACTGTCTTTGGGAGGGTGAAGGGGAAAGAGGAAGGGAGGAATGGAATTTGGAACTCAAAAAAAACCCCAGAAATGTTTTTAAAAATTTGACATGTAATTGGGGAAAATAAAATATATATTTAAAAATATAATGGTAGGTAGAATGAGATGATCTCATATATCTCATTAGGTACTTTGGGACATTTCTGATGGTACGTGCCCAGGTTTCGGGTTTCCCAATAGGACAGTCCCAGTTGCAACATCTCCATGCTTTCTTTCTACTGTGATGCTTGATGAACCAGCAAGTTTTCTCTTATCCAGTTGAGTAAGGCTACATCATGACCTTTGAATATAAAATATGAATGTTTTGACTTTTTCCTTTTTAATTATTTGAAAAACACCATAATTGGATAGAAAAGGTTACATGTTGATGTATATGTCTTGGAGATCAACAAACACATTAAGACCTTATTTCTTGAGTTTGGGATGGTCAGATGCCCTTGCAAACTATTGAGCGTGAGGCTAGAGAGGAGAGAAGTTCTGTCCTCTGGTAGTACTTGTTATTTTTTTTTTACCTTTGTCTGTGAGGGATGAGCCTGAAACATTTCAGTCCCTTTCTTCACAACAGTTTCTGGGCTCTTAGAAAATAGTATAGTGCAGTAGTCCATTTTGAGTTTTTCTTGCAGGTCATCCATTTTGGCATGCTCCATGCCCAGTCCCAATCCCAGTTCCTAAGAGACTCACAATTCAAGATCCACTGGTATTTTTCTAACCTACTCTCCAACAGAATAAGGAAGGAAAACTAATTTCTCTGTGAGCCACAAGAAATCAAGAATCTGCAGAGGCTCTGTGTTGTTGATCCAGTCGAGTCAAGCTACTGAGATGTCATTGAAGGTACCCCTTAAACCTACACCATTTTACCTAAAGATTCTTATCTCTCATTTCTCTTCAACATATACCTTTTATCTGAATGTTCTATTGCTAAAGCCCTACTTTCCTTACTCTGTATTCTATTTATTCTTGTCTCCATGCTAGAGGCAATTAAGTTGCATAGCAGATTGATTCAGCAGATTGATTCACTAAATTCTAACCCTTCCTCTGACAAATACTAGTTGTGTGATCCTGGGAAAGCAATTTCCCCAGACTCAACTTCCTCATCTTGAAACAGGTATAATAAAAGCAAATACCTCAGGGTTGTGGTTATTATTTAATGAGATGATTTAGGCAAGGCATTTTGTTAACCTTAAAGCACTTTTAAAATGTTAATTAAAGATGCCTATTCAGACCTTTGCTAATTTTGAATTCCTATATTTGAAATAGTCCACTATTGCCTCCTCCCATAATATTGAAGGCAAGAGGAAGATTAAGGAAGAGTTAGGACTCCTAGATGCTCTGAATAGGAAGATAATAATGAATAATGAACAGAAGGCAACATTTGTTTGCTTTTTTCCCCCTATAAAGAATGATATTCAAACTGATAGATAGAGAAAAGCAAAGATAAGTTAGGAAATGTTGAGATCACCTATCTGCCCCCAATAAGTTTAAGTCATCAGATCTAGATAAACTATATCCCAGGGCACTGAAAGAACTAATAGATATGATTGTGGAGTCACTGTTGAGTGACCTTTGAAAAATTGAGGAGAAAGAGAGAGCTGTTGTGGGAATTGAGAAGTAAGTGAATGTCCCATTTTTGCAAAGGAAGAGGACAGATCCTTCAAACTTCAGGCTAGTAATTTTAATTCATGTCAAAAAAATGACTGTATTTATTTTAAAAAGGATGATTTGTGGTCACGTAGTAAAGGAGAGGTGATCACTGAGAGCCAGCATGGATTCATCAAAAATAGTTTACTCCTTGTACTGCCTTTAAAAAAAAAAATTGGAGTGTTAGATTGATAGACAATGGGGACATCAGGTTTAACATTTACCAATGTTTTAGCAGGACATTTGAGAAAATCTTAGGAGATGTAGTGGAGATGGTGGGGATTGGGAGTTAGATGACCAATCAATCACTCAACAAGAATTTATTAAATGCTGGTAGACAAAGACAAAAGTGAAATCATTGCTGTCCTTAAGGACCTTACATTCAAATGGGGTAGATAACACACACACATACACACACATACATACTTGTGTACACACACATACATGCACACATGCACACATAAATATACACATGTACATGTACAAATACATATACATATATGTGTCCATATGCAGAATATATACAACAATATTAATACTAGGCAGTTTGGGGAGGTAAAGCACAGGTAGATGAGGTGATCAGGAAAGGTTTTATGTAGAAGTAAAAGTTTAAGGTGATTACTGTGATAGCACCGTTAGTGTATTCTGGACTATTTAGAAGACTGCAGACTAAAATGTAATCATTAATAAATCAATAAATCAATGTCAGGCTAGTCATAAAGGGAAGCCTGTAATGGAGAAATCTAGGGAGCTGTCCTGGATCTGGCTCTAGACAATAGTTCATCTTTAACTTGAGTGAATTATAAATAGCACACTCATAAAATTTATGATGAGACAAAACTAGGATAAGTAGTTAACAAATGGGACCTCTCATGCCTGTAATGTCTTCCCTCCTCACCTTTCCCTATTAGAAATCATAGGTCAGGGGGTGGCTAGGTGGTGCAGTGAATAGAGCACCAGCCCTGAAGTCAGGAGGACCTGAGTTCAAATTGGGCCTCAGACACTTAACACAAAACTAGCCATGTGACCTTGGCCAAGTCACTTAACCATAATTGCTCTACCTTCCCCCTCTAAAAAAAGAAGAAAGAATGAAAGAAAGGAAGAAAGAAAGAAAGAAAGAAAGAAGAAAAGGAAGGAAGGAAGGAAGGAAAGAAAGAAAGAAAGAAAGAAAGAAAGGAAGGAAGGAAGGAAGGAAGGAAGGAAGGAAGGAAGGAAGGAAGGAAGGAAGAAAGGAAGAAAGAAATCAAGAAAGAAATCACAGGCCGGGCCTAGGACCTAGGAACCATCAAGGTTCAATCCATATGAGTTCTATTACCTACAAAAGTCTTTCGTTAGCCCCCAAGTTAAGCTCTCCTCAATATTTTGTTATGTATCCACTTTTTGGGTACAGGTTGTGTCCCTACTGAGGAATAACTCCTTGAGGATAGGAACTAATTTTTCCTTTTTCTTTTTGTCTCCTTCAACTAACACAGTTCCTTACACATAGTAGGTGCTTAATAAATGATTACTGAATATGGATTAGACAATATTGAATTGAATGACAGGATCATGATCCAGATTGGCCTAGTAACACTAGACAGATGGGCCAAAACTAAGAAGCCAAGATTTAATTGAATTTAAAGTTACAGGATCGTAAGGCTAAGAGCTAGAAAGGGATTTCAGCAATCATTTAGTTCAACCTCCACTTTGTTTTGTTTATTAGACTCAGACAGAAGTGACTTTCTTAAGGTCACGTAGGTATTAAGTATGAGACCTAAAATTTGAACCTATATTTTGTTATTACCAATTACAAATCCAGTGCTCTGCCAATTGCTCTACAGTTTCATTTACAATCTTGTTGGATGTGTGAAAGACATGTGGAGGAAAAGTAAAATCAACATGCAAGTAAGCATATTGACAACCTCATGTCAGTGGCCCTGGCAGGGAGGTACAGTGGATAGAGCCCAGCACTTTCAGTTGGGAAAATGTGGGTTCAAAGTCTTCCTCTGAAACCTACTAGTTACTTGGCTGTCAGCAAGTTATTTATCTCTCATTTTGTGGCTCAAACAAGATCATGTATAGAATGAGTTCTTCATACATATTGCTGAGGTGTCAAACATTCAACCTGCTGGCCTCATCTGGTGTGTGGCAGAATTATATTAACGAACAATTGGAATATATTTAACAATAAACAAATAAATAAATAAAACATAGATAATGCTAATGCGTGGTTTTCTAAGTCAAGATGTGACAGGCAGGAATCTTTATGTATGGTGTAGTGGTTCCCTTTTCTATTTGAGTTTGACATAAATGCTGGAAATAACCACATCCCTATCAGGTTTTATTATTGTAGAAAAAGTCTACAGAACTGAGAGTCAGTGGTATCGAGGAAGATATTGGGACTGGGTGACTGTTGGTGTTCAATTACTACTTGGATGTACTGATGTACTTGACCAAAATATTTCACTCTAGGCCTCAGTCTCCTCATCTGAAAAAAAAATCAGAATTGCACTACATTCCTCCTAGCTTCCAGTTTTAGCTATGGATTGGACTGGGATATGTTATACAAAAGTTTAGAGAGGGAGATTAGCCTAAACTGATATGATCTGGGAAACCCCCGTCATGGGGAAGAGACCTCTCAGACAAGAGGAGGAGAAAGGGAGAATGGTGCTACCAGGAGCAAAACCTGCCTGATGCAGGACAGAGAAGGGACTTTCTAGGAGCCCTCTTCTATTCCTCTCTAATAGCATCTTGTGAAACAGACCCATGTCTTTTACCCTTTATGCTGAACACATAGTGGGTACAAAGTAAATAATCTTTGACTTGACTTGAATATAGATTTTCACAGCCTGTGGGCAAAAGAAAGACAGTCAGAACTTTAGTTGGGGGTGGAGTCAAGCTGCCCTGTCACCTTTGGGAATGGAACAGAAGGAAAGATTTGGTCTGCCAGGATAGAAATGAAATGCCTGAGGCTAAGTAGCCTTCATGGAAGTCATCCTAGAAATATGGATAATAACCAAAGAGCTTTGGGGTTACCACTGTGACCCTTGAATCCAGCAGGGGCTCTCCCTGATGCTGATTACCATCCATTTGTTGTGCCAGTATTCGACTCCCCATTCTTCCACAAAGGTCCTGAAAGCTCCAACAGGGAGTAAATTTGCTTGATAATCTCTAGCCTAAACTTTTTCTTCCTTAACTTCAGGCTATTATTGCTCCTGGTCTAAGTACCTGCTGAGCCAATGAATAATTCCCTTCCCTCATTTGCGTTGTTACCTTGAAGGTATTTATAGCCTGTGATCATCTGCCCCCTGAGTCTTCTTCTCAAGACTATAATTTAGCATTAGATCCAGGTCTGTTATTCCTGATACTGAGCATGCCCAAAACTTATGTTAGCTGAGCTGAAACCAGAGGAGTACTGTGGCCCCAAGTAGTATTCGTCAGGGTGGGCAGGAGAAAAGAGGAGAAATAAAAGCACCCTTTTCACAACAGATCCCTTAGTGAAGGTTTTACTCTGTCCCATCAGATTTGTTCAGGGGATAAGAAGGGATTTATCTAATTCATTTTTTTCTGCTTGGAGCTTCTCTGGCAATGATTGTTTCCTTTAAACTTACCCACTTCACTATGCCCCTGGTAGCAACCAATGGGCAAGCAAACAACAGGCTAACACTTATTATCTGCCAGGTGTTATTCTGTCTACTGAGGATACAGGTACAAAGAATGAAACAACCGCTACTTAAAATGGACTTACATTCTAATGGAGTAGACAAGTACATATTGAAAAAGATACATGGCATAAATATAAAGCTAATATATACAACTATATACAAAGCAATCAAATATTAGCTAGCAGAAATATAGCATAGTAAGGTTTGCAAAGTGCTTTACAAATATCACTATGTTTTATCATTACAACAATGGGGTACTGTTATTGCCCCAATTTTACAAATGTCAATACTGAGGCAGGTAGAAGGTAAGGCACTTGCCTAATAGACTGGATGTGAACTCAGGTCTTCCTTCCTGACTCCAGGTACAATGCTTTATGCACAGTACCTCCTAGCTGTATGGTAATTAGGGAAAAGGCACACTAGCAGTTGGGAAGAGCAAGAAAGGCTTCATGCAGAAGATGGTGTTTGAGCTGCATTTTAAATGTTAAAGGAAAAGATGTACTCTCTGAAGCAAAGGTAAGGAGTTTCATCCCAGGCAAAGGGGGATAGCCAGTACAAAATCACAGAGATGAAAGATGAAGAAAAGAATAGAGTACTGGTACTGATGGAGAATGGGATTCCCATGAGATCTCTAAAAGGAAAAACCCTTGAACTTTCCCACAAATTTCAGGAACCCAGCCCCTGAACCCACATCCCAGACATTCACCTGAGGAACCTGCCAATCCTAGTCAATAATTTTTTTAATTGCTCTTTCATTAAGACTTTTCTGCTACTTAACAACTTGTCCTGGCCCCATCCCAGGCTATTTGTCACTCCTTAATCCCATCCAGATCTTCCCACAATATTTCTGTATAAAATATCAACCTTACCCTCATCAATGGCTCAGATTCTTAAAATCTGGCAGGCTTGTGTCAGTGTCACAAATACTACAGGTTACCTAGGAGTCTGGCCTGGTTCTATTGGTGTTACAATAAACTCCTTACTTGGACTGAAGGAAGGCTTGAGAATTCAAATTCTTTCAAGGCAGACCACAGCCCCTATCCTTGCATTTCAGGGTTCCCAGCATCTCTAGACCACAACAGTATGACTTTGTGGCAAAGTAAGGGAGAAGCAATAGTATCTAATGGAACCAAGTTGTACAGAACATCAAATTCTCCACAAAGGACTTTATATTTTATATTGTAGGTGATAAGAAGTTACTGGATTTGGCTGAGTAAGGGAGCCATATGGTCAGATCTATGCTTTAGGAAAATTACTTGAGCAGCAGTATGGAGGACTAGAGAGGTGAGACATTTGAGAAAGGGAGAGTACTTAGGAAGTTGTTTTAATAATCTAGGAGAGATGAGGAAAGGAATGAATTAACATGATAGTTTGGGAGTAGGATGGAGAATTAAGGTAGAGGAAAAGGTGGAGGGAGGATCAAAAAGATCCTGAGAAATTCTCTCCCATTTGGGATGAGTGAAAGTCCTTCAGTTTGTCATGTAAGGGCACAAACATGCACAAAGATCAAGAGCTCCTGTGGAAAAGGGGAGGGTAAGGCATCATAGAAGGAACAGTAGAAAGGATGAGGAATTCTAAGCAAACAGAACCAGCTTCACTAGAAGCTAAGATAACTTTGGGAAAAAAGGGTAAAGAGCTCAGTTCACTCTTTCACTGAATTAGATGAAGAGAAGAGAACAAATCCTACAGATTTAATTCCAAGCCAATTTCATCCGACTCCTTTTATCATAACAGGTTATGATATAGTGTATTACTATACAGAAAGTTTCCCTGTCCCCAGCCCCAACTCCTCCCATCCTGGTTGTGCTGGATTAACCTCATTACCTTCCTCTTTGAGCATCAGGTCTTGACTAGTGGCCTTATCAGAGGCTGAGAGTGTTCTTTAAGAAAAAGAAAAAAAACCCCTGATGTGAGTAGGCCCTGGGCAAGATTGTGAAGTGACCCAAGTTGTTCATTGGCTCTAACTCATGCGTTCCTATTAAGACTGACAGAGATACCTACAGTTTGTAAGCCCATCACAACAGGGGAAGAGAAGGAATATAGTCCATGTACTCTCCCTGGCATTAAGCATCCACTGCTGTGGGATTAACTTCACATTAGACAAAGTGCTGTTTTGTCTTTCTGAGAACTGCTGATTCTTGCAAATTACTGATTTGATACCACCTTTCAATCTGATCTGCTACTCTTTGGAAATGATCTCCACTAAACAGTCCAGTCTATGCCTTGTATTAGCCTCATTAACTTTATGAGAGGTAGCTAGTGTAGTGTATGAGGTACTAGACTTGGAGTCAGGAAGGCCTGGGTTTAAAAATCTTCTTGCAGTAGAAGCAGCAGTATCCCACAGCTCCCACGCAGCCACCCTAAACACCCATAAAAATATGACTCTGGACAAATTCTAGGACTCTCAAACTCAAAAAATACAGAAAACACATCTCTCACAGAAGGCAGCTCAGCAGCAGGGATCATCACAGCAGGTCACAAGCAGAGGCCGGCCCAGATTGAAACTGAAACCTCGGCCAGGCCCTGGGGCAGTAGGAAGGAACAAAGCCCAGTCGCAGCCAGTCTACAAGAGAGAAGATCTACATCCTCCTGCAACTCCACATCTACCAAGGTGTGAAAAATAGGGATTAAAGCAAGGTGTGAAAAATAGAGATTAGAGAAAGGCAGCTCAGCAGGAGGGGCTCATCCCAGGCCGGAGCTGAGACCAGCCCAGCCTGAAACCTCCATGTGGCCAGGCTCTGGGGCACCTGGAGGAGCCAAGCCTCCCAAGCTACAGTGTGAGTCTACTTCAGAGAAGATCTAAAGCACCTGGAGCAATCTGCATAAACCAGGATTAAAGGTCAGTGAAAGTGAGAGAAGCTTTCAAGCTAAATTAGGGGGAGGAAAAGCAGTTCGGCCAATCCACCCCGAGGGAAGGGCAGAAATTGCTGTAACTGGCAGGTACCCCCACTGGGCTGCTTCAGAGCCCCTGGCCTACAGACTCTGCAGGGGGGCTGAATCGATTGATCGGTGCCAAGTGCTCTTGCGTTGAGTGGCCTGGATCTGGATCGTGGTCTTGGGTGGTGGTCCTGGGGTGCACTTTCAGCAAGCCAAAGCTGGGGGCACTTTCAACACCCCCATAATAGCTCCATTAGCTGGGAAAACCACAGCAATTTGGAACAGAGCTTTCCCCCCTGGAAGCAGAGTTTCACAGAGCTAAAAAACCCAACCAATTAATTGACTGGCCAACATGAGGAAAAGGAAGCAAAATAAGAATAGTAATAAAACTTTAGAATCCTTTTTTGTGGACAAAAAGGATCAAAGCATGCAATGGGAGGAAGACAACCCAGTCAGAAGTCCCACACC
>CM053596.1:139571653-139596047 GCA_028646575.1 Pseudocheirus occidentalis | reverse complement strand
AAGCCATTGAGCCCCCTGGCTTTGAAAAACCCAGATGTTGATGCTTCCCTCTCTGGTAACTTGAATAGGTAATGGATGTGATGGTCAGATGGTTGGAAGCCTGTCTGCAGATCTATTTCTTTGACTGCTTGTAACTTGTGCTTGTAACTTGTGTTTGTATTCTCTGAAGTTCAGGGTGCTGACTTTTCCCCCTAAACTAAGTAAATGATATGTGTTTGATTGATTAAAGTGAGACTGTTAATCCATTTTGAGTTGCTTTTCTTTAGAAAAGCAGATCTGAGAACCCGTGCTAGCAGCCACCCTGGGTATGCTAGGGTGCTTGCTGATACAACCTCCCTAGATTATAAACTACTAGAAGTCATCTTAATTGGTAGAGAATATGCTAATTATTGTGACAGGCAGTTAGGAGATCTATATTCTAGTCTTGCCCCCATGATCCTGTCCCTTCTCCTTTTCAGCTCTTTTTAAAGTTGTTTCATATCTCTGTACCTTCCATTTCATCATTTTTTAAAGGAAGGGATTGAGATTTCTACAATATCTGATAACTCCAAAACTATGATGTGAGGACTCATTGTCTTGCATCAGACCTATTTCAGTGTTTGTACTGAGCAGGAGTGCAAAAATGCTTGTTGAATGCAAGAACCAAGTTGAATTGAAAGGTAATGAAATGCATTTGCTTGATCTTCTAGCAGGACTCAAAGGCTGCCAAAGTGAACTAATTCTGTTCAGACCCAGGAGCATAGTTAAGGCTAGACACATGCATATGTCTAAATGGTTATCCTATAACACTGATACATCCTTATGACACTTTTTCAAGTTGGATCTGGCATAGTCTTCAACACATAAATGTGTTGTACACATTTGCGTAAATAAATAATTCATGACACTACAAAATTCTTATAGCAGCTTTCAACCCTAAACATGGTATAAGTACCCCTATTCCCATGATTGGGTGTGTGGGGATTAAGACTATGTTGACAGCTAAGTAGAGACAGTGGCTTCATTCCAGTGGGACTTCATTCTAATCAAAGGATTTGGGGAAGGGACAAAACAAATAATCTGCAGTGTACTGGAGAGGCATCAGTCATTTCAAAGGAAAAACATTAACATTGTTTCTGATTCAACTTCATTCAACATTTATTAAATACCTTCGATATACCATACACTATGTAAGGACCTGAGGATACAAAAAATCCAATAGTCCCTGAGCTCAAGGAGGTAGCATTTTATACTGGGCATACACGTTCCTAGTGGAATTCAGTATATTTGTGTGTGTGTATGTGTGTGTGTGTGTGTGTGTATACACACACACAAAGCAATATTAAGGGTTAGAAACTGCTAATAGCAGAGGGGGAAGGGAGAAAATTAGGACAGACCTTGAGTAGGACGTGGTATCTGAGCTATGTCAAAAGAGATGATATTTATACAGTGATTAGTACAGTAACTAGCACATAGTAGGTGCTATATACAAATGCTACTGGTATTTTTTTGGGGGGAAGGAAAGTAGTTTCTATTGGCAGAGGTGGTTAAGAATGTAGTGTGTACCAGACATAGGGGTGGAGCATGGAGAGAAGACAGGGAATGTCTATGAGCTGCTCCAGCATGCAAACTGTGCAGTGACTTCTTACCTATTTTAGGTTAGCTGTGTAGTTCTGTTTAAGCCTTCCCACAGACCATTATTCCCATGCCCTCCCCCGCCAACACACATCCATTTAGAAACCTTTAATTTAGCACACAAGTCAAATTTTCTGTCATAAATTGAACTATAACTAACAACAGGTCAACAGGCAGAAGGAGCACAAGAATTAGGAAATAGCACAATGAATGGTTCCCAGTAAGAACTCAAATGTTTATTTGAATTGGATTGAACTGAAGCTTGGCTGTGGCTCTTCCCTATTTCTTTGACTAGGTTGATTCAGTTGAGGAAGAGTGGGGGAGGGGAAATAGATGATTTCTAAATTCCCTCTTAGCCCTACATCCTATAATCCTATCTGAATACTAATTTGCCAGTAACCAATGGAGTGCTGATTCTGAGGTCCCTTCTACATCTCGATCTATGAGCCTACAAGCCAGTGAATGTGTCACTAGTGAGTATTTAATGTACGTGAGCAGAAAGACTCCTACAAGCAGTCTGGAAAGGAGCTGTGACAATCTAGTGACTAATGAAGAATAAAACAATGGAGAGTTCCCTCCTGTGCACAGTGACTCAGGGATGTAGATAACTTCATTGTTTTTCTAGCAAATTGTCTTCAGGTGAACCAGCTACATTTATCCTCATCGAAAAAACATCCCAGTGTCAGAAGCAAGTTTTAAAATTACCAGCCTATCTTGAGAGCTCTCTGAAAAGAGAAGACAATAGAACCTGAAGGGTCTGTAGGAAAAGAAGGCTACCATTTTCCCATATAACGAAGTTGCAAAAAGGTGTGTGTGTGTGTGTGTGTGTGTGTGTGTGTTTTAACTTTTCAAAAGGAAGATTCAGCTTTAAGGAATATTAGCCTAATAGTGATATTTTTTTTCTTCTTCAGAAAACTGTGAGACACAATTAGAGATGCTTCCAGCCCCTGAACTTACAAGTACACTAGAATGATATTAGTGAGGGAGTGATTATATTCTACTGCTTGGCTTTTGATTATGAGGATTTTGGAGGATTTTCTTGGCTTACTTGTGGCCTAATTTAGCAAAACTTTTCCAGGGATTGAGCCAGTATTTGCAGTCAAACAACAACAACAAAAATGGTTGTTATTTTAAATCTCTTTACCTATGGAGACCATGGTGAGCTGAACTGACAGAATTTAATGAAAAAGGAAGCCACCTATGAGCAGAAGTAAGATCTTCTTCAGAAAGTCTGGGAAGAGACCAAATTCCATTTCTTTGTCCCTTCTTAACTTTTCCCCTCACTTTCTCAGATTCACTGTCTCTTTCTTTCTCATGTATTGCTTTATGTTTGGAGTTGACAATCCAGAAATACACAGGCACTTCCCAGCTTAGCTGGGTCATGTTCCAAAAGTTAGGCTATTAAATCAGTTACTTGGAACTCAACACATTTCCCCATAGAAACCACTTTATAAATAGAGGTTATATTCCCCGGCTCCCAAATTACTTTTTTTAAGCCATGATATACATGAAGCATAAAGTGATATTAGACCTAATGAGTTATGTATAATGATGACTCCAAAGGAAAAATATACTCAGAATTTAATTCAATTTGGCAAATATTTATTAAGCATCTACTATATGCATGCAATAGCTCTACTTGGGGCATATTGGTACACAAAAGACTGTGATAAGACTTGTACAGAACTCCCAAAATATTTAGTAGCAGAGTCAGGATTCAAACCTAGGTCTTCTGACTTCTAATTTAGTCCTTTTTCCATTTTATTCTTTTGTTTCCCTGTCACCAGATCAAGAAAGGCTCTAGGAACACATTTTTATGGTAGGAGAGAAGGAAGAAAAAAGAAGATAGAATAAATTTTTGAACTAATTTTAAATAAGAAAAATTGGCTTTAAAATGAACATAGAGGGGAAAAGCTTGCTTATTATTTAACTTGACCTGTTATGTTTGTTTTTTTTTGGTATTGGAAGACCCACGTAGAAATGTTCTCCGTTTAAATAAATTGGCACCCTTTCTGAAACTTATAGTGTGAGAGGTCATGAATATCTGTGTCTTGTCCAGTCACAAAGTCAGTATAGATCACAGAGAAGACTTGAAGCCAGGTTATCCTGCTTCCAAGGCCAGATCTCTATCTGTTTTGTTATATTAACCCATTGGTATTTTATCCATTTAAAAATATATGACTCATCAACACCTAATAACAAATCCCATGTTTAAAGGAGAACAAGGAAAAAAGAAAAGTAGAAATTGGCTTTTATTTAGTACCTACTACATGCCAGGAACATATATGTGCTAAGCTATATACTAGGCTCTTTATATTATTAAGGGAATGAGGTGTAGGTTGGAATGAAATCTCACGGTGGCATCCAGCTTTAGCTAGCCTTTAGAGATACCAAGACCCAAAGGTGAGCTATAGATCAGAACTACAATTCATAACTATGACCTTTTAGGTATGACTCAGATAGATTTTGTGTGATGAGACCCATAACTAGATTATGGAAAGCTGTGCAAAGATAGAACTTACTTTATGAGAGGAAAGGTAAAGGGTAATAGGGGGGTTTCTAGGAATTAGGGGTCAAGTAGAGAGAGAAACATGGAGGTGAGTATTTGGGTGAAGATCAACGGAGGTAGAAATATCAGCTACATTCTAATAGAAGTATATTATAGATCACCTATACAAAAAGAGGGAACAAACGGGAAGTTTAAGAAACAAGTTACAAGTATGGCCTTGTCTTATAAGAATAACAACAGAAATTTGTTAAAGCTCAGAATAAGTTGAAGTTAATGAGAAAAATAAGGATGACAAATTGTAGTAGTAGTAATAGTGGTGGTGGTGGTGGTGGTGGTTGTGGTGGTGGTGATTGTGGTGGGACTGAGATCCGAGAAAAGACTGATCTATTTATCTTTTAATTTTCTTCTGTTTTTTTTTCTGACAAGAAAAATGAATTTTGGAGTGAAAAGGACTCAGGATAAATAGGGAGATAATAAAAGACCACATAAGCCACCCTTGAGGAGTTCAAGTTAGTCAGCAGGGCCAGGTGAATGAAATGCTAGCATAGTGCTTCTTAAACTGTTGTTTGAGATCCCATATGGGAGTTGGAAAATGGTAGCTATTGTTCTTATTTTTTTTAAAAGCAGGTCGTTGTGAATTGTGTTTTGAAATAGTTTATCCTGTCCTCAAATGTGACTGTCAAATCAGCCCTGCATCATGGAAGGTTGGAATCACTCTTTGCAGCAACAGGTGAGTGTCCCTGTGCAAAAACTACCCTTGAGAATTCCTATAAGTACTTGCATGTATTATCATACTTACTGGGCAATTTAGAGATCTTTGCTGTGTCTGATGCAACTGCAAAAGGAAAATCTTCATTTGGTTGCTCCATCTTTCCTGCCATACCCTACCCCCTCCCTCTATACCTCCCCAACCTCTATTCCAGCAACAGAAATGTGTATAGAAGTAAATGAAATCCATCTGTGAAGCTTTTGCTTGCTCAGAAGTCTGATTCCTGACATATTTGTGAAATGGTTGTATCCTGAATGAGATAACGAAATATTGCCAAAGCCATGCCAACTTGGGCTATGGGCCAAAGGACTATCTCACAAGCGAGTCTATGACCATTCAAAAGTTAAAAAATAAATAAATAGATCCAAGATGTAAAAAGCGGTAAGTGAGATACCATCACTCTCCCTACCATGTGAAACCCCAAGAAGCCCACAACAGAGATAAAAAAGTAGGAATCAGACAGAGCACTGCCAGAAGGAGGTACAAAAAAAGGATGGAAAGGAGGTTATCAGGCTGCATGACCTCCATCCTCAGGAGTTCCTCATTTTGTATTAGTGTGTTTCTGCACAGGCCTGGAAAATATGTCCTCTGTGGAACCAAAACTAACCATATTCCAGTGGGTTCCCCCCAAAGTTACATTTCAATCTGTCCAGCTGTAGAATTACATATGCTTGAGTGAGTATACTGCTGAGAAAAAGTGAAACCAAATGCATGTAAGTTTATGTATTTGTGTTATGTTGTATTGTGTTATTTTAGTGTCAAGGGGAGCACAGCATATCCCTAAGGTCCAAATCTTGTAAGTGGGAGAAACTGATCATCTCATTCATTTGGCAGTGCAGGACCTAGTGCTTGCTCATCACCCAGATACTAGGAACAAGACTGATCATCCCCAGAGCAGTGATGTCTGGAAACAATAAACTCAATTTTGTTTTCTAGCAAGATCCCCAAACATATTATTAAAGGGATGGTATAGTGAACATCTAGACAGGGTTTCTTAACCTGGAGTCCATGATTTTTTGGGGGAAATGACAACTATTTCAGTATAATTGGTTTCCTTCCTAATCCGGTGTATTTTATTTTATGCATTTAAAAACATTATTCTGAGAAAGGGTATAGGTGTCACAGAAAGGACCAAAGAATTCCATGGCACAAAGAAGGTAAAGAACTCCCGATCTAGAAGAAGTGGTAGTGATCAAGTATCAGCAAGAAATCATATCAAATTTACATCATTTCCTTTTTCTAATTGGATTATTAGATTATGTATGATATGAAAATATGTTTTACATGACTTCACATGCATAATGAGTATCATTTTGCTTATCTTCTCAGTGGCTGGGGAGGAGCTGAAGGCAAAGAGAAAATCTGGAAGTCAAAATTTCAGAAAAAGTAGATTTCAAAAAAAAAGAAAGTAAAGAGACTTCACAAAGACCCTAAACCTTTGGAGAAAAGGATGATTGACTATAGTCAAGAATTTCACAGGGTGGGAAGAAATGGACCATTGTTATCTGTGTTGATATCAGATATAATTACTTTCATTTGTCAGTCAAATATTTATAATAATGAAGAAGAAAATGATGATATGACAACAACCAAAGAAATGTTCCACATAGTATTTCCATACATTTTACCAAAGAATGTGATGAAAGTTCTCTTTCTAGTCATGTGGTCAAGGGGATGAGACATTAGTTAGAGGATTGTACATGTGCAAAACTGCTTAGATGGCTAGACTCAAAGAGTCATCATTATGATTCAATCTCAAGCTGGAAGGACAACTCCAACAAAATGTCCTAGATTCATCTTTAGCTCTTTGCTATTTAACATTTTTTTCAATGACATATAAAGAGGCAGATGTCATGCTTATAAAATTTGCAGATGACAGAAAGCTGGGAAGGCTAGCTAACATGCTTAATGGCAGTCGGGATCCAAACATATTTTGACAGGCTAGAACATTGGGCTGTATCCAGTGATTACAGTGATTACTACAATAGAAATTACACTAGACTTTAAGAAATCCACTTGATAAATAAAAATGAAAATGGTATGACTAAAGAGCAATGCATGCCAAACGAAATCTCAGGGTTTACTGAACTTAAGTTCAAGAGAATGGGGCAGTTAGATGGCACAGTGAATAGAGCAGGAAATGGAGTCAGGAGGACCTAAGTTCAAATTTGACCTCCCACACTTTAACACTTACTAGCCATGTGACCTTGGGCAAGTCACTTAACCCCGATTGCCCTGCCTTCCCCCTCCAAAAAGACCAAAAAAAAGTTCAAGAGAAGTCAACAATATGCTATGGAACCCCAAAAGCCTTAGTTGCATTAAAATAGTCTTGTTTACTGAGACTAAGGAAAGGACAGTACTGCTATAGTCAGGTTGGACTACACCTAGAGTACAATGTTCAGTCCCAAGCAACACATCTTAGCAATCCCATTGATGAGGTGAAGGGTGTCCAGAGAAATCCAAGTATATTCAGAATGAGCATGGGGCAATCAGAACTGCGCTCTTCATGCTGTCAGCCCAGGAGAGCAATTCCTCCCCCTGGGGTAAGTGTTTTCTATCCTTCCCCCCACCTTTTCTGAGCCCCTGCCCACAGACTGATTGGCTTCCTTTCCTCCCTCCTCTTCCTATTATACCCATGGTCTCAACATGTCAAGGGAATTAAATTGCTCTCTGAAAATATGACCCTTAGGAGTCATCTAGCTTGGCGAACCATTGCACTCAGCATCCAGTTTCAGTGAAGGTTTACAAGGGGTAGAGGTGGGGATCCGAGGCAAAGATATCGTGCCACTGTGCACATTGGCTACTACTGTCCTCAGCTCTCTATAGTAATTTCACCTTAGTCTTCTCCTAGTTAGTATCTCTTTCTCTACCCTTCTTTTATTAATACAATATTTCATTTTCTCCAATTTCATGTTAAAACAATTTTTAAAATTTTAAGTTTTGAGTTTCAAATTCTATGCTTCTCCTTTCCTGCCTTCTCCTCCCCTCTGAAATGTTAGACAATCTCATATAGGTTATACACATGCAGTCATGTAAAACAGTTTGATATTAGTCATTTTGCACAAGAATACTGAAGTAAAAAAGGAAGGAAGGAAGGAAGGAAGGAAGGAAGGAAGGAAGGAAGGAAGGAAGGAAGGAAGGAAGGAAGGAAGGAAGGAAGGAAAGAAGGGAGGGAGGGAGGGAGGGAGGGATATAAGAAGGGAAGGAGAGAGGAAGGAAGGGAGGGACGGAGGGAGGAACATAGGGAGGGAGGGAGGAAGGAAGGAAGGAAGGAAGGAAGGAAGGAAGGAAGGAAGGAAGGAAGAAACATACAAAGAAACAAAGAAACAAAACATATGTCAGTTTATATTCAAACAGTATCAATTCCTTCTCTGGAGGTGGATAGCTTACTTTATCATGAGTTTTTGGGGGGATTGTTTTGCATCAGTGTATTGCTGATGATAGCTAAGTCATTTACCGTTCTTCATTTACAATATTGCTGTTATTCTGTATAACATTCTCCTTGTTCTGTTCACTTTGTATCAGTTCATTTAGGTCTTTCCACTCTTTTCTCATAAAGGGCTGTAAAACTGCCCTCCTTTTCCACTGCATCCTTTGAGAATCTTTCTGTGTTAGGTTACAGTGGAGAGATCACTCAATTTTGAATCAGGACCTCAGGTTCCTCAAAGGTAAAATGAAAGAATGAGATTAGATGCCCCCAAACATCCCTTCTGGGGCAGCTAGATGGCACAGTGGAGAGAGTGCAGGGCTTGAAGTCAGGAAGACTCATCTCCTAAGTTCAAATCTGACCTCAGATGCTAGCTGTGTGACCCTGGGACAGTCTCAACCCAATTTGCCTCAGTTTCCTCATCTGTACAAATTAACTAGAGAAGGAAATGCCAAACCATTACAATATCTTTGCCAAGAAAACCCTGAAGGGGGTCACAAAAAATAGATACAATGAAAGATGATTGAACAATAAAAACAACCCTTCTAGCTGTAAATCTGTGGTCTTATGATTGATCCTAGATTTTTTTTCTTCTCATATTCTTTCCATATCCTATTTTTCAATGAAACCTAGCTTTCTTCTTCTCTAGATATGACATTTCTTGCCACAGCCTCCAAGACTAGCTGTTCCTCTCCTATACCCTGACACAAAGGACAAAAAAAGGAGTTTTTATACTTCTTGCTTCTCACTACCAATTTCACACCCTTTCCTTGCTCAGCAGTTTCTATGCCTCCTTTTAAATATTAAAATTAGCTATCACTATATAGACTTTTAGACTTGCAAAACACTTTACATAGGTTATTTCACTTGATCTTCCCTCTCTATGAGGGCTATGAGACAGGCGTTTATCATCTCCATTTTTCAGGTGAGGAAATTGAGGCATGTGGATATTAAGTGACTTGCCTAAAGTCACACAGCTTGTGTATGAGGAAGAATTTGCATTCAGGTCCCCCTGATTCTAAGTTCCTGTGTTAACTACTTGCTTTCTTTTCGGATCCCCATTTCTACCATCTATGAAACTCTAGGTCACTCCCCTTAATAAACTCAGTATCTAGACAACACTTTTTTCCTCTATTATAATTCTTGCCCCTTTCCAACACCCAGCTCTCCCAATCCCTCAAGCTCCTCAATTCTCATGACCTCATTTTTGAATCTACCTCTACCATACAAAGAATAGTAGACTACACAGGGTTTGCTCAACTAATGTTGACTATATTGGCCTGTTTTTGTACGGATGGTGAGCTAAGAATGTTTTTTTTTACATTTTTAAATACATTAATTTTTATTTTAGAATGTAAATATCACTCTTCACTCTAGAACCAGGCAAAAGCCCAAATCTGGCTCATGGGCTTAAAGTCACCAACCCCTGCCTTAATCAAACAGACAACAGACAATGCCATATTATCCCCCTCCCTCACCTTCAGCTCCTCCCTACCTCTTAACCAACTGAATCTGTCCTACGTATTATAATTTGTATTTATGACTCTGACAACCAGGAGAGTGAATTGACTTAAAATCAAACAGCATAAGGAAGACCTGGGAATGTTTAGATCATAGAAGAGAACACTGAGAAAGCATGTGATAACTAATTTTGACAGGTATTTGAGGAGTTACCGCATAAAAAGGAATGATACTTGTAGAGTTGGGTTTTTTGGTCACAGAATGAAGAACCAGAATCAATAGGAGATGTTTCAAAAAGCTCAATGTTAGGAAAGACTCCATAACAAGCAGAAGTAAAGGAAATGGGATGCCTCAGAAGGGAGTGGGTTTCTCTCCAGAGATCTTCAATCCACAATCCACAATCCATGCTTGTTTTGGGCTGAAGTGAGGATCTTTTCTGACTAGTAGTTGCATTAGATGTTCATTAAGTTCCCTTCCATCTGTGATAGTTTGTGATTTGGTGACTTTTTTCAGTTTCTAGCCTGGAAGTGTATAACCTCCATTAAACCTGATTAAAGTAAGAACTAGTGAGATTCTGAACCGAAAGACCTATTTAGAAATGTTGTGGGGATAACTTACTTTTTTTTTTTTGCTTTTTGGAGGGGCATGTACATGCAGGGCAATTGGGGTTAAGTGACTTGCCTAACGTTACATGACTAGTCAGTGTCAAGTATCTGAAGCTGTATTTGAACTCAGGTCCTCCTGACTCCAGGGCTGCTGCTCTATTCACTGTACCACCCACCTGCCCCAAGTAACTTAAGTTTTTTTTTTAATAAATTTTTTGTTTTCTTGTTTACATCATTCATTTCCATGAGATTTTTGAGTTACAAATTTTCTCCCCGTCCTTCCCCTATCCCAACCCCCAAATAGCAATCCCACTATAAAGCCCCTCCCCCAATCTGCTCTCTAACTTTCTGACAGGGCATGAAGGGTCTCCCTACCCCAGCCCCTGTATATCTTAATTCCTAGTTGCATGTATTGCAGAGCTTTAAATTCTAGATTCTTTCTGTTCCTCCCTTGTCACCCACCCCCACTGGAAGGACAAGCAATTCAATACAGGCTATGTATGTATAATTACACAGGACATCTTCACAGTGGACATATTATGACAGTCTGATCATATGTCCACAGGTAACTTACTTTTGAGGCTTTATGGATCTATAACAGGCTTGTACAGGTATCATCTCCTCTGATAGAGTAGGCTTGCCACAGATGAATAAGGTCTTTGAGATTTGCTGTACCTAAAATACCCATAACCTTTGTGGACAATCTGGTTACAGACCTCCCCACCCTTCATGAGACTTATCTTCAGGCAGCAGATACACAGACCTCTGATGGGTCTTTCCATGTTGGTAGTACCAGTCAGTGCTACTACAGACAGTGAGAATCTAGAGTCCCCTCTCTCTGCCATGAGGTGAGTTCAAAGGAGGACTTCCATAAGTCTAAGTCCTTATGAAATCTCAAGACTCTTTGTTGTTGTTAAGTAGCAAGAATGTCTGTGGCTTAAATTAATTGGATGGCAGGTACTCACTGTGCATAGTCATATAAGAAGCACTGTGGTGTAATGGAAAATACTCTACATCTAGGGTGAGGGAACCTGGGTTCAAATCTCTACTCTGCCATATATTACCTTGATCAAATCACTAAAACTCACTGGGCCTCAGTTCCTTAATCATAAAATGAAGAGGTTATGCAAGATGTCCTCCTCTACTACGTTAAGGTAGGAGCCAATAATAAAATTTTTAAAAAAAATTGCAGCTTCTAGTTCAGCACATTTTACATTGATTGTACATGTGGGCACTTATTATTTGTAATACACAGGGGACCACAATGGTAAACACAGACCTTTCCACCCCAGGAACTGTAAACTTTAAAATATTTATCCAACTATTTACATCAATTACCGTCTTTACTTATTTTATCTTCTCTAAGCCCTCTCTCCCCGCTTCCCCTAGAATTACACACATGGGAAATGGATGGCATTTTGCTACTATTTAAATATTATCTATTAGTGGAACAACACTGTAGCTGTAGGTAGCCCCTTGTATGAGGTCAGGAATAAAACTAAAGAGAGGACATCAAGGGCAGTATCTGGACAGGGTCTCTGGATGAGGATTTAATGCAGACAGGAAAGCTTTCTTGCTGGTTTCTTTGTGCTTTAGTAGAACAGCGTCATCCACAAAATGAGGCAGAATGTGTGGGAGATATTCTTAAAGGTGAAATGACCTGAACACAAACTTTGAACAAATATGTCTTTTTCACAACACACATTCTTCTTAAGGACAGCTTCTGCTGAGCTTGTCAGGAAAAGGGTGAAGTGCAAGGGAAAAGGTGGAAAACATGAGTCAGTTTGTCACAAGGGTCTAATTAAAGGTCTGTCTCTGATCAAACCTTTGCTTCTAGTCCCATCTTCTGTATGGTACCATTTTCTGTCAATCAACCATCTCTCCATAATGTATGTGTGAGGAGGGGGAAAAACAAATCAAGGGCAGCCAAGAGTTTTCTAAAAACCCTACCTCTCCTTTTCACAGATGGTGGGACTTTCTCTTCCCCTGTACTTTTGAAAGGCAGCAAAAATAAGTTAATAACAAAACTTATTTTGAAGGCAGAAAATCACCACAATGTACCTTACAGGAATAAGATGTCTATGTGAAGAATAAAAAATCAGGGTAGCAAAAACCAGACTTCACTCCAGGAGCAAGAAGGCACCAAGTAGTTTCATGCCAGGCAATTTGTGACAGGCTTGCCTATTACTCCTCATAAATGCTGACCAACACTTGTCTCAGTTTTTGCCCAGGGCTCTTACTCAGAGAGCCCAGAAGACATAGAGAACTGACTACCCACAACTTCTGAGACCCAGTACTTTCTCTGCCCCTGAGGCTCTTTGCTCAACAGCTTCTAGAAAGTTTAATTCACACCCACCACCTCCTACCACCTTGCCAAAGTTGAAAAATCAAGCAGATCACAATGAATGGCACATTGTATGAGTGTGTTCAATGAGGATAGGAAGCCATTTGAAGAAAAAGAGGCAACTCATTTGTACTATATATAAGGGACTTCCTGACAATGGTCATATGTCATCTAATTAGTTCTATGAAAACAGGACTTATAGGTGAAATGACATTAATTCCATTGACACAGAGCGAAGGAGAATAGAACTGAAATCAGTGGGAGAGAAAACAGAGAAAAGAAGCCATCTGGGAGGGGAAGACAGGAGCATCACAGTAGGATTCCCTTTGCTGTGACACAGTCTGGCTATAATGTATTACAGCAATGTTATTGTGAAACACCATTAGTCATGGCAGCATAATATGTACTATGCCTATTTAGAGTGTATTTGTCAATGAAACAGGTTAGCAGAGATCAGGGGAGGGATCTTCTTTTCTTGGGGTTTTTAAGTATTTGACAGTTCTGTGTTCTATATGGGATAAGAGGTGTCACTGTCTGGAGGTCATGTGATTCTGGACCAGATGCTTAGAAAAGTCCCATTTAGCCCCAGGATACTGTGAGTAATATTAATGTGGTAGGAACTCCATCCACATCTGCCCATTTATTTCCATGAAACAATTCAAATGGCCTCAATTGCTTTTTAAATTTTTTTTTGCAATGATATGAAGGTCTCCTATTACAACATATACATCCTTTATACTGATGGTTGTCAGCTGCCCCATGAATTATAAAGAGAACTGGACCCACACACATTCCCTGTATACCCCACATTTAAACTCCTTGTCATATCTGTCTAATAGAACAAGAAATAATACACAGAATATTAAAAAAACATTAATAGTGAAAATGAATTATTAATTCAATTAAAGCACGAGCCCAATAATGATTCTTTTTCATTGCATTTATTAAAAGGAATTATTAATTGCTAACAGGGTATTAAAACACACACACATACACACAAATGCATAACTTCTTTTCAGTAGAAGTAAAGCAGAAGGCGCATGACATACAGTAAAGAGAGAGAAGGAGTATTTCCTCTAGCTCTCTTGATCCACTGGTGCTCAAACTGCAACAGAGATTTTCAATACTGAGATGCTAAAGACATGACATCAGGACTGAAAGGAGAAAGCACAAAATCTCAGTGTTCTCTCCCTAATGCACATATTCTATACTTTATTGCCCTCCATTCACTGTCCTCTCTGCTCATCTATTCTCATCTGGCCTTTATGGTCTGCATTTCATCAGACAAGATGGTCTTTGGCCCACCTGTTGAGACAGTCCACAATTCACTTAAATCCTGAGACTGAGGCAGGGGTAGGTATAGGAGTAGGTTATGGCATCTGAAAGCAATAGCATTTCAATCTATCATATGCAAAAATGAGACCTGTAAAAATTTATACAAGTAAATAAATTGATTTTGTAAATAAGCTTTTTATAGCAATGCTTCATTAAGTTATCTGGAATTATCAGAGAATATATTCCGCATGGGCAGCTAGGGAGTACTAGTGGGTAGAGTGCCCTGCCTGAAGTCAGTAAGAATCATCTTCCCTGAGTTCAAATCTGGTCTCAGATTCTTGCTTAGCTGCATGATGCTGAGCATGTCACTTAACCCTATTGCCTCAGTTTCCTCATCTATAAAATGAGCTAGAGAAGGAAATGGCAAAGCACTCCAGTATCTTTGCCAAGAAAATCCCAAATGGGGTCATGAAGAGTCTGACATGACTAAATAAAATACTCCACATAAATGAATTATAGAAACTGAATTTATGAATTTTAAGCCTCTCTACTATGTCTACTTGAAAGCCTGGTTTCCAAGGCTTTCACAATCTAGTACCACCCTACTTTATCATTTTTCTCTCATGTTTCCCCTTTCATGTACTTTAGACTTCTGTTAAACTGTGGATGACTCACCATTTTCCATACCACATCATGGAATTTTCCATTCATGTATCCTTGTTCATGTCATCTCCTATGCTTTGGATCTAGCCCCCAATCTCTACATAACAACTGCCTGTTTAATTCCTTTCAGCTTTTTAAGGTCTGACTCAGAAGCTACTTTCTCCAAAAAGCCTTCTCTCCACCATCTAGCCAGCAAGCACCTTGATTCCCCCATCCCTCCCATTTATACACCTTAGATCTCATATAACACTTCATTTTCAATCCTTATACACATATCAATTTTTCTTTTGGAATTTTAGTTATAAGTTTATGTGTCATATCATTACAAGACTGTGCCAAGGAGGAGAAGTAAGCATTCATTTTATTTCTCACTGCCATTTCCAGACCAACCTTTGCCACCATCACTTTTTTTCCTTTGAAGTTCGTTCTATTCATCTATATCACCCCCATTCAGCTCCTCACAGCTGTTATCTACAATCTTCCTGGTCATTTTCTTTCTTTCTTTCTTTTTTTTGCTCAAGGAATTAAGTACCTAGCTCCAGCACCAGAACTAACTAATTTTGTCCCCGAGGCAAGAATATATAATCCTCTCCCTATCTTAAAGGACTGTGCTTAGGAGTCAGTGCAAATGTTATGTTGCTATAAGCTTCTTCATTTCTGTGTGCCAATGGTAAATATTTTAGATGTCTCATCCTTGTTAAAATTATGCTGAATGACTCAGTCTTTCTCTCAACCTCAACTTCTAATCTCATACAAGGGAGCTCCATTAAAATATTTATGTACCTACAGTAATAATAATAACTCACATTTATAAAATAATCCAATGTTTAGAATGTACTTTATATATGATGTTTCATTTGATTGTCACAAAAACTGTAGTAGGTAAGTGCTATTATTCCCATTTTATAGATAAGGAATCTGAGTACCAGAGTGGTTAAATAACTCATCAAGGATTAATGTAACTAATAATTATCTGAGGCAGGATACAAAGGCAAACAAACCATCTTTCTTCCTGGTCGGTACAATATCCACTATACTCTACTGCCATTCTGGCTTCCCAGTATACCAGAATTGTCAAAGTTACTAATGCTTAGCAAACTCATCAACTTCCACCAATTACATGTTCACTCTACCTCATCCTCGCATGGGAATAGTCATGTCTCTATTCTTTGGGCTTGAACTGCGTAATTCTTTACTCAGATGATAATCTTCTCTATATCCATCTTTCCTGCTGCTTAATTTTACCTAGATACACGATTTGTCTTCCCTATGGCCTTCAGTCCCTCTACCCCTCCCTATTTTCTCAGTCTAACACTTTGGCTCTGACTGCCCCTTATTTTCATCAGAGTTTATCCTAAGGTTAACAACAGTCTATCTCCTACCTTTCAATCTCTTTTTCCTCTGTCCTATTGCCACACATGTCCTGTCAAAAGCTATTCTTGGTTTGGCTCCAGTTTCTGCCCTCTCTGTTCATCCTCACATGCTACCGAACACCACTGGATAAAATCACACCACTTCCTGACTGGGTCAAATACAGACTAACACTAGTTAATCAAAATTGGGACCTCACTGGTGACAATCTCTTTATTCTTCCTCGACTAACTCATTATCAAGCCCCCTGCAGAAGCTGCTCAGACTTTCTCTTCTCTGACCCTTGATTCCTTCTATCTAGCAGAGGACCATGTTTCCCACATTACTGAGAATATTAAAGCTGTCCTCCATTAGCCTCCCCTGCATACCTTAAAATCCACCTATTCTCTCCTTAAAACATTCCATTCTCATATTTTTTCTCTGTTCTCTGAGCATTACCTTTTCCCCCTTTCCTACTTTTCTCTTTAGCCATATATATTCCTTTAAAAGGATCCAAATTCCTTTGAAAGCTCCTTCTACCCTCCCCATATTAAATCTCCCTTTATCTAATGGTCTCTCTCCTGATACTTACAAACATGTAGGTTTCCCATCCTTTAATTTTTATCCCTCTTTAATTCTGTTGTCCTCTTAAAATATCATTTTTCTCCTTCCTTTCATAGCCAAACTCTTTTTTTAAAAATTGCATTATTGTTTCTACTCACTGCCTCTACTTTCTCAAATTCCACTTAATTCTCAATTCCTTACAATCTGGTTCCAAACTTTGCCACCAAACTCTATTTACTCTATACAAAACTTCCTAATGATTGCTAATCCTAATGGCTTCTCCTGAGTCCTCTTCATCCTTGACCTCTCTGTAGCTTAATTTTACACTGGCATCCTTTCTTCCTGAATTATAACCTCTTCTTTCACTCATATGTCACAGGAAATTTTGTGTTTGTTTTTGCTTTTGGGGGGGGGGCAACTGGGGTTAAGTGGCTTGCCCAAAGTCACATGGCTAGTAAGTGTGTCAAGCGTCTGAGATCACATTTGAACTCAGGTCCTCCTGACTCCAGGGCCAGTGCTCTATTCACTGTGCTACCTAGCCACCACTATGCCACAGTTTTTTTAATCATTTTTTTCTTCTAAACTGTCTGAATCCTTAATATGAGTCACATTTGCTGGATCATCATTTATCTCCTGCCTATCCTCATATGTTAGTTTCCCCCAATGATCTGTCCTGTGTCCTATTTTCTTGTTTCTTGATGGTATAACAAGATCTCATAGATTCATCTTAATGTAGATAGCTCCCAAATCTATATATCCTGTCATATTCTCTCTCTTGACCTAGCTCTTCATAACCAATCCCCTGGTGGACATCTCTACTTGGATGTCCATTGGCATGTCAAACTCAATATATTTACAATAGAATGAATCACCTTTTTTTAAAGTTATCTTTTTGTCATCTAAAACTAACTTTTCTCTTGAGGATATCACAATCCTTAGAATGAACTTGGATTTGCAAATCTGTAATCATTTCCTCCTCTTCTCACTCCACCCACATTTCCAATTAGTTGGAAAAGTCTTGACAATTCTATCACCACAGTTTCTTAAATTTGTCCCTTCTCTCCATTTACCCAGTGACTACCCAGATCAGATCTTCAATACTACTGAGCTAAAACACTGAAAATAGCTTCAAAACTAATCTCCTTACTTCTGGTCTGTTTCCTGTTCAAGCCTTCATCCACACTTTTGGCCAAGTAATCTGCCTAAGACATAGGTCTGACCTTGTCCTGCTCAAAAATCTTTAGTGGCTCCCTGTTGCCTCTAGTGCAAAAAAAGTATTCAGTTGTGTGTTTAAAATCGTCCATAGTCTAATTCCAACCTACTTTTTTCGTTATACGTTTCATGTAATATCCACCTATATACTCTACAATCAATCCACATGTATAATAACTATTCCCCTCACTCAAATTTCTATGTTTCACACAGGTTACATGAACCCATGGCTAGAATGAATTTCCTCTTCAACTTCACTTTTCAGGATATCTATATGTCTTTATTGCTCAGCTTGGGTGATAACCTCTCATTCAAAGTCTATCAATTCTTCCATTTGTTAATATTTTCTTCCTCCTTAAATTGCCTTCCATTGGCCACTTGTCCATGATACATGTGTATCCTCTTGAGTAGAAAATACGCATCATAAATGAGAACTGTGTCCTTTTGACCTATGCCTCTCCAACATCTAGCATCATCCCTTGCATTTAGTAGACATGAAAAAATATTCATAGAAGAAAGGGAAAAAAGGATACAGTATATTCAAAAGAGGAATGGGCTCTTCATTCCCCCTCATCAAGGTCTACAAGTAAAACTGGACAATGATTTATTCACAAACTTGTAGAAAGGATTCTTTGTCAGGTACAGGTTGGAATAGATAGCCTCTGGAGTCCCTTCCAACCCTGAGAATAGGTGACTCATTTATTCTCAAACCTCCATACACCAATCCCCAGACACGCCAAACAACATAGTCTATTATATTACTTTTAATAAATTTCTCTAATGGGCCAACTTCTTCATATCACTAGGTCCAAATATAATTATACTGCTCCTCTGTTTTGTTTCTAAAACTCTTCACAACCTAGTCCCATTCTATCTTTCCAGACTCAATGGACATGACTCCCTCCCCTACACTCTATAATCTAGCCCAACTGGCCTTCTTTCTTTTCCTCACACATTCATTCCATCTTCCATTCCATGACTCTACTATGGCTGAAATATACCAACTCCTTACTTCTGCCTCAAAGAATCCCTCTGTTCCTTTAAGATGCAGCATAAGCATCATCTTCTACATGAAGCCTTTCCCAATCTCTTTCTAGTACTGGTGCCCTCCCTTTTGAAGTACCTTGTCTTTGACTACTTTGTATATGTAAACTTATTTTTACTCTTACAATTTATTTTTATTTTTGTTAACTTTATGTGTTTCTGTGTATATTTGTAGGTACTTATCTTCTTTGTTAGAATGTAAGCTCATTGTGAATAGGATATTTTTCTTTATTTGTACTTATATCCCTGGTGCCTAGCAAAGCATCAGACATATAGAAAGCACTTAATAAATGTTTGTTGATTAATTTCTCCCTGTGTATGAATTTGGAACCTTTGGAAGTTGCATTTGCTCTACAGGCAAGTGGGGTGAACTAAGGCAGTGACTTAATAACAGGTAGCTTAATTGGCCCTGGGAGACTTAATGCAGAATCCAAAGACATCTATCTTACTCCCAGCAATAAGCTCAGACCTAGAAGAATTTAGCTACACGACACAGAGTAATTATCTAGCAGATAGAGCAGAAAATGTATATTTGGTAGTGAAGCATAACACCAACTAATAACAAGATTTCTAACTTTAATGGTGGGACCAAGTTTCCCAGAAGAAAGCAAGGTGTGAATCTTTGTGCCAAGTCAAGTGAAGTGAGTAGAAAAAAGCACATCTTGACTTTACCTTGAGGTCAGTAGGAAAAGGCTCGATGAGTAAACTTAATGAAAAAAATGACAGTTTGGAAACAAGGGTTGCCCTTCTCCAAGCTGTTGGCAAATGGAAATATGTTTGCATAGGGCCTGGTGCAAGGCCCTCCATCTCTCAGCCTTTGGTCTCCATGTATTTTCCTGACAGTCCTGGATCCAGGAGCCAACTGGCAGTGCCGGCTGCATTTGCAGGGGAAACAGAGCGGCACTGCCAGCTTTCAGTGACAAAAGGAGTGTTTATAGCAGGCGCGCTGACAGCTGTCCGAGTGCCACATTTATTTACAAAACGTTAGTTAAATTAGTGACAGTTGGCGCTGGGGAGGAAAAGCTGAGAGAAAAACTGACATTACTTGATCTAGCTGGTGCTTTTGCACTGGTTTTTGCTCACCCTATTTATTTATTTATTAATTCTATTTGCTTCTTAGTTTATTTATTGATGTGTTCTGCCTCATTTTCCAGTCACTGGTTTTAAGAGGCTATGTGATGCTCTCAGCAGTGAGTGGTCCATTTTTTTCTGATACAAAGTTCCTAATGGCTAAAAGTGATTTCTGGGGGTCTCTGAAACTCAGTGAGACTAAATAGATCAGAGATTTTCATGAAAGTTTCATGACAAAAGGGAACGTATCTCCTGGCCTCTTCCAGAGAGCACTTCGGGATGCTCAACATATGCTTATTAAATAATGAATTATCACCACCATCAGCATTACTTGATTATTTCTCTAAAGTTGATCAGCAGTGTGTTTCCCAAATATATTACTTCTACTTTTATTCTTTCTCACAGTGGTAATTAAATTGTAGGAGGCCAAGTTTCACTTAGAAGTTTAAGAGGTTGTCCTAATGATAACGGCTTTTTAAGACTCTGGAAACATGTTCCTAGGAAAACCTATACGATTTTCTTCCCTACAGATTTTTGTAAAGCCTTACACAGCAACTACCTATTCACAGGCATATGTTCTAACTCTCCAATTAGATTATAACCTCTTTGAGAACAGAGGCCCTTCTTTATTTGAGGTGAGGGGTAACTCAATGAAAACAAATAATGTAGTTCTTTTATAATGATAGATTTTGGTTTTCTTATAATAATGATAACCATGGTTTGGGACAGTAGTAATACTAGAAGTTGATATTAAACAGCACTTTGAAGCTTTTAAAATGCTTTATATACATTATCTCATGTAGAGCATCACAAATACCATTTGAGGTAGCTAATGCAAGTATCATTGTCCCCATTTTATATATGAGGAAGCAGAGGACAGAGTGGTAGGCCTAGAGTTAAGAAGTCTTGTCTCCCTGAGTTAAAATCTGGCCTCAGACACTCACTATCTGTGTGACCCTGGACAAGTCACTTAACTCTGCCTCTGTTTCTTCTTCTATAAAATGAGCTGGGAAAGGAAATGACAAACTACTTCCGTATACTAGTCAGAAACAAACAAACCCAAATGGGGTCACAAAGTGTCAGACATGACTGAAAAAATAAATGAACTGAATGGATCAGATAGAATAAGGAACTTAGTTATGATTCACAGTTAGAATGTTTTTAATTGAATATTTATTTGAATTTCTTTTAGTACCAGCATTCAACATCTTAGCAAAACAAACCGAATTGTGAAATCTTAAAAAAAAACCTATCCATTTCAAAAAAGTTAAAATAAATTGTTTTCTGTATTTCGTGGCAAAAAGTAGGAAATTGTCTATTAAAAAATCTTCCATACACAGAGTAATGTTTTAACATCTATATATTGTGATTCACATGATATGTTTTGTTGAATATATACACAAAATAAAGATGCCAATATGAATGAAAGAGAAAAATGGGCTCAGCAAATTGAATGTTTGTAAAATGTGGTTTGAAGAGTCAATGTCCTAGCAAATTAACTTAATTTACAAAAGCTAGAATGTTTCAGAGGTGGGATTTGAACTCAAGTCTTCTTAACTAGACCTCCATCACCACCTTTACTGAATCAAAGCAACCATAGAACCTTAAAGATGGAGTGGAATTTGGCACTCATGGAGTTAATTGCCTTATTTTACAGACCAGAAGGCTGAGGCACAAAGTTAAATGATTTACTCTAGATCACACAACTATAAATTGTCAGAATTAAGACTTGAACCCAGGTGTTCAGACTCACCAGCTTAGTGCTCTTTCCATAATATCATATATGCTTTGGACTTAATAGTGAACCATGGAACGGACAACTTTTGGAGGTCCCTTCCCACCCCAGGGTTCCATATCTCCACGATATTTTCTTGAAATTCTTTCCATCTCTTTGGCCAGTTTTCTATAATATCATGAATTCCTTTTTCCTACATTATCATTTTGCTTTGTGAGAAAGAGTCGTCCCTGAAATATTAAACAAAATTTGTTTGGAATTCCTTCTTGTCACAACAGCTTTGAGTCTGCAGTGATAATCACCATTTCATTTGGCCTTCTACTGGGAAGTTTACAGACTCCAAGTTGAGAAGCCAAAATGCTGATAGCGAGAAGAGAATCTCTGCAGATGGCTTATACTTAAGGGTAAAAGTCAACTTCAATATATACAACTTTTCTGTAGTACCACCTAATCCTTCTTTCCTGGTCCTATATTCTCTGTGACAGACTAACTTCTCCATAGCAGAGGGATTAAATGTCTTATCCAATGCCTCTCCTATCAAGAATGAGTACTGCACTGTATCTTGGTGTATTTGTTGAAGTCTCAGAGTGCTCTACCCACCACTGATTATGTTTTTGATAATCATTAACAAAATAAATATTCCAGTATAAAAATTAGATTTTGTATAAAACTGTGTTTCTATTACATATAGGGTTTTTTTTTGCATATTAAATGTTTCCTGTGATTGGTTGCTACTTACTGCCTTGTATGCATTTTAAGAATGTTGTAAACTGATTCTCTCTCTTTTATCTTGCTAATTACACATTAATGATAGATAACTAGCACAGCAACTATTTTTTTAGGGGCAAGGTATATTGTGGTTACTATCATAGTGGATATAACCCTGGACTTGTCCTTAGAAAGAATTGACTTTGATATTGACTAGCAGTATAACACAGTGTTTTTTTTTGTATTTTCATTTGCAAGATGGGCCTAAATTATCTTTAGTAGTGAATTCACAAGATTACTATGATACTCAAATGAAATTTGAAATATGATACTCAAATGAAATTACATGTAAATGCTAGTGTTCCTACCTTAAAGCTATATGTGAATGTGGTATAGCACAGTAGAAAAAATGCAGACTTGGGTTTTGGAGAATCTGCATTCAATTGACTTTGGACAAGTTGTTTTCACTCTCTGGGCTTCAGTTTCATCATCTAACTGAGATAGTCGGACTAACTGGCCTCTTAGGTTCCTTTCATCTCTAGCTGTATGATCCTAAATGATGTAGGTTATTCAGGGAATAGAAAAGAAAAACAAAGTCTTTATTGTTTCTCTATATGTGATGTATGTTTCTGTACCAGACTATTAAGGATGTGCCAAATAATCTTTTATCTGTATGATTATTCATATAAAATGCCCAAATCTTATGTAGATACATACTCATACATAAACATGAAATACAAGTTTAGTTTCATAGTGCGATTACCTGTTGTTGTCATTCATTCTGGAAAAGGACCAAAATAACATCACTATGTTGGAGTCAAAATACAGTGTGTCCAACTGGGTGATCAGACCAATATGAGTTTGGCCCTCTCTACACAAGGTCAGACACATAAAGTCCATAAGAAACTACTTTGCAAAGGGCAATAAGCCTCCTTCCCCTACTAAGATGGTGGTGTGTATCTCAGTGATTGCAAAAAGAATTACCCACTCTACATTTGAAACATTCCTGCAGAGCAAGAGCTGAATTTCCATTACACGTATCTCTTGGTATGGTAGACAAGGAGGTCTTTGCAATGGGAAAGACCCTCATAGATCAGAAGGAGCTCTACCTGGGACTCCTGTACCCCACAGGAAATTGCAAAGTATCTGGCTATGTGATGCATTCCAAGGTAAAGTTTGCTATAGTGGTGGATTAGTACAAAACAGTACTTTGAGACGAGATCCACAGTATTTTTCAAAAGCTACATAATTCCTACACAGATGTCATGTGCAACCCCTTCTATAACCTTGGAAACCATATTCATTCTAGGGTCTTTGCTAATCCTTTGATAATATGGTGACTTCCAAGATGGTATAGTTTTGTTGAGAGAGAGTATAGTTTACAGTTATTTCTGAAAAATGCTATTTTGTACAGAACCGTATTATGTAGATATGTGTATATATTGCTTCCTGCTATGTATTATATGAAAGTTGCTCTCTTTGGATGTCCAAAAACTCGTGTAAAGTGAAAGATTATATAAAGCTTATTGCAATAAAAAGTTGAATTTGTAAAAAAAAAAAAAAGTAGGGCAATAGGCAAAAGTTGGATTAAATTGTTCCTGATTTGTTGTTTGTTAGTTTTCAGTTGTGACTAACTCTTCATGAACCCATTTCAAATTTTCTCTGTAAAGATACTGGAGTGGTTTGCCATTTCATTCTCCAACTCATTTTACAGATGAGGAAATGGTAGCAAACAGAGTTAAGTGACTTGCCCAAGATCTCACAGCTATTAAGAGTTTGAGGCTAGATTTGAATTTAGGAAGATGAGTCTTCCTGATTGCAGGCCTGTCACTCTATCTACTGAGCTGTGTGCTAAATTACATACTGCATATCAAAGAATTAGCATGTATGTATGCGTATGAATACATATCTGAGCATGTGTGTATATGTGTATATAGAGGGTATAGGATGAATTAAATGTGAAGGGATGATACTTTAAAACGTGAAATTCTCAGGTGGGAGAGGACTAGAATGAGAGGAGACAGGGAGAGA
This sequence comes from Pseudocheirus occidentalis, assembly GCA_028646575.1. Classification (NCBI taxonomy): domain Eukaryota; kingdom Metazoa; phylum Chordata; class Mammalia; order Diprotodontia; family Pseudocheiridae; genus Pseudocheirus; species Pseudocheirus occidentalis. The sequence continues at coordinate 139,571,665 of CM053596.1, read as the reverse complement.
CAACATGGGATT
>CM053596.1:139539898-139571153 GCA_028646575.1 Pseudocheirus occidentalis | reverse complement strand
TTTGCTCGTTGTTCTGCCTCTCAATCCCCACACTACAGTACAGTGCCTAGTACATAGTAGGCCCTTTATTAAATGAATCAACTTATGTCAGGTTGGAATGCCCTTAATGTAGTGTCACTGTGGAAGCATTTTAGGCTCCAGAATTACTAAATATCCATGAGATTTGCTATCTCTTATTGGAGTGTGTGTGGTAGTTATGACATTTTCTTCATTCCAGAAACCACACACATCAACCTAAAAAAGCCATTGTGTGTAGTCATTTTAAATTACTGAACCCAAATTGTGTATCTACTCTCTTCCTGACCTGGTGACTAACCACTATTTTGACCATGTCCCTTTGGCTATTTCTCTTGTTCAACGTGGTACCGATTGAAATCAGAAGGTGTTTAAGACGTAAGTGATAGATCCATTTATCAGCAGTCTAGAGTGCTCTATTGGTTTGTACGGAAACATCTGTAACCAGAGTAATGAATTACGGAGTAAACACAATACAGTAGCAATGCTTAAAAAAAATCAATTAGCATGCAATTACAAAGTAAATACAGAACCCATTTATTTCCTCCTTGCTACTGTGGAGTTGGCTGCTCAAGACATACTAATAGAAAGACAAAATGATAAGAGGGAGATGTGATCATAGAAATACATATTGAGACAGGATGAGATTAGGGAGTCATGTCTGCTTCTCAGTAAAAAAGCATTTACACAATAGACAGAGATGCCTGGAACCCATTCCCCTCTAAGAAAAACATTTTCTCATCATTTCAGTATACTACAGTTCTCCTAAGAATAGAACACTGGACATGCAGTAAGAAGTTTTGGGATTCAGTCTCAATGCTGCTACTTAATAGCTGGTCATTAGGGAGAGGGACTGAATGTGATTTCATTGGTTCAGGGAAGTCCTAAGTGAAAAAAAAAACTTCCTCTACTAAGGTCACTACTTTCTCTACAATTCATAGAAAATTTTCTATATTTGAATACTGTGACTTGCCTAGCACCATATAACCAGTATAAGTCAAAGGTAGTACATAAACAAGGTCTTCCTAGTGTCGATGAAATGGTTTATGTGAAGGCATTTTGGAAACTGTGGAGTTTAATCAAAATCAGAGGTATTTTTTTCACAGATCAATAACTTTTCTCTACCAGTTTTGGACATTTGATTCCTTGAGCCAAGAAGTTAAGTGACTTACCCATAATCATTCAGTTAACATATGTTCAGGAAATGACTTACACTGGTCTTCCTGACTGAAGGCACTTCTACATACACTACAACACATCCACCTCAGGAGTTCCCTACACTATATGCAGGCACAGGAACAGCAGAGGGTTGTAGTGAAGAGAGGGTTGACTTCAGACTGAGGAAGGACTTTGAATCCCCACTCTGACACACACTAGTTGTATGACCCTAGACAAAGATCTAACATTTCAGTGTGCTAGGCAACTCTCCAGGACTATTAATTGCCAGCTTACATTGATAGAGGGAATTGTCTCTATAGCAATGAGTTTATAAGATTAGTCCCTGTATCATGTGTGATATATATGCCATCTGTAAGTAGTATGTGTTCATATATGCACATACATAACCTGTGAATAATATATCTTTATTTACACGTGAACATATACAGTTTGTGGATTCATGATCATGTTTCTCCTTTCATTTATTCAGACCGGTATTTCTTATTTCTTGACCAAGTAGCTTCTGAGAAACATAGAAATACACATCATCATCATCACCATCATTACCCTGTGGGGTTCACTGAAATTCTAATCACTGCCTCAACTGCCAACTCCTCTATATTTAACAAGGCCTCAAGTGTGGTAGAGTGACGAGATCTCATATGTCAGTCTTTTCAATGTGATTTAATATTTAGAATGGTCACCAACCTTAAATGGTGAAGCTCTCTCTAACTGCCCGACACTAATCTAGATTCCCCAAGATCTAAAGTGTTCTCTAGAAGATTGACTGGACTTTAACTCTGTTCCCCTGATAATTTACCCCAGCAACATTATTCTACACCATATGCACCTTTTCATAGGTTTCTATCTTACACAGTAAAACAGTAGAGGTCAGGGACATATTCTGCTCTATAAATCACTTGGTCTTTGCCATGACCTGCACAATGTGGCTGTTAATGAAAACTTTTTCATGAAGATGAACTACTAAATGGCCTGAATTTCCAGCACACCAGATCTCTCTCTGTATAGTCTTTCCTAATCCATCCAGCCAAAAACAATCACTTTAAACTTCTCAAGGCACTTAGTCTCTTCTCAAATGGCAAAGGAGAGTCATATAGTGGGTATGAAAAAATTGCAACACATTAAAAATGAGTAATTTCACAGCAGGGATGTAAAAGATGCCCTAAGATATGCATGACCAGGACAAGCATTATGGAACACGATAGTGAGAGTGAGAATGAAAGATAATTCATGTGATAAACCCATAACCTCTATGGGTATATACACAAGGTCAGGAAAATATATAAGAAAGGTCCCAGCACATTGGGGAAACCTCCTATGTCTGATATATAAATGGTCATCAACCAAAGTTACACAGAAAGGTAATCCATGAATGGTTTGGGATCTGTATCACTGGAGGGAATACACACATTGGTGAGATGAACCAATTAAATACTTTGTCTCTATCTCTCCTGTGTGCTTACCTCATTTTGTCTTGTGTCATAATTGTTTGGTACATGTCTCATTCTCCCTATGCAACTATAAGCTCCTATAGGGCACAGATTATGTTTCATTTCCTCTGTGTATCCCTGGTGACTTACACACAGTAGGTACCTAGCAAATGTTTGTGGAAGCAAATTGACTAAAAATTAAGTTAATGCTGAATCTCTAGTATACTACTGTGTGGATTATGAATTGGCTTCCTCATCTCCAGTCTGTACCCTCCAGAGAGGTTTAAATCAGTGTGTATCCTTTAGCTGGACTTTAAAAAAAACCCATACAATAAATGGAATGTACTTAATAGGAAAAATATTGTTTCAATTATTCAAGAATATGGAGGACATGAAACCAATTAGGATGGGCCACAGATACTCTAATCAGCTTTCTTCCTAACTAGGATTCTATATTAAAGTGGAGAAGAGGAAGTGAGGAAAAAAGCATATGGCAGGCAAGGACAGCTGTATAGGCAGTTGGAATAACATCAGGGAGAAGATGGGGGTACTGGAACAATAAAAAGTTGCTCTCTTAGCCATATGTTTTGGAAGAGACAAGGTAGCAGTCATGAATGCTTGGTCAATATCATTGCATGAGATCTAACTGTAGTGAGATGATTGAAACTTCATCTCAGGGGGAAAATTCTGAGGGTGCTGACATTAACTCTTGGGTTCCTCCTTCCCTGTCCTTCTGGTATTAGTGGTATCGATGACGTCATCTCAGTGGCACCTTCTTCCTTTCCATTTCTTTCATGGTGCTAGAAACAGTGACCCTGCCCCAGAATTCTTCTTTCCCCACTTCTCTAACTTAAGAACCTCATGGGAACATTTGTTTTTCCTTCTAATGGTCACACACCAGGTAAACCTGCTATACTGCCTGTCTCTCTACGCCACTTTCCCCAGATACAGACATTTCTGGTTGTGCCTGACTTATTCTGCAGTGGCCTTTTCTAGCCTTTGGACTATTGTTTTAATATCTTTTTCATAATTGTTATTTGGTTTTCTAGCCTTGTTTTCCCCTAGTGAACTCTTTGGATTATTAAACCCAGCACAACATACTGGTTACTGAGAAGAACTAATAATATTGCTGATTTGAAAATGTTTATTCCATAACCAACATTCCTATATATTATAACAATTATGATGATGATGATAAACAATTAAACAGCACTTTAATATTAGTGAGTTATTTTACATAAATTATTTCATTTTATCTAAGCAATTCTGTGAGGTAGATGCTATTATTATTCCCCCTTTACAGATGAGGAAACTGAGGCTGAGAGGCATAAACTAGTTTGCGTAAGACCATACATCTACTGAATGCCCAAGGTTGGACTTGAAGTCAGTTCTTTCTTATTTCTGGTTCAGCAAATCATGCAGCACAATAATTTTGCTCCGTCAGCATCTACCATTTGTCCTCACTTGGGCCATTCCACAAATCTTTATCTTTCCTCTGGGTCACTGACTGTGGAATAGACAAAAGACAGCTAGTCACCATCCTTACATTCTGTGGGGATGTGCAAAAGGGGGGGGGGTAATTTTCAGAACAATATTCCACTTTTGATTGACTTCCTAGGATTGCTTTAGAGTACTATATTAATCTATGTACATTGATATTTTTACATGTATTTCCAATGTACCATTCTCTTATTCATTCAACAAATACTTATTCAATATCTACTTCATTTGTTCCTAAATGGGAAACAAATTACCTCTCCCTGTGATGGAAATCTGTAGTGTCAATGAAATATTTACAGTGCCCATGATAACTATAACTATACCTGCATAGTGCTCAATTGTAAAGTATAACAGACTCTCCAAATAGAAGACAGAAGAAAAACACTTATTCAGCCACCACAAAACTAAATCCCAACACCAGGAAACCAAATCTATCATAGCAACATAGAACTTAATAAGCCATAACAGCACAGAGAGCCACACCATTCTTTAGGCTTCCTACAAAACAACATTTACTCACAAGCCTGACTGACTCCCTGGGACACCTTCTCTCCTCCTCCCAGTCTAACTAGCTCTGACTCCCAGCTTCCTGTGGACTCTGCTCCACCCTTCAGCAAACTCTTCCCACCACAGGTTGCATGTGACTCTATCAGCCTATTAGGGGGAAGAGTTTATTTTCACAGCAGGAAATGTCTTCAAATGCCCTTAGGTTTATTAAAGGGCAGAGAAGATCTTCAAATTCCTATTACCATAACAAGATCCTACATGTAATCAGTCAGTCAAGAAACATTTATTTATTGTCCATTGTGTGCCACACCTTGTGCTATGCACAGAGTAGACAAAGATAGTCTGGGCTATCAAGTAGCTCACAGTCTCAAAGGGGAGACGATATGCAGACAACCATGCAGAGCAAGCTCTGTACTGTATAACATAGAAATACTCAGCAAAGGGAAGGCATTAGTATTTAGGGGGTGAAGGAAAGACTTCTTGGCAGTGTGTGAGCAGGAGTAATCCAGGCAGTTGGGTGGAGGAACAAGGGTTACATTATTATCCCCCCCCTTTTTTTTTTTTGCTTTTTGGAGGGAGAAGGTAGGGTGATAAGTGACTTGACCAAGGTCACAAGGCTAGTTTTATGTTAAGTGTCTGAGGCCAGATTTGCAGTCAGGTCCTCCTGACTCCAGGGCTAGCGCTCTATTCACTGTGCCAACTAGCCACCCCTATTATCCTTGTTTTGCAAATTAGGGAACAGAGGCTTAGGAAAGTAGAAGGCTTGTTTCATCTTAGTTTTTTTTATTTCCAGCACACTTGCAGTGCCTCAGACATAATGTTGCTGGTTTTGTTTAGTCATTTTTCAGTTGTGTCTGACTCTTCATGACCTGTTTTGGAGTTTTCTTGGCAGAGATATTGGAGTAGTTTACCGTTTCCTTCTCTGCCTCATTTTACAGATGAGGAAACCAAGGCAAACAGGGTTAAGTGACTTGACCAGGGTCACACAGCTAGTAAGTATCTGAGGCTAGATTTGAACTCAGGAAGATAGGTCTTCCTGATTCCAGGCCTGACACTATCCACTATGCCACCCAGCTCCCCAAACATAATAGGAAGCTAATAAATGCCTGTTGATTATTTGATTCTTTTGTTGCCATTAGTCATAAAGCTAATGGGGTATCTGAGATGTAATTTGAACCCAACTCTCTCCTGATTCTGAATTTAGTCATCTTCACTGCCTCTATTGACATGATTTGTTACCATAGCATGACAACTTAGTGAACGGAATACACAGAGAAGGACCATCGATGACACTGTGCAATGGGAACCAGAGATGGCCCTGGAGTGCTTTTGTTGTGTTGGAGGAGGTTGCTACAGATGGGCGATTGGTACTCCTCCCCGAGACTTAAGTTAGCAGATATTTAAGGAAAGAAGACAGAGGGAAAACTGCTACTGTGTTCTTGGGAGTGTTTATATCTGTAGACGTAGGAGTTTGAGGATGTGAATAGATAAATGGAAGAGACCCTCAAGGTCTACTAAAGCCATAGTGAGGTAGAAGCCATCTGGCAGCTGGGGCTTCTGGGCAGGTCCATCTTGTTTAGCATTTATTGTCTTTCTGATGGGGGACAGAATCAGGCAAACTGGGGCACTTTTGCTGCTTTGGGTGTTTTTAGATTGACTCTCCCTTCCTGAAAGATGGAACATCTGTACAAAGGGATAGGTGCCATGATGTCAAGACCTCACAATCTGGATCACGAAAAGGTTTAGCTTCTGAAAACATGTTCTGTGTGACACAGTATCAAGGGTTTTGTTTTTGGAGCCAGAGGACCATGGTTCAAGTGCAGGCTCCATTGTTTAGTAGCTGTGTGTCCTTGTGCAAATTAAATAATCTCTCTGTACTTCTGTGTTCTCAACTGTGAAATGAAGGGGTTAGACTAGAAGACCTTTGTGGCTTTCCCAGTCCTGATTCTCTAAAACAACATGCATATCCCTACACTTGATATTAAAGTCAGATAAAAGAAATATAAGCTTAGGAATGGCCTCTTCAAGATTTGGGGATCTAGAATAGATTGTAAGCTCCTTGAGGGCAGGGGTTGTCTTTTGCCCTTTTTTATCCCTGACACTAAGCACACTTCCTGAAACATAGAAGCTGCTTAATAAATGGCAATGTGTTAATTAATTGATAGGTAAGTGAAGAGATTGGAGAGAAGGCCCTAAAATATTTCATCAGAAATCTTCTTCTCATTACTTTATACACCCTCATGGGTATGTAGCCTCTGGGAAAGTAAATGAAGACCCCAAATATCCAGAGAGTTTTCTAAAATACATGTGCCACCTTTTGGAGTCTTCTCTGGCATTGTATGAAAGAGTGAAATGATAATGAAAATAGGACCCATGTAACAACTTTGCATGCCATTTTTCTCTATGCTACGTGCCCATTTAACTGCCAAACTTCTGTTTAGTTCTTTTTTTTTTAAATCATTTTCAGTTTAGTCATTTTAGTCATTTTTTCAGTCATGTTCAATTCTTTGTGGCCCCTTTTGGGGGTTTTCTTGGCAAAGATACTGGAGTAGTTGGCCATTTCCTTTTCTAGCTCATTTTACAGAGGAAGAAAATAAAATAGACGGGGTTAAGTCACTTGCCCAGGGTCACACAGCTAGTAAATGTCTGAGGCCAGCTTTGAATTTGGGAAGATTAGTCGTCCTGACTCCAGGCCCAGCAGTCCAGCCACTGGGACACTTAACTGCCCTAAACATCTTGATAGTTTTTTTGACCCTTCACTGTGCTCTGGATGGGCCACACATTCAGTCAGTATTATACAAATGAAGCTAAACTGAAAATACCCCAGTAGGTTCCTGTTCTTATTTTTCCTGTTTTCTATCATTTCTTACTCCTGCTATGCTCTTCTGATTCTTTTAAATTCCTGGATGAGTGAAGAGATTGGAGAGAAGACCCTAAAATATTTCATCAGAAATCTTCTTCTCATTACTTTATACACCCTCATGAGTATGTAGCCTCTAGGAAGGTGAATGAAGACCCCAAATATCCAGAGAGTTTTCTAAAATACATGTGCCACCTTTTGGAGTCTCCTCTGCCATGTATCACTTATTTCTTTTGGCTTCGGCAAGTGTGTTAGAGGCAGTGGTATAACACTGAGAGGATTGGTGACACCCTTTTAAGTAACTCAATTGTCTAGTGCAACTTCAGTCTTCAAATCAATGTGAAAGGCCCCTCTCTACTGCTTGCCTTCTTATGGAGGAGTGAATGGGTTTGATTTGAGAGCGCCATCATCTTAGAGCTATTCCACTTGAAGGAAAGAGGGTGCTGATGGGAGTGTATTCTTCAAGTGGAATTTGAAATCATTCTGATCTTAAGGAAAGGAAAATGTCTGGTCAGAATCTCCAGGAGTTTAATTTGTAGGGCTTTGTGGCATCCCCTGTTTAGGATCATATGTGATGAGGAGCAAGGAAAGAAGAAAACGGGTCTTAGCAGAGAACTAAATGCTTCTAGCACCTTCCAGGTTCTCCTATCAGAATCTAATTCATACGCTGTGGGATATTTTCAGGAATTAAAATACCCCCTGAACACATTTATAAAATGTGGCTTGCTGGGATTTGATTGTTGGGTTTTTGTTTATTCAAAATGGAATTTTTTTGGATATAATATCACTTGGCTTTCAAAACATTCAATGAGATAAATTTGGAATGAAAGTAAGGTATTGGGAGGAGGAAGGGAGTCTTCGAATGGAAATGTTGGTTGGTGAATATGTACCAAGATTAATTAACTAATTATTGCCAAGGTTTTTAAATCAATCAACAAGCATTTGCTGAGTGCTGACTATGTGCTAGTTACTGTGCTAAGTGGTGGGGGATGGGGAGGATACAAAAAAATGAGATGATCCTTGTACTCAAGAAATTTACATTTTACTAGAGAAAGACAGCATATTTTACAGATGAATAAATATAGGAGATATACAAAATAAATACACAGAGACAGGGGTATTAACATTGAGTGAAATATGAAATCCTCTTTTTGCTCACGTTGTATTTCTCTCTGCCATCTACTGTTGAAAAGCCTAGTTTCCTTGGTGGCTTTCAACACATTATTGCTGCTAAGGAACCCTTTAAGTGTGATTGATTTTTCCATCTCCTAGTTTTGTATTTCCTTGCCTAAATTACTCTAATGAACCATTTAAATCACTGTTTGTTTTTTAAAGATTGATTTGCAAACCAGCCTAGACATATCTTGTTTATAGAATCAAAAAGTATTAAGTATTAAGAGATGGTCAAAATCATTGAGTCCAACGAGGTGAAGTACAAAATAATTGTGGAGTACTCCACCTGTCCAAACGATAAGTTTATGTCAGTAGTGAGTAGTGTTCATACTTAAAAATTAGTGACTCACATAGGTTATGTGTGTATCATCGCTCTGGAACCATTTCTGCAACTTTTTAAACTCGGGTTTTTTTTCAGGGATTTAGGTATAACTTTGAGAGAACAAGTTTCTAGTATAGCTCTTCATGAGGCCCCATCTGTATTCTTCTCATTGATAATCAGTTAGAACTAATTAAGTTTTCTGAAAAGGACTTTTACTTAGGTGGTGCAGTAAGAAACATTCATCTTAAGCCAGAAATGTCTTCTCCGCCTGCACATACACGGTCCTTGATAAGAGTGGGCTCAAACTTCATTTATGAAGATGGTGAATCATAAGTGAAAGGGATACATGTTTCAAAAGCATACCTTGTAAGACCTGGCACTAGTTGTCCTTTTCTCCATTTATGGAGAACTCCTGAAGTTCCTCTTTGGTTTAGCTTTCAACTGGCCTCCAAAGTTAAGTGACTTAAAGAGAGTCAATAGCTGGTATTCTCACCTTCATACTGCTTGTACTCCTTCATACTCATACTTCTTCCCCCATGCATGCGTCAGCATCTGTTTTTGTTTTTTTTTTTTTTTTGTCCTCGGTGTCCCTCCTCTCTTCCTGGTTGGATGGCTTCTTCTTACTATTCCAGTATCTCCAATGACACGGCCAGGGGATAAGGATAAGTGGAGAGTGCAACATTCCATTTGGACACATACTTCTTCTCACTTCTCCCTTAATGACTGTCTGGTACAGGCACTAGTTTTTGACTCTCCAAACTACTTTTGGGCCAGGAGCATCACACAACTTGACTGATACACGGTTAAAAATGTGTTCATCACTGGACTAACTGCTATTTTTATATCTAGAACTAGAGCTATGATTTTATTTTTTGTATTAATCACAAAGTGTTCCCCACATGGCATCATCTGCCTTTTATCAAAAGTCCTATTATCATTTCAAATTGATTCATTGATGGTCCACATGTTGCAATGGGACTATAGAGACATTTTTTAAATCCTAGCTTATATGGTTGATGGATTGATTTTTGGGGTAGGAGCAGAACCCTCCCTTGACATTTAGACAAATATGTCACCATTGTTTCTAGAAAGTGGGGAACCCCAAGTTGTTTATCTAAGAATATAAGAATGGTTCCTATATCTTCCCTTTCTCCTTTTGTTAAAAAGATGGAAAAATTAGAGGTTCTATGAAAAAAGTACATACTTACACAGTGTTTTGAGGCTTACACACCATGTTCCTAATACTATCTGTGAGCTAGGTAGGGTGCATACTCAGACTTGGAAGAGAATTCAAAAATCATTTTGCCCTCCCCTCCTAGCTGATCATCTGAAATCTTGTAACCATGAAGAATGATAGCATTTGATACTTTAAACTTTCTCAATTCACCTTTAGTTTCTTCCCCCCTCTAATTGGAGGAATGGAGCACTAAATTCTCTCCCAAAGTTTTCCTTTATATAGTTATCACCAACTTCTGACCTCTTGAGATAGTCTGAGATCCTAGTAACTCCATTTTCCAGCAGCAGCTCTATTGGCTTTCACTCCACAAAACATGTCCTGATGCCAGGCATAATGCCCTGGCAACCTCAACTCTCCTGCTATTCAGCTTTCTTATGTGTGTTTTCTTCACCCTCTGCCATATAGATTATAAGTTTCTTGAGGGCAGGGATTTTCTCTTAGAAAAAATGTATCCCCAGCTCTAGCATGGCACTTGGCACATAGTAGGAGCTTAATAAGTATTCACTGAGTTGAATTGAATTAATAACTGTATTAGAAGTCACCTCTACAGTATCCCTGACTACTGCTTGGTAAAAAAAAAAAAAACCCTCTTCTCGTGATGGAGAACTACTGCCTCTTGAAACTACCCATTCTAATTTTGGACAATTTCAATTGTAAGGAATTTTTCCCCTTTATAATGAAAAATCTGCTCTCCTATAATGCCTACTCATTTTTCCTCATACTACCCTTTTCAGAGAAATCAGAACCAATTTAACCCTTCTATATGATAGTTCTTAACATTTCTTAAGACAACTATTAATTCCTTCCCAATTCTTTACTTTTAGAGGCTAGATGTCTTTAATTCCTTCAACTAGTCTATGAAATTGTTTACTATCTTCTTGCCCTCCTATTTATCTTCCTCCAGTATGTCTATGTCCTTCCTAAAACGTGTCTTATAGACCTGAACATAATCTGAAGATATGGGGCTGACCAGAGGAGAGGATATCTGGACAATAAATGTATTTGTTCTACATACTTTGGCATCTATTAATGAAACCTAAGATTATGGTTGGTTTTTGTTTTCTGCCTACCTGTCAATTTTGATTGAACATATAATCCACTAAAAACAATCATTTTCATAAAACCTGCCCTCTGGCCATGTGTCCTTAGTCCTCCATTTGTGCACCTGATTTTCTTCAATCCAACTGTATGAATTTATAGTTCATCCTTCTTATTTACATTCCATCTTATAAGATTCTATTCCTCCTTTTATTCAGCTGAGATAACTTTGGATGCAGGCTTTGTTGTTCAAGATGTTGGCTGTTCCTTTATGCTTTATGTCATCTGCAAATTTGATAAGCATACCATTTATATATTCTTTCATATTTCTGATTAAAAAAAAGTTGACCAGTTCTCTGAAATCTTCTCTCTTTAATAGGGTCTTCCATCCAGCTTGATGTCAAATAATTAATGAATATTATTTGATTCTGGTAACTCACCCCATTATTCACCTACCTGAATCATAATCTAGTCCATGCATTCCTGTTTTTATCAACAATGGCATCATATGGAGTCTGAATTTGTACTATTTTCACTTTTTGGTTTTTTTTGGTTTTTCACTTTTGTTCTTTTTCTTCTTTCACAACATGACTGATATGAAAATATGTTTTACACAAATATAAAGCCTATATCTTACCATCTTAGGGAGAAGGGAGAAGAGAAAAGAGGGAGGGAGAAAATTTGGAAATCAGAATTTTATTTAAAAATGAATGCCAAAAATTAGCCTTATGTATAATTGGAAAAAAATAAATATACTATTAAAAATAAAGATGCTTTCAAACAATAAAAAGACATCATAAAGATTTTATTGCACACCTTGCCCATCTAATAACTGGTCTAATCCAAGAACATTGCCACCAAAGGTTCATTCTGGATTAATCTGTTTTTGATGAACACATGGTAACTCTTAGTGATCACTCATTCCATTTCTAAGTATTCACAAACCATCCCTCAAATAAATTCTTTTAGAATTTGTCTAGTAATAAAAATGAATCTCATCACCTAATACTTTGGACAATCCTCCCACATATCTCCTTGTATTGCCTCTCTTTTTACTTCTAAGAAAGTACAGACTGGCACAATGACTTATCCAGGGTCACAGAAGCAATGAAATATCATCATAGCCTTAAATAGATTTTCTGATTTCAGGACCAGGGCTCTTTCCTTTCTATTAAGATGCCTTTTTGAGCTAAAGTGCCATATGACACCACAGCACTAATTTCCATAATCCTACTCCCTACAGAGCACAGGTACGTTTAATTTCTCACAACTGTTACCTAAATGAATAGCAGCATGGGGAACACAGAGAGAATGAAAAATATACATAGTGTGTGGATAGTACACGACCACTAATCTTTTCTGACATTTACCTTCATTCTTTGGGGGAAACGGGGGTAACCAGTCCCTACATTCCTGAATGCTGAAGATAAATGTCAAGTACCATCCTTTGGAGGCGTTTTATGCATACATGCATATAGGATATAAAATATATTTGGCATATCATCCCCTTGGGCTCAAATTCCTATCTATTCAGAGGTATTTGGGCTGTTCTCCACCATTCCACTTACAGTTGCCATTTGGTGTTGTTAGGAAATGGTAAAATAATATACTTCATTTTTTAAAAAAAGAAAATGTAAACTCAACTGCTTTCACATCCTGCGCCTCCCACACTCTGCTTTGTCTTCTTCCACCTGATACCCTGCCAGTTTTTTTCCCCAAAAGCATCTGCTATGCTGACTGCAAAAACAATGAGCTGATGTGTGAAAGTACTATCCTACCCAGGCCAAATATTTCTGTACATTTTCATTGTCTGCCATGTTTTGTCCCTACCTCTCATTCAGTTACATCAGGACCCCAAAGACCAAAAGCTAGGTTCAGAAAGCAGGGGTTTTTTTTCTTCTTAAATATGTTCTGGACCTTAGGTTTTGTCAATTCAATACTTTTTTTTCCTGGGCCCTTAACCCTGAATGTAGGAAGCCTTTTCAAAGTAATGTTGATTCTCATGCTTTAGAGAAAAGCTTATGCAAATTCATGATTAAGAGAAGCATCCCTGGGAAGGCTGGGATCACAAACTGAATGAAGAAAGAAGAAATGTTGCTTCTCATGGTTTAACACCATAAAGAACTCCAGTCCAATTAAGACATGAACCAGGGCCTTTGTGTCTCAAAACGTGTGGTCGTTTGGCTAGTTGCTTAAAAAAAAAAGATCATTATCAGTGAGCCATTAATAGCATGGTACAATTACTTTTTATGTAGCCTCTTCCGTGCAAGAATAGCTCAAAACAATTTATGGAGAGAGAATCAATTGTGAACTGAGGAGAAAATAAAGTTGTGCAGGTAAAATCCAAATCCAAAAAGGGATGATTTGGAAGTGAGTGGGCAAGTGTCCAGGAAAAAGGACTACTTCTAGGGATTACACAAAGTCAGTGTAGGGTTGAAGGGTAGATAAGGCATGACTTAATCGTTAAACACTTACCTAGGGGAGCAGAGAATTTTAAAGACATTATTTAGGAGTCTAAAAATTTTATATACATACATATATATGTACATTCACACACATTTGTGTGTATGTATGTATGATCCACATATCCATATTTCTAGAATTGTTTTTTTAACTGGACTTCTGATTTCCATTGTATTAAAGAACTTACATGGAGGAAACCCCCTTTACCTAATAAGGTTAGAATCAGAGCAACTTAGAGTCTTAGAAGAGAGGCCTGTCACATTATGAACTTGAGTAACTAGTCTGGGGACACAGCCAGGATGCATCATAAGTGAAACTTCACCTAGGAATTTCTTACTCTCAGGTATTTATTCTCTCTGTCTTCAGTGTTATGCTTGACACATAGATGCGTGCCAGATTTTGAGTCATTTTGTGGTTGTTGCAGTGAAGGGAATTGCCAGAAAAATAAAGGTGTACCTTATATGTATTAATCAATGGCATATAGATGGCAGAGTGAGCGAGCATTGGTGACAGGGTAACAAGATGACAGGAATTTGTGTTGTGCGTTTAGTCATGAACAACTTGAAAGCAACACTTTTTTAAAATTGATCAAGAAATCTCAAGGAACCTGGTAAAACCACCATTTTATAAGTAATAATGGTCCCTTCAACTTCTCCCCGATGCTGCCCACCCCAGTAATGGGAAGGCAAATTACAGGCTCAATCTTTCAAGTCCTTCCTATCTCTATTAGAAGATGGAAAAGAACAAGCATTCTGTAGGTTGAGGACAGAGAAAGTGAGTGACTTTCCCAATATCACATGATATGCAATAAATAATTGCATAAAAGTTAGTTTATGTCTGTAAATTCCTTGTTGGCTCATTGGAACTCTAGCATCAAGACAAACTTATCTTCCTCGTGGACTATCACTATATTGAGTTCCAAAATATGCAGATAGTGAGGTATGTCCACATTGCTAAAGAAAGGCCTCAGAATCCTTCAAAGTTACAAAGATGGTAAAGAAGAGAACTATAATAAGCCTATTTCACAGATATAAATTGTTACAAACTCTCTGTAATACAATTTAGAATTATGGGATAAAAGTCACTAAAATTTTTATACACTTTAGCCCAATGATCCTACTACTGTTCGTACACCTCAAATCCTAAAGCAGAAAAAAAGGCCTCCATGTGTATAATAATACTCACAGCAGTGCTTTTTCTGTTAACAAAAACCTGGAAACAAAGTGGGTGTCCACAAACTGGAGAATGGCTAGACAAATGACACTCTAGGAATGTAATATATTATTGCATTCCAAGAAACACTAAATGTCAGGCATTCAGAGAAATATGGGAAGAATTGCATACAATAGAAGCAGGCTAACCTAAGCAAAATCAGTAGATACAAGGAATACCATAAGGTAAATAAAACTAAAATGCAGTCAAAATCTGAATAACTGTAATGACCAATTGCACTCCTAGAAAACTGATGAAGAAATATGCTTCTATCATCTCAGTAGAGATTTGGGGAACTATTGGTGCAGGATATGGTGTATGCTGATTTCTGCTTCCAAATGGGTTTGCTTAAATATATATTTTTTAAACAAGGGGAAGTCCAATGGGGTAGAGCTTGGGGTCAGTGACTATGATGGTAAAAGCAGGTGACATCATTAAAACTTTAATAAAACAAGGGAAGTAGGTACAAAAGCAGCTGACATAGCAAGTCTTTAAGGCAGTGCTAAAGGTATCATTGTCCTAGAACCCCTTGGCAGAGGTTCATGGGATCATTTTACCTGTTGGAATGTAGCAAACGGAGACATTCTGACCAAAGTGTGATATCATCCATGGGCAGCTGAGGAG
Organism: Pseudocheirus occidentalis; assembly: GCA_028646575.1. NCBI lineage: Eukaryota > Metazoa > Chordata > Mammalia > Diprotodontia > Pseudocheiridae > Pseudocheirus > Pseudocheirus occidentalis. Next base: position 139,555,593 of record CM053596.1, on the reverse strand, counting down.
GAGCAGTAGAAACAGGAAGTGCAGAGCCCATCGAATGAAGTGTTTAATTAAGATGTGATCAGACAGTCACTGTATGTCATTAATTCATTATCTGGTAATCGGATAAGAGGTGATTGTTTGAAGTTGCTTTTGAGACTCTTGGTACATTATTAACTCCAAGTTACCTAGAAGGCAGTGCTAGGATTCCATTCTTCCTTTGCAGAAGTGGATCTGTGACATTGAAAGGTGCTTTCGTATTCACACTTGACAATACTTCTCACTCAGTTAGACATTATGGTTCAAGAGCTAACAAGTCTATGATATGTTAATGGAACTGATGACATCTAATTACTAAATGGCAATTAATGATAATGACATTTTGTGAATATGTAGGCTCATTTTGAACAAGGAACTCATTACTCTTTACATACATTAATTAACATAGGGAAGTAAGTGACAGAGACGGAGCTTTATATGCTAGTAAACTGAGGCACAGCAAAATTATTGTTTCTAAGGCTCATTAAAGAGCTAGCAGGATTATAGGGGCATAAAAGATACAAAAGAAAATGATAATATTATTCAATTTTCTGGAATACTGAGACATTCATTCCATGTCTCCCTATTTAAAAATTGGGATCAGGGAATTTATCTTTCAAGTACCTTCCAGGTCATAAAATCTTATAAAGAATACCAGAGATGATCTAGTCTAACCTAAAACTGATCAGAAATATACTCAGTGACCTCTGCCCCAAAGAGGCATCCAGGCTTTGTTTAAAGTATTCTAGTAGATGGAAACTTGCTATTTCCAAGGCATCTCATTCCATTTTGATTCAGCTCTACTTGCTGGGATAACCCTTTAAATATTTGAAGATAAGTTCTCCCATAAATCTCATTTACAACTTAAACATTCTTGCTTCCTTCAAGCACTCCTTCTATGGAATGATTTCAAGTCATCTTACCACCTTAGACTTTCTCCAAGTGTGTCAGCATGTTAAGAAAAGCAGCATGCTTTAGTGAATAGTGCCCTGTACTTGGTGGCAAGAAGCCTGAGGTTCGTATTCTACCTCAGACACCTGCTAAACACTAGGAAAGGGATTTAGCAGAGGCAAGTAGGTGGCTTAGGGGAGGACGTGTTGGATCTGTAGTCAGGAGGACCTAAGTTCAAATCCACCCTCAGACACTAACTAGCTTTGTAACACCGGGCAAATCATTTAACCTCTGATGCTTTAGTTTCTTCATCTGTAAAATGGGGGTAATAGTATCTGTTTCCCAGGGCTTTTGTGAGGATTAAATGAAATGATGTTTTTAAAGCTCTTTGGAAACTTGAAGGTGCTATGTAAAGTCTTAGTTTAACTATTATTGTGATGATGAGGAGGAGGAGGAGGATGAGATGGTGCTGATGATGATGTTGCTCTGAGCCTTAGTTTCCTCATCTATAAAGTCTGGATTGATAATAACTGAAATTTATATAATGCTTCAAGGTTTTCAAATGTTACTTAGCACACAGGGTCGGTGCAAGGAAAATGCTCTGTAAAGTCCTATATAAATATGAATTGTCATTAACATACCTTTTGAAATCAGAGAACATAGAAAGTATCCATTGTGGTATGGCCACAGACAAGACTCAGTCTTCAGAGACCATTCATTCTTTTGTAGAATAGGCATATAAAGCATATGTGTGTATATACACAAACATATAAATACACACACGCACATATATAGTGGATATGTGTGTATGTATTTCACATTGACTTGTATTCAGATATAAGAAAATAAGGATCATAGATTCAAAGCCACAGGCCATTAAGTCCAACCTCTTCATTTTACAGATAAGGAAACTGAGGCATAGGGAATTTTTTTTGCAAGCTAGTTAATGTTAGAGAAAGGATTAGAACCCAAGTCCTTTCACTCCATACTCCATACTATTTTCACTATCCCATTTTGCTTTTGGTAAAGTGCTTTCTGTCTTAAGCTTTCATAAAGGATCCAACTTCTTTTCTTGCCATTAAATCACAGATAGCAAATTACTTTGGTAAAATGAGTTTTTATTAGGATGCTGTTGCTCTACTTACCCTTTCAGACTCAGCCAAAGTCTCTTTTTTGCCAAACACCCAGATGAAAACTAAAAAATTGATTCCAATAGCCATTCATTTGTCTGAAAGCCAAGCTCAGGGGAAATCATCTGGACCAGCCTATGCAGTCTCTTTTGGTGTCTTCTATTTATTATATGAATCTTGCGGGTAGAACCTGAATTGCTATATACTCGAAGATATTGGGAGAATTGTTTGCATCTTGCCATTTCAAATATAAGCTGAGTTGGCATCTTCATTACACTTTCTGTTAAAGAAAGTGGAAGAAAAAAACCCAGTTTTTTCATCTCTTTAGGAGTTGTCATCGAGTAGAGGTTTTTTAGAAACTAGATTCAAAATCATTTCTAAGGAAACACTTTCCTTTTTTTTCCTACCCACAAATCATCATTGTGAATTGACCCTGTGGTTATGCAACTAGAACTACATACAGTTAGAAGCTGGGTTCTGGCCTCTGAAAGAATGATTCTTGATTGCTCCATGCCTTTGTAAAGGGTAGAGTTGGCAGAAGAGTATAGCAGAAGAAAGCTGTTTTGTCTGTTTGTTTTTCCCTTCTAGCTTCAAGAAAGATTATACATGGTTCTAGATTCTCTTCTGGGAGACATCCCTGGAGGGAATAAAAGCCTCCAGGGATAAGTGGACATGTAGGCTAGCTGGGGCCTTGAGCATATCTCTAGTCCTAGCTTATTGAACTAGATATTTCAGGGAATGTACTCGGGGGGGGGGGTGAGATTGGGGACTCACTCTTTCAGTTAAGCTGAGATACCTTACCTCCAGTGGAAAACTTCATTCATTCTGCATTCATCTGTATAACTTCCCTGCTTACAGCTATCTGCTTACATAAATCAGTTCATTCTCTATTTGGTATATGTAATGGTCTATGTGTAACTAGTATTTGGTGAGAAAGGAATAGAGTCTTCTGATATAGCTCGAGGAAATACTTCCCAATTAATGAACAGAGACATCAGGAAAAATGCCACGTACCTAAAAAAAAAATTTCCCTAGGACTGACAATATTAGCAGGGTTGGGGGAGAATGGATAGATATAATTTTAGTCCAGGTATTCCCTCTCTAATGAAGGCATGTTGGGAAGCCTCATGGCCTTATTTTCCTGCTCTTGTGACACGCATCAAAAGCTTCCTGGGAGTAAGGTAGAAATAATTCCAAAACATATCTATTCCTATCTCCCTGTGAGTCATACTTAGGTAAAACCATATGGACAAGCAGTAACCTAAATGGGCAACAAATTTATCTTACATTGCTTAGGGAGCGTTGGATATGAGGGGACAGGAGGTAGGATGAAAATGAGAAAAATAATAATGATTTGTGGAAAGAGCACAGATTTCTTCCAAAAAGAATACAAGTTCCTTGAAAATAGACTCTCTTGGGATCTTTCTATCCCCAGAACATAGACTAGTACCCAACATATATCAGGCACTTAAGAAATTTTTGTTCTGTGAATGAATTTGGGTCAGAAAACCAGGGTTCAAATTTTGGCCCAGCCATTTATTGCCAGCGCAACATTGAAAGAGTCACTTCCTTTCTGGGACTGAGTTTCCTCCTCTCTAAAATAAAGAAGGGTTGGACTAGGTGGCCTAGAAGGACTGTTACCATTCTATATCCTGCAATCTAGGACATCTAAATAATTTGGATATTTAAGCAACATATTTGATTTGAGTTTTACCCTGGGGAATGTAGGTATCCAGCTATGTATCCTCAGCTGCGCTGGAAAGAGATTCAGAGTCCTAGTGTCTCATCCTAGGCTTGGAACAGGCAATAATTTTTCTACCTCAGAAACAAACCACATCCAGTGGTGCGCAGCCTGACTGCATAGTTTTCCAGATAGTTGTATGACAGCTGGATGTCCCCTGCAGCCCTGTCTTCCCACTCGCTCCCCAATCATGGACTGGAATGGTCTTGATGGATCTCTGCAGGTGCTCCTTCCCCAACTGAGGGATGATTCATGGGCATGAAGCTGTTCAGCGATTAAAATAAAACACTTTTATGGAGATGTTCTGCCTCCCCTGTGTTCTCTGGCATCTTTGCGATGTTTCAGTGGCAAGAGAGGACTGGAGGGGACACACATCATCCTTGTCTTTCTGTTCTTTGCTAGAGCAGACAATGTTTCTATGCCAGGGTAGAATTTGAAGACTGTTCCAGTTCAGATCATACTGTGTGGCTGCTCTGCTCTATCCCAGACCCCTAGAAAGGGAGAAAACTCTTGCTGAAAAAGAATGACAGTGGCTGCCTGTTTGCTCAAAATGAAAATAAATCTGTGGGAAAAATCCTGAAATAGTGGGGGCCTATTCCAAACCACAATATCCTGTTTCCATGCTATAGGGACTTTTTTTCATTTTATAAACAGAAACATATGACTCTCCTTGATTAGAGTAGGGCCCAAGATCAAGCTATTGAAGTTTCCACATCAATGTGGTGTAGCTTTGTTAAAAATGATCAAGGGAAAGGATAGAAAGTGAGCAAAGCGGCGTGTAGAAAAAGAAAGGGCATGGATGGAGATAAAGAGAGAGGAAGAATGGGGAGGAATGAAAATTACATGGAAAGACAGAAAGAGCAAGGAAAAACAGATGGGAAAAATGCAACAATAACAAACTGATTCTCTAATTACCAGAGCAGCTGGGGGGCAGTGCAGAGGGGTCTGCCCAGAGGAAAGAAGGGGCTCTACCACTCAGGCTGATCTACCATCTGACTCCAAATATCTGCTTCTCTAATGTGCAGCATTTTGGAGAAAACAGCATTAGGGAGACATAAAATGAAAGGAAGAGAGGAGGAAATAAAGGGAGAAATTATTTTAATTCTTAGGCAGATGACATTAAAAAGCAGTGATTTGGGTTCTTTTATTCATTACATGCCATAAAAGATCCAGACTGTGTTGCCCATGGCTTTAAAATCTAGGACCCTATTAAATCCTTTTTTTAGTCAGTAACTCGGCTCTTTTGGAAACTCACTTATAAAAAAAGCCAATTTAATCAAAAGAAGACTTAATGTGAAGAAAAAGACCTGATCTTGCCTTTCTGCAGGGAAAGCTTTCAGGATCAAATAGCTTACAATTTTCATTTACCTAAAGTAGCCCCATGGAATCAGTGGGGCTCTTGCATTGGCTGGCAGGGATCCCCCTAATTCTGTTTCCATGAACAGAGCACTGACTGCTTTACCAGGCATTAATCCAAGGATGATTCCTACTGCCATCATATTGTACCTGAGGGAGATCAATGATTCAAACCCAGAACTGCAAAAATGGAAGGAGATGGTGTCTGGAGGAGAAAGAAGATAGCATAAAATATCATTTAACTAACAGAAATGACTGTATCTTGCAACTAACTAGACTTTAAGCTTCTTGGGGGCAGGAGCTGGTTTTTTTTTAAGTTCCTCATTTTGCCACTAGGTGGGAGAAAATGAAGGGTTAATAGGCCAAGGTAGCCATAGCAGACACCTTGTCTTTGTGGCTGATTGACAAGTGACCTGGACAAGTAACAAGGAGCAGGCAAACCAGAAACTAAAGACAACAAATACTGGTCAGAATGGATGTCAAAGGTACTAATATTGACAAAGTAACCAAGAACAGATTCTGCAGATTTAAATAAAACAAAACAAAACCTTAAATCAAGTCCCAGGGAAACAGATTCATCATTCTCCTAAACTATAGGGTAGCAAGGCAAACTGTCATAGTACTATGCCTGTCCACCTCTTAGTGGTTTCTGTTTTACCACGAATTAGCCAAAGCTGTCCACGTTTCCACTCAAGTTTTCCAGGATATAGGACCCAGTTGTACACCCAATAGTCACCTGAGTGAATGAATGAAGAAACAAATTGTAATTTGGTATTGAATCTTCTCTGGGTTTTGGTATCTCACACCTTGTTGCTGTTGCCATCTGTCCATTGTTTCTGAAGAGAACCACCACACCATGGCCGATAAACAGTGTAAATGTTCTGTTGTGGCTTGTTTGAACATGAATTAGAATTTTCTGTTGTTAATTCTAGTCAGTTATCTAGAGAACATCATCTGTTTTATTATAAGGTATTATGAAGTTGAAATATCAACTCTGATGGTGTCATTGGCTGTTTGAGTTATACTCCCTTCCCATTAGATTAAAAGCTCCTTGCGGGCAGGGACCATCTTTCTTATTATTGATTATAGACTCAGTACTTAGCACAGTGCCTGACATATAGTAGAGGCACTTAATAAATGTTTGTTGAATTGAAATCCTATAACAAATCTGATCTGGCTGTGCTATTCCTCTGCTCAAAAATTCTCACTGTATCCCTCTTGGCTTCAAATAAAATTCAAGCTCCGTTGCCTAACATTTGAAGTTTGACACAATTCGGAGTCTTTTGGCCTTTCCAACCTTCCCCTAAATTACTGTGTTCTATGGGCTTTATTATCCTAACACACGGTCTTCTCTTTTTACTCAAATGGGACATCTATGCACATCTATTCCTTTGTTGGTTCTTTTCACTTTGCCTGGAACGATCTATTTCCCTCTTCAGTTACTGAATTCCTATCCATACTTTGGATTCTAAAGTCTAGAGGACACTCAAATACCATATGAAGTCTTCCCTGGTATGTCTGATGCAGACGGATAAAACACATCCCCTCAAGACCTAACACAGGTTTGTTTTGAAAACTTCTAATATGTATATCATGTTATGTTATAATTATATCTATATGATTACTTGCAATTGCTGCATTAAATTAAGTCGTACCCTGATAGTAGAATGAAAGATTCATGAGGCTGTGGACCAGTGCTTTTGTAAGCCTTATATCTTTCCCAATACCTAGCACAAAGCTCTTTACACAGAGGTCATGTAATATTTTTTAATGAATAAAATGTTTATGCTTCCTTTCTGGTTAAATGGTGGAAAATAAATCTCATGCAAATTCACACTGAAAACACCATTCATGTGGTAACTGTCCTGTGCCTTGTAAACAGATTTGCTTCTAATGCACTTTCTTGACAAACCTAGAACCTTTCAGTTTTTGAATCACTTTCTCATTTATGGTAGGAACTGGAAAAAGCCAGGAATTGTTTACATGATAGTCAGTATTGTATGCTTAAAATTTGGAGATGGTCTTTGTAGAATTAAGTTACACACGTATGCTCTTTCTAGACTTATTAGTTATTGTGCCCAATTAAAAACAAACAAACAAATATGCTCAGTTCTTTATTTGGCATGATGGATGGCATATTTGTTCTTTTTCCTGCCCCATATTTTCTAGTATTAGCTGATTTCCATATTCTCTTTTAATATGCATGTCCTAGCTTCCATGTCCTAGTCACTCTGTCTCTCCCTTTGTCTCTCTTTCTCTCATACACTCACACATATCTATCTTTTATGTATTTATTATTCCTATATGTAATTTCCATACTTCATTGTATCTTTTTTATGCTTACATATACTGTTATTCAATAATAGTATAGTCTATTAATGTATGTACATGTCTCCTTGGCCATTCAGAACAAAGAGAGAAAAAAGCTGGCACTTCCCATTAGCCTAGAAATTGTTTCATGTATTGGCAAAAGGCTTTATGAGTACCTAGTACAAGGCTCTATGGCACAAGATTAGGAGACCCTTGGAGTCTGATCAGTCACCACTGCACCAAGTAGAAAGTCAATGTTGATTTCTTGTACCCTTCTTTCTCAAATAAATCTGTGAATAAGGAACAATAAATAGGAGATAAGCCATTTAAGTTTTGTCATTGGTTCAAAAGGCATGGGACCCTTGGTTGTACATGCCTGCTGTTCATTTGTCAGAGTCAAGTCATAAAATTCAAGATGGCAACAAATTTAATATGACTAAAATACTTGTGTATCCTATCTATATTATAGCCTTTAAATGATTCAAAACTTGTGGTAAGTCTGCTAAATATGTCCCTTTGTTGAAGCTCACAAAGTACCTCCTCTTCTGAACAGATAGAGTCCAGAGCTTTAGAAATATCTTTTTTGAAGCAACTGGATCTTTCTTCTCCTTCATTTTTAGCTGAAAAAAAAATGGATATAGTATTACGATTTTTCTTAGCTAAGCCACTGGTATCCATGAAATTCAAATATTTGCCAAACAGTCCAAATTGTGTGTGTGCGTGTGTGTGTGTGTGTGTTTGTATCATGGGCATAACTGAGGAATGAACATATGCTCCCCAAGTTGAGACATATGATATTTCCCTCAAGTGTGGTGACTACTTGGTGACTATCAGCCTCTCCCCTATACAGACACTGCCACCCCATCATATTGGAATGTCCATCTTCTCTTTTTCCTTGTTGTATTGTCTTACCCCTTATTCTGCTGTGTTTGCTGTTTCCTACCTGCCCCATGGCCACTGCTTTCTTTCCTGTTGTCCAGCTCTAATGGGATTTATAACTAAAACAAGGCCATTCCCTGAGACCTGGTGACATATTGATTAGTTGTAGAGGGTTTTCTTTCTACAGACATGCCAAAGAAATTACTGCTCTAGCCATGGCTGGATGGGGTTTATGGGTTCTGATGGCACCTTTCTTGGCCTGGGCTTGTTTTATTTCCCACTCACCCATCCACCTCCCTGTCGGAGGAATAAGAGCAATCACATCTATTTATATTAGAAGCAGTCTTGGGATCCAGAAACCTGTGACTGTATTCCATCTCTCAGGTTTTTACCTCTATAGGATCAGTATTCTATTGGGGTAGGCCACCTATGAGGCAACTAACTTTGTCCAGGATAATCTGTAGAAAGAGTCACCAGAAAATTTCTTCTCCATTAAATGTTTGTCAGATGTCCAGAGTAGATCACGGTATTTTGATGAAGACAGGGGTATATGTGTCTGTATAATTCCAGTAACTCAAATAAGAGTGAAATTTTCAGTCCATGAATGTTGTCTGTGAGATGTTGAGTATTTGGAAACATCCGGACCAGGAGTCCGCACCTGGGCCAGCCAAATCTGGCCCAATGCCTGTTTTTATATAGTCTGGGAGCTAAAAATGATTTTTATATTTTTAAATAAAGTTTTATTGTATTTAAAATGCAAAAAATGTAAAATAAAGTTTTATTGTATTTTAGAGTGTAAAAATCATTTTTAACTCTCTGGCTATGCAAAAATAGTCAGTGGGCCAGATTTAGCCCTCAGGCTGTATAATTTTTTTTTAATTCAGATGTTTTGTATCCTACATAGCATGACTTACTGCATTTGTTCTTTTTGAAGATAATACTAATTTCTTAGTTTCATAGATTTTTTTAAAGCTCATGGTCTTCTCTAAAAAAAAAAATACCCAAAATAAGAAAAAGAATGGTCCCTTTAGCCACCTGAAGAACCTTTACAGACTGTTCTTATAGATCTTGCTAAAACTGCTGATCTCCAAATTTGGAATTAGTTCTGAGACTATTGACGTAAACCTGAATGGAGAGGGGGAACATAATCCACCTCCCTACATTATTAAGATTTCAGATATACAGTTTTGATAAAAGCTTACAAGTACAAAATTTGCCATCAAGCCTAATGTAGCATGGAGGATTTTGTCTGAGCTAGCAAAGGATCACATTTTCAGCTCCTGTGAGGCAGGGAACTGAATTCTCTAAACTATTTCCACATTTACACTCTATTCCACAATATACATTTCATTTCTGAATTTCAGCCTGCTTTTGGAATTTGTGAACTTTGAACCTCACTGGCTGATAAGTTGTTTTCTAAATGTGTGATATACACATTCATTCTTAGCTGGACAGAGAAGAATGTATTTAGGCAATCAAGGTAAAACATCTTCGAAACCAACAAGATGACCTAGAAATTAATTTCCTGTTCAATTTAATTCAAAAGGTATGCTTTGGCATTGTTAAGGACTCGCAGGAATTGAACTTGCAACCACTGTCCTTGAAGACCTTCCAGTTTAAAGAGAAAGGCAAAACGTGGACCTAGCATACTGTTAAGAATCATTTCAAGGCAGTTTGTAAGCCTTAAATAAGTGGTTTAAACAGTGAGCACTCTAGCTTTGAGGGTAAAGACATCACCATGAGCTGGAGCAGACAAAAGAGGTTTCATGGAGGAAGTGAGCTTTGAGCTAACCCTCAGAGGTTGACTGAGATGTGGATGTAATTCAGTTTAGTTCATAGAATCAGGGAATTTCAGAGTTGGAAGAGATTTTACTAGACATTCAATCCAAACTGAACATGATTAAGAATCTTCTCTACAATAATATATACAACATACCTTAAGGGATCCTGTAGCCTCTGTTTGAGGTCTCAGAGGAAAGAGAATGACGGGTACCACCCAAGGCAGCCCATTTCACTTCTGGAAAGTTCAGTTTAGAAATTGTTATTTACATTGATCAAGCTTAATTCTGTTTTATCTCCACTACTACCCCTTCCTCTGATTTCTGTCCTCGTGTGACCAAGAAGAACAAAGCTAATCCTTTTTCCAAATGACAGCTCTTCATATGATGACAGCTATCAACCTCTCTTCTCCCTGACCACTACCACTGAGGTTTCTCTTGGGTCAGCTAAGTAGCCTCAGCAATTTCAGATGATGCTTGTATGGCATGGTCTCTAGTACTTTCAAAAACGTATTTGCCCTCCTCTGGATGTGTTGTTGCAGTTTGTTAATGTAATTCCCTACAATGTGGCCCAAAGAGCTGACTGTATGCCACCAGACGCGGTCTAACCAAGACTGAATACAGAGCAACTCTCTTGTTCTGGGTATTGCAATTCTCCTGTAGCATCATAGCAAGTTGTTATTGTCAGTCTGTTGTTCTATTTTACTGCCATTTTCATTGTTGACTGTGTGTCTACTGTATTTCCATAATATTTTCACATAACCTATGATCAGCCATCTTATATCTGTAAAGTTGATTATATAAACACAAGTATAGCTTTTTACATTTATCCCAATTAAATGTAATCTTTTTGAGAATCACTTTGATTGAACTCATTGAAAGTTTTTTTCCATTTAGTCATTCAAGATGTAAGCTATTCCTCCAAGTTTTATGACACCCCCAAAATGAACGAGAATGTCCCAATCATTGATATAAAAAAGCTGAACAACATCATGCCACAAAAAATCCCTAGAGCATTACATCAGGGGCTTTCTTTTGGGTCTACTAGTCTTTCAACCAATTGAAAATTCACCTAACTCAACTATTATGCAATCTATATCTCTCCATATTATCACGAGGAATTTGTCCACAAAGACTTGTCAAGGAGAGATTGTCAATTGCTTTGCCAAAGTCTAGATGTACTGTGTTTATAGCTATCAGCCAATTTAGTTACCCTTTTCAAAGATGGAAATTGTTAGTCTCTCTTGGCCTATTTTTATCTCAGTCGTACTGGTGTTTAGTGATCACTACTTCTCTTTCTAATAAACCATTCCCTTAATTGATAATTTCTAGAATTTTGTCATAGAAACTAAATTCATTGGCCTTGTAATTGGTAGACCATGTACCTCGTTTTCATTCTCTAGTCCAGTAAAAGGCAACATAGGGGGGATGATGAATTCGGAACCAGACTCAGATTACAGAAGACCTGGTTTTAAGGTCTGTCTCCCATAAGTATTAGCCTTATTACTCTTGGTGAGTTGATTGATATCTTAGTGTACCTAGGCAAATCTCTAAAATAAGTTGGATAGTTGCTGATCTGTGTTGGTAGAGAGAGCTTCTTGACTGGGGGCTCCTCCCATCAGTTAGGTAACAGTTCTAGAAATTTAACCAAACAAATAAATTTTCCAGTCACATGGAATTTCTCCCATTCTCTCTAATCTTTCAAATTGCCTTACAGTTGGTCAGCAATGGTGTTGATCAGTTGTTTGCATAACCTAAAATAGTGGTTTTCAAAGTATAGACTGCCTGGGGACACAGGATGAACCTAAGGGATTTATTATCATTCAATGAAAGGGTAGCTAGATGATGCAGTGGATAGAGTGCCTGGCCTGGAAGACCTGAGTTCAAATCCAGTCTCAGACACTTACTAGCTGTGTAAGAATGGGTAAGTCACTTAACCCTGTTTGCCTCAGTTTCCTCATCTGTGAAATGAGCTGGAGAAGGGAATGCCAAATCACTCCAGAATTGCCAGAAATCCCAAATAGGGTCACAGAGAGTCAATATGATTGAAATGACAATAAACAACAAATAAAAGGGTAGAAAGATGAGTGTTTGTCCTCCCAAAGTAGCAATCATAGGATTTGACCACAACAGACCCTTTTCATGTTATATCCCAGCACTTTAAATCTCTACCTTCCTGCCCCTCCTTCCATCTTCTGGGTTGGGCATTGATTCTTTAGGGAAGTTATGACCCAGCTTTGCCCTGGACACCCACAGCAGCATTTGTGCACGCTCCATCAGGAAAATCTTCCTTTTATCCATTCCATTGTGTGCGGCAGAAAGGAAAACACACACACACACACACACACACACTTAAAAACTTTGGAGACCAATTCTTAGAATACAGCTCCTCGGGACCTCATGGCTAACGGCTCGAGCCCGCTGAAGTCAGTTTAGTGCTTTTTTGCGCTCTCTGCAGAACATTCGTTTCAACTGCCTGCTAGGTACAGTGTATAGAGTGCTGGGCCTAGAATCAGGAAGATCCGAGTTCAAATCTGGACTCAGACGCTTACTTACTATGTGACTCTGGGTAAGGCGTGTCATCTCTCTTCCTCTCAGTTTCCTCACCTGTAAAATTAGAATAATAAATAAATAGCACCTACCTTCCAGGGTTAATGTGAAGACCAAATGAAATTACATTTGTAAAATACTTACTTAATATAGCACCTGACGCATAGGAAGTATTATATGAATGCTTAGTTCCGCCCTTCTTCCTGTTGTTGTTGTTTTTTTGGGGGGGAGGACAGGGCAATTGGGGTTAAGTGAGTTGTCCAAGGTCACATAGCTAGTAAATGTATCAAGTGTCTGAGGTCGGATTAAAACTCAGGTCCTCCTGACTCCAGGACTGGTGGTCTATTCACTGAGCCACCTAGCCGCCCCTCTTCCTTTTATTAATTATTTTTATTCTAGTCTTCCCAAAGCAAACACAAGATAATAGGACCAAATATTTAGAGCTGAAAGTGAACATAGAAGCCTTGAGTCAAACTCCCTTGTTTTTACACATGAGGAAATGGAGTCAGGGAGAGGTTAAGTGACTTGCCCAAGATCACACAGCTTTGAAGTGCCTGAGGCAGGATTTGGGCTCAAATCTTCCCACTTCCAAGCCCAGAGTTCTGGTTACTATGATACCTAGCTGTCACTTTGCAAGAGAAACAAGAAATGAGCTTTTTTTCCTCATCATTCATTATCATCATTTCATTCAGCTGGATGAGTAGTTTTGCCACCCCCCCCCTTTAATTCTTAAAAAAAAAAAAGTTCAAAAAGAAACATCTCTTTTTTTGTCCTTTAGTATCCATAAATCCATCAGTCTCACCTTCTTTGGGGTTTTAACTTCTAACACCATTCTTTAAAACTGTGTGGAACTTTTTTGTATTTATTCAGCTTGTTGCCCATGTTTTCAATTTTATATGTGATTTTTAAAAAATATGAGCTGGTTAAAGATTTCCCTGTGTAGCCACATAAGACTCTTTAAGCAACTCTCCTTTTTCCTCTGCATCAGAATTATTTCTGTTTCTTTAAAATATTTTGTCACCAACCCTGGGGATGAAAAAGAGCCATATTCTTGGCCTTAAGGAGCTTACATTCCAATAATGGATATTTAAAAACAAACCAACAGAAAACCTCAATAGTTACACAGGGAAGAAAGAAGTTATATGCAAAAGACTGGAAACGAGAAATGTAGAGGGCAGGCCCTTCCATTGTTAGCGACGTAGTCAGGGAAGGCTTCAGGAAGGAAAAATGCTTGAGCTAGACTTTTCAAAAGGAGAAATATTCAACAGGTGGAGATGCATGATGGAAATTATTCCAGGAAAAAGGAGAATAAAGTTAAGATAGTGCTTTAGATATGAGAAGTCAACTTTCCAGCATTTTTGTTATTGGTTCATTTCAGTTGTGCCTGACTCTTCGTGACCCCATTTGCTTTTTGTTTGTTTGGCAGAGTTTTTGTTTGTTTGTCTTGTTTTTGGCAAGGATACTGGAATATTTTTCCATTGCCTTCTATAGCTTACTTTACAGATGAGAAAACTGAGTTAAACAGGGTTAAATGACTTGACCAGGATAGTTAGTTAGTGTCTGAAGCCAGATTTGAACTTACAAATATGGCTTCCTGACTCCAGGCCCAGCAATCTTTCTGCTGTACCACCTGGCTTCCCCAAAAGCCTTAAAATGAGAAATGAGCATGTTTTGGAGACAGTTGTGGTGATCGAGTGTGTGAAGGAGACAGTAACTCTGAATGGATGATATGTTCTATATTAGGACATTTGGAGATTCATTTAGATTGGGGGTTGGAGCTAGATTATGAAAAGTCCCAAATGAGAGTCAGAAGAATTTGTTGCCTAATCCTGAAGCACAAAACATCCTGAGAGTTAATGTAAGTCTTTGAGCAGAGTGAGGAGATATGATGTTTTAGACACATTGTGCCACAGACAGTGCCCCTAAATGGACTGGAATGAAAAGAGGGTAAAGCCAGTGGAACTAGGTAGGAGAGCATTGCAATAACCCAGTCATGTGGTAACAAAGATGCAGACTTCATTTGTTGTTGAGGAAACAAAAAGGATGAGGTGGATGCAAGGGCTATTTCAAAGGGGAAATTTATTGCACAGTGATGTTCATATGTCATTCCTATGATTGTAGAGTGAACTCTACTGACCAGGGGTGTATGCATTTCTTTATGTGCATCCAATTGCAATATGCTATGTTCTACTCCTCCCTCCTGCCTAGGTGGGACAAACTGACCTTGTAAATGGGAGCCAACACACCAATAACTCAATCAAATGTTTGATTTCCTACCTTTTACTCCTCTCCAACCTGGAAAATCCAAAGGATGAACACGATCAATCAAACTTTATGAACACTGTCAGTTTTGCCAGAGTCCATAATTGGTCTGTAAGATACAATGGTGAAGCAAGTACATCAGACTACACCCTAGGCGTTGTAATGCACCATCACCTCTGTTTCTTTGATACTCTCTGAGGTTCAAAGTCAGCCATCCATCACTTCTACTGTGTTCATTAGGTACTGCGCTTGGGTGCCTGAGGGCCAAATTTGACTTGCAGTTTATCAGGAAACTCATTCCCCTGCTACTCTGTCAAGGCACCAAGTCCCTGGTTTGTCTGATAGCTCCCAGGCTTGATTTAAGAAAAAAATTCGCCCCTTGTGTGATGGTAGAAAGTCACTTTGTCAAAAATGTACATGCCCAAGTTCCCTATAGTCTCTGTACTTATTACATCTTCATACCAAGATAGAGGTTTCTTAAAGCTAAAAGGGATTTTTCAAAGGCATTTAGTCCAGAATTTCTTAAACTTTCTCTACTCCAGATGCCTTTTCACATTAAGGCAGCTTTAGCTGACTTGGTTGCATGACCTGAGGACATGTATAGTACAAAGTGCAAATGCTTCTTGTTCAGAATCAAGGCTGTAGTGAAGTTGCCTGATGCCATGTGGGCAAGCACTCCCTGAAATACCTTGGATTCATCACGTGTTTGATTCTACCACTCCTTTCACTACACTAGATTATTACTCATGCATATGTGGGAGAGAAAAAGAGAGTGAAGAAGGA
>CM053596.1:139399902-139539398 GCA_028646575.1 Pseudocheirus occidentalis | reverse complement strand
AGGAAGGAAGGAAGGAAAGAAGGAAGGAAGGAAGGAAAGAAGGAAGGAAGGAAGGGAAAAAGGAAAGAAAGAAAAGAAAAGAAAAAAGAAAAGAAAAGAAAAGAAAAGAAAAGAAAAGAAAAGAAAAGAAAAGAAAAGAAAAGAAAAGAAAAGAAAAGAAAAGAAAAGAAAAGAAAAGAAAAGAAAAGAAGATCACATTGCATTTTTTCAGTCTTGGTGAGAATGGCTTAGATGTGGGCTTTAATTAAAAAAAAAACTCTTCAGTGGCATGAGAAGTAACTGTGATAATGTAGCATGGCGTGGCAGAATAAGCCTTGACATTAGATTCAAGAGACTAGAATGCATCCCCTGTCCATCATTTACTTGTTATGTGGCCTTGTACTCATCTTTTCTGATTCTCAATTTCCTCCTCTGTAAAGTGGGTATTTATACACCCTATGTTATATTACAGAGTTGTTTCAAGCTAAGAGTTTACCCCAAACTTTAAAGTGTTTTAATCATATCTATTAGCATCACCATTCTCATCTTCTTCATCACTGTCATTATTTTTATTTTATTCAATAGAGTGCTAATAGAAACAACCAGTTTCTGCTATTATTCTTTTATATTGAATGTTCTGCAGATGATCACGTAGGTAGATAAAACAACTGCTTTTTGTGGTTGAATAAAACTATCAAGATGTAAATCATCATCATCATCTCCTTTTTCTTCTTCTTCTTCTTCTTCTGCTTCTTCTGCTTCTGCTACTACTTCTTCTGCTTCTGCTTCTTCTTCTCTTTTTCTTCTCCTCCTTCTCTTCCTCCTCTCTCTCTTTTTCTAATTCTCTGATATTGCACAAGTGGAAAATATTAAGTCCTGTTTCAGAGTTTTCCTGAGCTAAAGGACAAATCTATCTGCATCATGTTGAACAGGTAAAATACTATTCTGTGTTTCTACTGTAGCTTCTTCCTCATCCATTATTGGTCTTGTAGTACTGGGAGAATATCCTTGAAAAGGTGAAAATATTGAACATAAGCTTCCTCAGTCTATTTCTTTTTTGCATTTCTAGAGAAGGAAATTTCTTCCCACCCCCATAAGTTAAGCTCTCTGGCATCAGGTGAGCATTTAACTTCGATTATGCTTAGCAAATGGTAAAGAGATGCTTAGTGCTATAAAATACTGCCGGGGTATAACTTATAACATATGAATCTCTTGGTCTCATCACGTGACTTCTGTTTGTTTCCTCTCTTTCTTCCTCTTACTCCACGGTGTTTCCACTCATTTCTCTGCCCTAGAAGTAGGTAGGACAAATTCCGTCTTGGAGGGGTTCCCTGTATCCTTCCGCTAGGCTTTATAAACGTACCAGACCATTTAGACTTTAAGACAGTGGGGGCTACTTTCAATCTCGGGCCAGGCTGCTGCCTAGTTTTACGGGGTCATAAAAGTCCTGACAGGAGTCATAAAAGCCTCCAATTGCACTGCAGAAACCCTTGGAGTATATTTTAAGGGCCCCTGAGTTTTCATTTTGCTGCTTTTATGGGGACTCATAAAAGCCTCGATGAGGGAGCCCCCTGATTGGCTGTTCAGCACGGAGGTAGTTAAAATTACAGCTTTAGACAAATTGTTCCAGTCCCAATAAATCAGTGTTCTGCATGTGGAAGGAGGACGGATGCCAGCTCCATTGCATTCCCCAGAGTCTCCCTCACCCCATATCATATCCAAGACCTTTTCCATACTCTACCCCTACTTAGCCCTTCCCCAATGCTCAGGTCAATTCGTGTGTATATCTATATATACATGTATATGTGTGTGTGTATATATAATATGTATATGTATGTGTATATATATGCTTAAGCAATTGATTGACATGTTGGAGGAAATTAACTCAAGGAACTTTTTTTTTCATTCAGTAGTATACAAATATCTAAAATAGTTTCATTTATTTGTTTTTTAAACTTTATCATTTTATAAATTGCATGGTATAATATAATTATTACCCCTTACTCCTGACCACCCAAGCTGCTTGTCTATAGTCACATATTTTCCTTCTTTCACCGCTGTACTCAACTAGTGTACTTAACATTCAATGAGCTTCTCAGTCTAACAGGTTTTGGAGCTAAAGAAGAGACTTTTAAGATCATATAGTCTAAACCTCTTCATTTTACAGATAGAGAAACTGAGACTAAGAGAAGGGAAATAACTGGCCACAGATGGCAAGCAGCAGAACTAATATGTGACTCAATTGTGCTCATGCTAAATCCAATGTTTTTTCAGTAAGGTATGATGTCCTCCATAATCTCCTCCTTTTCCCAGTCTCTCTTTACTATCCACACTACTTCATTTCTATACCTGGCATCCTCAAAGCTATGGAAGCACAATAAAAGCATCCAAAGGGACTTCTTTTTCATGAACTTTCCAGATTTTTCACTCATGGTGACAGAGACCTAGTAACATGTTTGTTTTATACTAAGAAAGGTTGTTATCTCCATAAACTAGGGAATACTTTTGTCTCTTTCATGACCAACCTCCTCACATCTGTGACAGTGCCCTTTTCCACACCAAAACTCTTCCGTCTCAGCTTAAAGGGAATATTATGAAGAAAAGATCCAATCAGACATTTTAGCCAATATGTGGAAATGTCTTTCCAGTGATAGAACCTTCAGAATGGATTGGTCTGAAGGGGTAAGTATGAAGATATCCATGTCCACATCCACAGGGGCAGAAGTACCCAACTCTTATGCCCATGTCCGCCTCTGTTCCCATGGCAACCTCCTCTCTCCCTTGCTATTTGTAAAGAGTGCGTGCCTCTGGAAGCTTCATTCTGCAGATGCTTAACCATACTCTCTGGAGGCAAGCAGAGTCAATGCCTACAGCAGCAGGAGGCAACTTATTATTTTCTGAATGGGTGAGCTAGGCATAGAGAGATGAGAAATTCTACTAAAGTGAAGCTGAATTGGGAAGTGGGGAGGTGAAAGGAGAAGAGAGGGAAGAAGGGAGTGATGTTTTATAAACACTGAGCAGGATTGCAGAGACTGATAGATAGACTGTAGATAAGACTGAGAAATAAGAGGAAAACCCTTTTCCTAGTGGTTCATTGGGCAGTTCAGTAAAGCCAAGAGGAAAAAAAATGAAACGGTACCAAGTCCTTGTTTATGAGGTACCTGTAAAAGGTTAGGGGACAGATTCTTTCCTGTCATACAGTATATTTCTGTTTTAAAGTGGCTTATTATGGTTTTTTAAAAGAAATGAACCAATCGCAAAGGTTATGGGCTGTGTAAGAGAGAAGCGCATCTTATTTCTGTCTTACTGTAGTTTTATATAATTATTATATCAACTCTGGCTGATCAAAGCATTCATTAAAGAGAAACTATATCTCCTTTGCTTTTGTTACAATTTGGAGAGGTTTGACAGGCTTTATATGTCTCTGCCCACATTTTTTTTCTTTTTCACGGTTGATTTCTCTCTTCTTCCTCTCTTCCCTCCCCTCCATCCTTACTGGTGCCTCACAAGATGACACATCTCATTTTTTTCTCCACCTGGCTTAATCAAATCTCTTTTAAAACATCTAGGGAACCATGAGCAAAAGCAGCTCTGGGAGTTAAGAGGCTGACTTTGTCCTAATATGTTCTGTGATTGAGAGTGGGTGGGGATCTTTTGGCTGCTACAAGAGGGAGGTATGGGCATTCTCCCAGGGCAGTAAACAGGGTAGGCAAATCATTTGGGCTCTTCCTCTCTCCCGTGGGGTTCTCCCCTTTCTTGTTTTGGCTTTTCCACAGAGACCAGTTTCCTTGCAGTGCTTATGGTTGTGTCCCTTAAGCTTCCTGCCATAGACAGTCACAGATCTGACATCCTCCTGTCAAACCTAGGGGGAATTCTAGCTTGAAAGAATTTCCATATTGTCAACTTCCTTTCTCTTTGCAAACTATCAGCATTCAGAGTGTTTTCTTGGCTTGGTCTCTTTTCTTTATTCCATGGTTATCTGTCTTGAGACTGGTTGCTTCAATTTATTTACCATAAAAGGTCTTTCTACTGGGATTTTCAACAACCTAACCCAGCTACGGTGTGATTTAGCCCTGTGAAGCATTCTGGGATTCTGGAGGCTGTACAGAAGAAAGACACTATCCAGACAACAACTCCTCTATACTTTCTGAGTGTTTTCCTTTCCTTTAACGGTGAACGATTATATAACATTTATTTGCTCGGCACTGGGCTGAGAGCTTTGCAATTATTATCTCATTTGGTCCTCACAACTCTACGAGGTTCTTATAGATGAGGAAACTGAGGCAAATAGAGCTTAAGTGACTTGCCCAGGGTTGTGGTGACTGTTGTATTGTTGTTGAGTGTTTCAGTCATGTCCAACTCTTTATGACCCCATTTGGGGTTTTCTTAGCAAAGATACTGGAGTGGTTTGCCATTTCCTTCTCTACTTCATATTACAGATGAGGAAACTGAGGCAAACAGGGTCACACAGCTAATAAGTATCTGAGGTCACATTTGAACTCTGATCTTCCTGATTCCAGGCTCAACAGTCTATCTACCTAGTTACATATGAGAAGAAATTCACTATTGCTCAAAACAGCCTATTTCATTTTTCAATACCTGTAATTGTTAGGAAGCTTCTTTTTATACCAAATTTTAATTATACATTTTGCAACTTACACCCATTGGACATTGTTCAAACTTCTGTGACCATGCAGAATTCTAGTCCCTCTTCCATTTTACAGCCCTTGATATATAACAATCATCCCCACTCCACCTCCCTTATATCTTCTTCAAATGTATGAGAAAGATGATCTCAGTTGTAAAGAATAAAAATAATTTAAAGAGGTAGAGAGAAGGAAATCTTGTAGTCTGGGACAAGAAACTAGATAGAATAGCATAGCCTTATGTCCATACTGGCATAAACAATTTATAAATGATAAAGTTCCATGTAAATATAAGGTGTATTATTGTTGTTTATTGGAGAATAAATAAATAAATAAACAACAATTGTAGTATGTCCCAAAAGTCTTGGTGCAACTTCTATGCTAAGGCTTTTGGGAAATCCTGTATATGGACATTTGAAACCATGTGGTATGTTTTGAGGGGAGGGCAATGATGAGTAAGACAACAATTACATCCTATTTATAAAGGGAGGAAAAAGATTATTTTTATCCTTGTTTTACACATGAAGACACTAAGTTTAAGATACTAAACATAACTTGCTCAGTCACTTAAATGTAAGTGGCAGAGATGAGTCCAGGTCCAATCCTTATACTGAAGAATTTCAGTCTCTCTAGTTCACATTTGGCACACTCCTGGGCATAGTGAGGCATAAATTTGTAAAGGTAGGTGACCTGAATGCCAGGCTCGGTTATTTAAACCTTTTAATCCTGTAGGACAGTGGTTCTCAACCTGTGGGTCTCAACCCCTTTGGGAGTTGAACGACCCTTTCACAAGGGTCACATGGGTTGCCTAAGACCATCAGAAAACACATATTTCCAATGGTTTTAGGAACCAAGACACTGCTCCTCTATCCATCTCCAGGTGAGTTCACCCACATGCAGATATGCCCACATATGAGTATTAAAGGATCCTGCCATTAGGAAGGTTGAGAACCATTGCTATAGGAAATGTAGGTCCATGGAAAGATGTTTGAACTGGGGAGTGAACAGTCAGTAATGTGAGTAACACTTTGCTATTAGCTCATCATGACTGCTTCCTCATACAGAGGGTATCATATTTGGTGGTTCTTGAGTTATTCAGAAGGATGCCAGAGCATGACATCAAGACAGTGAAGGAAGGTTCAGGAATGAGAGTTTAATGAGGTTCTGATCTCTGCCAGCAGGAATTTCAGAACCATCTGGAATGTAATGGGAGGAGAGCCGAGAGAGTTTGTTGGTTAGAGAAAATAAAGACCAGGGACATAATCCACTGTGGAAAGTGTCCTGAGAGAGAAGTCTATGTTATATATATCCATAGTGTTCTTTTAAGTTAAAACTTGACTTGCTAGGGCTACAATTTATAACAAAATGAAACTCAGGGAGACTCCCAAACAACATCCAGCTCTTTTATGGCTACTTAGGGTAATTAACCTTCTGCTATCACTGTCCAGAAGATGAATTCCCTCCCTCTCCCCATGATTATGCCCTTGAGAACCCAGCCTTTTCTAGAATGTTATTGTTAATGTGACTACCAAGGTTGTGTTCACTCTGCGGGGGCTTTAGAGGGGATGATCTAACCTTTACACATTTGAGAGTTGGAGGAAAAAGAGAAGAGCCATTGATCAGAGAGGTTCCATGGTGATGGGTTTGGAGGATGGACATAAGATGGTTGTGCCATGTGATGCCCTATGCAAGCAGATGGCCCCTTCCTCAACTCAGGGAAAGCAACCAACATGAGAAATTAGTGCCTGGTTTTCCCTTTTACTACCACTATAGTGAACTGATGCTTCCCCACCTTGTTTCAGCATGTTGGGGCTACCCTTCTTCTTACTGTATTTTTCTCCAGCTCCAAAAACTCAATTGACTTCTTAAAGTTCATAGCCTTGGAGTTTAAACTATCTACATGTTAGAAAAGTTAAAGGGATACTGTGTACTCATGTCACACAATATAACATGGCATCAGTTTGCATGTAAATATGACTCTGATGGCTCTCAGGGAACCTTCCTAATTCACCTTTATTTATGCTCAAAGTTAAAACCAGAGCCACTTCTTTTAGTTTCCTTGGTCATTGAAGAAACAAAATTTGTTCATGATGTGCTTTAGTTTTGGTCCCAGATTGAAATAGGTCTCCTTAAACTTGTTGGAAACTACAAATTCAGTGCAGAACATTTTCCTGAACTAAACTGGCTTTTCCCTGGTAAATAACCTCCAGTATTGGCTTCCCTCTAAGGCTCATGCTTTAAAATTTCCTCTTCTTTTCTGATCCCACAATTTACCTAAGTCAATTCTTAACCATTTTTGCTTCATGGACCCCTTTGGCAGTCTAGTGAAGCCTGTGAAACCTATAAAGCCCTTCTTGAAGAAATGTTTTTAAATGGATAAAACAAAATACAAAGTATTATAAATGAAACCAGTTATATTGAGAAACAGCTTTCTGTATATGCATATATGTATATGTAGATATATAACCATGCAAATATATACATATACATATATGTATAGGTCTGCATATATCAGTATCTAGCTAGCTAGATATTCTTAAACTTAAGATCCATAAATATGTGCATACAAACGTATATGTTATTTATATATACACATGTGTATGTATTTTAAAACATATATTTAAGAATATACTTAAGAATTCAAAAATCCAAGAACACACATAAATGATACCTATATTCACAAACATATATGTCACATGCATGTGTGTAGATACATGTCTGTGTATGTCTATAGGTACATGTGTGCATTTGTAGGTTCATGGATCTTGTATTAAGAACCCTCAGTCATTAATTTTCCACCTGGCTGCACTACTTTGGGACCTCACTGATTTCTTGGCCATACTCCAGGGAAGCTCATCATTGGGAAATTTTCCTCATCCTGCAATATTGAATCATCTTTGATATTCACACATCATCACTCTCTTCTGCCCTTCTGATTGGACGGTGGAATAATGCACCCCAATATTTCCATTGGACCTCAGGATAGCTCCATCTCATTGTTCACCTGGCTTCACCACTTTGGAACGTCTCTAACTTCTCCCTTATGCTCTTACTTTGGGTGGCTTCATTCCCAAACTCCCACCCACTTTCAGCTTACTTTTGTGTGCTGTCTTCCCCCCATGGTACTGTAAGCTCTTTGAAGACAGAGACTCTTTTTTGCCATTTGTATCCCCAGAACTTAGCACAGAGCCTGGTACATGGGAGGGACTACATATTTAACTACCGGCTTTCTGAAAGCTCCACAGGTTCCTTCCCAATTTGCCTATTTCCATATCAAGAACCCACCAAGGTGACACAAAACTAGGCTCTATGGTCTTCTGGAAAGACATAGAAGAGCATGGATAAGAATCTCACAAGAAGAGAAATCGTCTTCAATAGACATTCCTTACAAACCTACAATATGCAGAGCATCGTGCCAGGCTTTGGGGATTATAAAGAAAAATAAAGGGGTTGTCTTTGTTCTTGAGGAGCTCAAGCCACACAGTATATCTATCAAGGGCCAAGCCTGGAGTCAGGGAGGTTTCTATTGTTTAGTTATGTTTTTCAGTCACGTCAAACTCTTTCTGACCTTTTTTGGGGGTTTTCTTGGCAAAGGTATTGGAGTTATTTGTCATTTCTGTTTCTAGATTATTTTACAGATGAGGAAACTAAGGCAAGCAGTTTTAAGTGACTTGTCTAGGGTCACACAGCTATTGAGTGTCTCAGACAGGTTTTAACTCAGGAAGAAGAGTCTTCCTGACTCCCAGTCGGGCACCCTATCCCAGCTGCCTGAGAAAATGTAAACTCCTCAGTCTCAGAAATGTACTAGCTGTGTGACCCTGGGCAAGGCACTTACACTCTGTTTGCCACAGCTTCCTCATTTGTAAAATGAGGCTTATAAGAGCACCTTCCTCCCAAGATTGTTGGGAGGATTAAATGAAATAATAATTTTAAAGTGCTTAGCACTGTGCCTGGCACATAGTAAATGTTGTATCCGTGTTAGGTATTATTATTACTGTTACTAGGGAAACAGCATGTAAATATAAGGATATGCAAAGTGAATGCAAGATCTTTGGGGAAGGAAGGTGCTGGCAGATGGGGGATCTGGAAGAGCCTCATCGGAAGGAAGGCTGTACTTGAACTGAGCTTTGAAATGAGCTAGAGATTTTAAAAGGTAGTTAGGGGATATCCTGGTAAATATTTAACAACCAGCTCTTAAGGGGAGAAATTATGCATAGCACACTTCAAATTTAATCTTCATTATTAACAATGCTTCCATTACTTTCTTAAGGCTAGCCAGTCAACAAAACAATAACTCAAGCCTTTATAGGTAGTATTTGCCAATTTGCAAAGTGTGAATGCTTTCACAAAAAGTTTAACAATTGGCTTGGGCAGCTAAGCTGGCTATAGCAAGTCCTTGGTAGGGGTGAGGAAGAAATGAATTGCAAGTGTGGAGGATAGATTCTACAAAGAGGTAAGAGATGGAATGTGATCTATGCATAACAACAAAAAGCCATTTGACTGGCCCATCAAATGAGTGAAGAAGAATATATAATAAGCCTGGAAAGGTCAGTTGGAGACAGATTTTTCTTCAGCAAAACACGTGTTTGTCTATGAACCTATAAGCAATAAGAAACCTCTGGAGCTTATTGAAAAAGAGATTGACACAGGCATCTACGATTTAGGAATATCCCTCTGGGAGTTGTATGAAGGGTAAGAGGAGAGGTTTGGCGCAAGGAGAGCAATTAGGAGGTTATTAAAATAGTCCAGGTGAAGGATGATTAATTCCTGACTTAGGCAGCTGACCATGGCTGTGGAGAGAAAGGGGCAGATGTGAGAGATGTTGTGAAGGTAAAATCTACAAGCACTGGCAACCAGATCAATGTGTGGCATGATGAAGATTGTAAAATGCATAATAATGGCTTTGAGATTTCAAACCTGGGAGACAGTATTGGACAAGCCCAGAGCTGAAAAGCAAAAGGGAAAGGGCTAGGCTGCTTTGGGGAAATTCCAAAATTCTTGCAATGACCTCAAGCTTCTTCCTTCAGGAAAGGCACCAAATTCCAGTGCTTTTCTGGAAATACTGTGTGACCACCAGCTGTGGAGCACATTGTTCTTCTCTGTTGTTGTTCACTTGTCTCAGGCCTGTCCAACGCTTTGTGATCCCATTTGAGGTTTTCTTGTCAAAGATACTGGAGGGGTTTGCCATTTCCTTCTCCAGTTCATTTTACAGATGAGGAACTGAGGCAAATAGAGTTAAGTGACTTGCCCAGAGTCACACAGCTACGTAAGTGTAGGAGGCCAGATTTTAACTTGGGCTTTCCTGATTCCAGACTCTACCTAATTGCCTTCATTCTTCTCTATACCTTCTAAAAATCTTTCAACTAAATCCAGTACTTAAAAAATTAACAAGAATATCTTGCTGAGCTTCCAGGCCCTCTTATATCCCAGGGTCCCTAAGGCCTAAATTATCGCTCTTGTCAACAACACTATTTTGGAAAGCCCTTACCCGACCTGGACAACCAAACCTAACAACCTGTCCCTGGGACTATCATGTCTCTGTGCCTGGAAGCCTATAGATTTCTCTTGTACCATGGCTTTACTTAGATTGGGGGTGATCTGATGACATTGTGATTCTAAATTTGTTGCACACAATATCATTTATTGTATCCATTGGAACATTAGTGACTCTGTGATATAGCAGGCTGCCCCAGGGTTTGAGTCAGCTTTCAGTGTATTGTGAAGATGAAAGGGCCACTCTCCTCTGGGCCCTTTAAGCGAGAGCATCATCAGCCTCCTTCTGTGGAAAGAGGAGAAAATCTTGAGGTCAGTGAATATAAGAGGTTAGAAATGTCAGGTTGTGGATTAGTGGTTTGTCCAAATGAGTCATAGCATTAGAGGGATCCGTTCCTGTGTGTATTCCTTTCCTCGCCTCATCCTCTCTCTTCTGAACAGCTAGAACAAAATCAGGACATTTTGAGAATTTGATTAAGAGTTTTGTCATTCCTTAGGTTATTACCAAAGGTGATATTGGGGGAGAACATTGGCTTCAGAAGATAAATAGCATGGTACAATAAAAAAATACTTCCCACTGTCAGATGACATCTGAGTTCATATTCTATCACTTACTACCCCTGTGACCTCAGACATAATCACATAACTTCTCTGACTCAGTTTCCTCATCTATAAAGAGGTCAGATTAAACAACCTCTTAAATTCATTAGAATTCTAAATCCACGAAGCTATAAAATATTCAAATTAGGGTAAAATCTATTTCCCTTCTCCACACAGAATTTTTCTGAGGCTAATCTATCCTCACTAAAATGACTTGGTTTGACAAAAAGCCTTTCACTTTTAAACTTCTTAGTTGTACCTAACGTAAATTTAACTTGTTTCAGTTTAAGCCTTTATCTCTTATTCTATTCTCAATGAAATCAGAAGACACTCAATCTCCACCTTTTGTACAATCCAGTACCTTCTTTGTGGACCTGGATAACATCATTAAATCACCCTTGACCATGGTGTAGGCCCCCAAACTATTCTCTTTTAGAGCACTGACTTTGAGACACAATGCTAGTCATTGTGGAGAACACATAAGAAAGACTATCTGCCCTTTAGGAGCTTATATCCTAGTTGAATTTATAATCTGAACATTCTTTTTACACTGTTCTCCTGAATTGGGAAGCATAATCATTGACATATAGTTCATTTTACTTAAGAGTTTATACATATATCATTTGTTTCCAAAATGGTACTGTAAAGGAAACATTGAAAATATTTGTGTTGCTGCTGTTAGTAATATCTGACTCTTTGTGACCCCATTTGGGATTTTCTTGGCAAAGATACTGAATGTGGTTTGTCATTTCCTTCTGCAACTCATTTTACAAATGGAGAAAGTGAGGCAAACAACATAAGTGACTTGCCCAGGGTCACACAGTTAATAAGTGTCTGAGACCAGATGCAGACTCAGGGAAATGAGTCATTCTGACTATCCACTGCTCTACCCAGCTATCCATTTAAGTATTTCCATTGTGAATGAATACCTTCCCAATTTACAGATGATGACATTTGGTCACATATCCCACAAATAGAACAGTTTGTACTCAAAATCAGCTCTTCCAGTTCTGAAGTAATGACTGGGGAAGTGGGGTAGAGCATGACAGCTGTTTTCAAGTATTTGAAAGGGTATCATGTGTGAAGAGAGCTTAACTTGTCTATTAGACCCCAAAGGGCCAAAGCAGGGGAGGAAATGGGAGTTGCAAGGAAGCAAATTTCAGCTTGATGTCAGGAAAAACCTGCTAATGATTAGAGCTATCAAGGAGTGGGATGGACTGCCTCAGGAGTCCATCAGTTCCCCATCATTAAACAACTTCTAGCACAACTGGGATGACCACTGGCTGGGCATATTGTACTGAAGATTCCTTTATACATATGGCCCTTCCTCTAATACATCACCACTGTCACCCTTATACCATAGCTGATATATGGTATATACCATATATATATATATATATATATATATATATATATATATATATACACACACACACACACACATACATATATACATGTATTCATATATATATGTATGTGTATATATACACACACACACATATACATATGTAGTGCATGGTTGGGGGAGGCATAATGGTAGAATTAGATTAATTACAGCAATAGAGGGTGGGGGCTGTGACATAGGCTGTTGTTATAACTTTTGTTAAGAAGAATTAGCTTTTGTTAAGAAGAATTAGCTTTTAGCATGTGTTTTTTTCCTTAAAACGATTTTTATTGGGTGACTAGGCAGCACAGTGAATAGAGCACTGGCC
The DNA here is from genome assembly GCA_028646575.1 of Pseudocheirus occidentalis. Taxonomy (NCBI): domain Eukaryota; kingdom Metazoa; phylum Chordata; class Mammalia; order Diprotodontia; family Pseudocheiridae; genus Pseudocheirus; species Pseudocheirus occidentalis. The sequence goes on along the minus strand of CM053596.1, from coordinate 139,526,968 downwards.
CTGGAGTCAGGAGGACCTGAGTTCAAATCTGTCCTCAGACACTTAATACTTACTAGCCATGTGATCTTGGACAAGTCACTTAACCCCAATTGCCCTGCCTTCCCCCTTCCAAAAAGCCAAAAAAAAAAACCAACAAAAAAACTGCTTATTTTAATTCCATGGGAATAGCCCACCACCAGGTAGTAATGGACCCTAAGCTATCACCAGGTAATGGTGATATGACCTATTAAATAATCTATTCAGTTTTCCTGGTCTCTTCTAGATCTGGCATTTCATTATTGCAAGGTACTCCTGGCACTTACTGAGTTAAGCATTAGTCTATTTTTTCCATGTTTGTCTTTTTTTAAATCAATATATTGATTTGGCACCCGTGTGTCTGCAGATGGTGCAAAAATATATAATATGTGATACAGAGTCTTAAGAATTTTCAGTCTGGGGGCAGCTGGGTAGTACAGTGAATAGAGCACAGGATCCGGAGTCAGGAGGACCCAAATTCAAATCCATTTCAGACACTTAACATAAAACTAGCCATGTGACCTTGGGCAAGTCATTTAACTGCAATTGTCCTAACCATTCTCCCCTCCACAAAAAGCAAAAAACAAACAAACAAAAAGAATGAATTTCCAGTCTGTTTGAAAAAGCAACACACATGAAATGATCAGAGAACAGCTAAGGGTTAAATGTTTATGGTAGCCACTGGAAATTGGTTTGAGTTCAGGGGGAAGAAAAAGATTTGTGTAATATGGAATAGTCAGAGAAGGCTTCCTGTAGGGGATGGGATTCAAGCATTACCTTGACTTTAATAGGCTGGAGGGAAAAAGGAGGCTCTTTCAGGGGGTGGTGTGACAACATGAACAAAGGCACAGAAACACAATTGAGCATGGTATAAGGGTGAGGAACCTTCAGCCTTGAGGCCACATGTGACCCTGTAGGTCCCCTTTGGCTGATTCCAAACTTCACAGAATAAATCCCCTTAATAAAAGGATTTGTTCTGCGAAGTTTAGATTTGGTCAAAGGGCCACACTTAAGGACCTAGAGGGCCACACACACTATAAGCAGATAATAGTGAGAGGATTGTCTTGACTTGAAGGGAAAGCTGTGTGTGAAAGACATGAAGTAATGCTAGAATCAAAGAATGGGTTCATATTATAGATAATTTTACAAATTATCAGTTTCAATTTAATGACAGCAATTATTTCATTAATTAAAAATACGGTTAAAACAGGTGGTAGCTATATGGCACACAGAATAGAGAGCTGTTTTTAGAATCAGGACAATCTGTGTTAAAAGCCTACCTCAGACATGTATTAGTTGTGTGATACGAGTCACCACCTGTCTAGGCTTCTAGTTCCTCATCTGTAAAATGAAGGGATTTAACTTAGTTGTCTCTAAGGACCATTTGAGCCCTAAAACTGTGATCCTATAAGGGAAATACTAAACAAAAACAATATAATCTTTGAATGGTGGCATTTAAAGAAATAAATAATTAGATATATAAAGTGTAGGAAAAGTCACTATTTCCTGGGATCTTACTTTCCTCATTTCTAAAATTAAGGAGTTATAATGAACAACCTCCGAGGACCTTTCCAGAACCAATGATCCTGAGTTTTATATTGCTAAATTTATATTGGACATCTTACCCTTATGAATATTGGACCCTAAGTATTCAAAACCAAACTCACCACCTTGCCCCTAAAGGCATATTTCCTTCAGACATTCCACTGGCACCAGCAGTTGTCCAGGTTCAAAACCTCAGACATCAACTCTCCTTTCTCATTCTCCAACCCCAAACCCATGTCCAGTCATCTGGCAAGTCTTGTCAATTCCACCAACTCTCATATCCCTCAGCTTTTTCCTCTCTTATAATACCACAGGCATCCTACTTTGGGTCCTAACCATCTCCATTTTGGACTACTGAAGCAGACTCCTAATTGTTTTTCCCTGTATCCAGCCTATCTTCCGTTCTAATCCGTATTCCACACAGATGCCAAACTGATATGCCTGGAGCACAACTCTGACCATGTCATTTTTTCCTCAAGAAGCTTAAATGGCTCACTATTGCCTCTAGAGTCAAACATAAGCTGCATCACTTCTATTTAAAGTCCTTCAAAATCTGACCCCAGCCTGTCTTTCAAGGCTAATTCCCCATGCTTCTTCTTCCATATTCTACATCCCAATCAAACTGACTTCCTTGATATGAACTGCAAAATATCATTCTAGCAACATTATACGACGTTCTACTGTGAATGACTTAGCTGTTTTCTGCAGTACAATGACACGAGACAATTCCAAAGGACTCACGATCAACAATGCTTTCCATCTTCAGAGAAAGAACTGATGGAGTTTGAATGCAGGTTGAAGCATTTTTTAAACTTTATTTTTCTCGGTCTGTTGGTTTGTTGTTCTCTTTTGTAGCAGTGGCTAATATGGAAATATGCTTTGCATGACTGCATATATAGAATCTATATCAATATACTTGTCTTCTCAAGGAGAGAGGGGAGGGAGACAAGAAGAGAATTTGGAACTCAAAAAGTATACAAACATAAATGTTTAAAATTAGTTTTACATGTAATTCAGAAAAAGATTAGGGGTGGCTAGGTGGTGCTGTGAGTAGAGCACTGGCCCTGGAGTCAGGAGCACCTGAGTTTAAATAAGACTCAGGCATTTAACACTTACTAACTGTGTGGTTTTGGGCAAGTCCCTTAACCCCAATTGCCCTGCCTTCCCCCTTCCAAAAAAAGCAAGAAAAAGATTTTTAAAAATTTAAAAATTACTCTATCTCTACCTCTGTTCCCTCGCACATTTCCTTGCTTAGAATGTTCTTCCACTTCATTCCCAACTTTTGAATCCCTTTCAGGACTCAGCTCAAGTGCCACTTCCTTCAGTAAGCCTCTTCTGTGTTGGTCTCACCCCCAACCACAGTTAGTATTTTGTATATATTTTGCATTTCCTTGTTACATATCAGCTTGTTATATACTTCTTAAATACCTTATATGAGAAACAGTGTTGCCTATAGAATAGAGAGCTAGCCTTGAATTCAGGAAACCATTGGTTGAAGTCCTAACTGACACATACTAGTTATGTGACCCTAGGGAAATCACAACCTTTCAGTGCCCTTGAGCAACTCTCCAAGACTATATGTTGAAGAGTGGGCTCATCAGTAATGGTGGGGGGAAAAATCATAATTGTGTGTTCTCTATACTAATCCCACCAAATATCATATCTCACCAAAGGAACACAAGATCCTTGACAACCAGGACTCTCCCACATTTTTCCTTGTGTCCTTGGTGCCTAGATCTTTACTAAATGTTTATTGATTTTTTTATTGAAATGTTTCTTTATAAATCATCATGAATCCAACCTTGAAATCAAATCTTTCTTGCAGTGATATATGAAGCTAGGATTATATCTTTTTTATTCCAAAAGCTTCTCTCGATGGCCATCTACTTCTTTCCATTGAGTAAGGAATAAATTATATATTCATACCGTTGTTGTTTGACCTTCATTCTTGAAGAGAACCATGACATCAGGGAGATGATGACATGACTTGCAAGTAAATTGGATTTAAGTAAGGGAGACCTGTGCAAAGTCACCATCCTCTTTCTCCTCTGGAGCCATCTGGATCTAGTGTCAAAATATAGGTCAGGACAATTGGAGATAGCCCCTAAACTTATTCTATTTTGTTGTCTCTGTTGTGTCTGATTCACCCTGACCCTATTTGTTTTTGGGTGTTTTTGTTTTTCCATTTCCTTCTCCATCTCATTTTACAGAGGAGGAACTGAGACAAACAGTGTTATGTGACTTCTCTAGGGCCACATAACTAGACAATATCTGAAGTCAAATTTGAACTCAGGAAGATGAGTCTTCTTGCCTCCAGGTCCAGCACTCTATCCACTGCACTACCTAGCTGCCCATCTTATTCTATTTAGGCTATTGATAATAATTTTTACCATAGCCTTAATATTTGCTTTCTCATATTTGGGTCAGCTAGGTATGTGCTTTCTTCTCCCTTACTCCCATGTGTCTTTTCTCTAATGAAGTAAAATAGGGGGAAAAAAACCAATACACAATGTGACATCAAAGTGCTTCAGTATGAAACACCCTCATGATTTGGTTTTTTTGTTTGTTTTGTTTTTTACCAATCAGAAGGTCGTTGTTGTTGTTGTTGTTTCTGTACATTTGCCTCTATGTCTTTATTACCCCTACTAAGTTATGAAAGCGCTCGCTTCCTTGTTCTCCCATTGGGCATTTGACTTGTATCTCCCCAGAGTGATTGACTTAGCAATTGCTAAAGCTCACCTGTCTTTTGCAGATTGCTCCTGACACAAACCATCTTGGGACTCTTTTCAAATAGATGCTGTATCCCTTCCTCCAGAACATTTTAAAACAACACTTAAGGCACTTTGAACATCACTTGAAAGGAGTTTAATCACATCTGTGTATGTATTTCAATTGGTGTTCTGTGTTCCCCACATTACTACGGATAATTGAGCTGTCTATACATTATTGCCTGTCAGATACCATGCTACTTCTTGCTTCCCTCCTTCTGGTTGAGGTTGCTCTTCTTCCAAAAGCCTCATCCCTTTTGGCTAATGCATTTCGACAGCTTCTTTAGCAAGAGTGCTTGGTATCAGTATTCAGGTCTGTTCAAGAGTTGAAGAAAATCGCCCAGCAGTTCTTTCAGAGTTTGAAAACAAGCCATTTTACCCAGGGAGACACAGCACCAGCATTTCTTCACCCCACACTGGATGAAACCTCAAGTGGGGAGGGGTTGAGGGGAGTGATCATTGATTTAACAGAGAAATTTGTTTTAGTTTCTTGTTTTCTCCTCTAATGAAAGAGCTAGAGCTGCAAGAGGAGGAATTTGGAAAATGGGAAATGTTTCAGGCTGCCAAATAAACAGGAAGAGTCAAGGGACAGTGAGAAGGCAGACTCCCTTTGAAACAGTTTGGGGCTTTGATCATATGAATGTTCCTACCTCTGGATGATTAGAAATCACAGAGAGTGACATTAACATTGATTAGTACTCTAAGGATGGCCCTGGGGAAGAATCATAAATGGTCCCCTTGTCTTTAGATTATAGAATAAAGAGTGGTTCTTAATAACAATAAGAAGAGCAATAATAATGATGATAATTTTGTTATTATTATCATTTTGGTCCCTACCTATGTTTTCTTCAGTGTAGGGCCCTCCTAGTGTGAAAACTACCTCCACTAACGAAGACCTACTTGTCTATCACTTAACCTCTTAGAGTTTCCCAGGATGCTGAAAAATTAAGTGACTTATCTGTACTCCCATAGCCTGGTGAGACAGATAGAGACACAGAGAGAAAAACAAGAGAAAGATACAGACATATGTGTGTATGTGTTATATGTTTATATCTATGTTTTATCTATAGGTGGACTTTATAAGGAAAGCTGAATGCTACAGAATCGATGCTTTGAAATTGTGGTGCTGGAGAAAACTTTTGAGAGTCCCTTTGGACAGCAAGGAGGTCAAATTAATCAATACTTAAAGAAATTAATTCAAGCTATTCACTGGAAGGTCAAATATTGAAGCTAAAGATTAAACACTTTTTCCCCATAATGAGAAGATGGGACTCATTAGAAAAGCCCCTGATGTTGGGAAGGATTGAAGGCAAAAGGAAAAGAGGATGGAAGAAGAAGAGATAGATAGATAGATAGATAGATAGATAGATAGATAGATAGATAGATAGATAGATAGATAAAATGATGGAAAGAAACAATGAACATAAATTTGGACAGACTTTAAAAGATAAGGTAGGATAGAAAGGCCTGATTGGTGTACTATTGTCCATGGGATCATGAAGAAATCAGACATGACTAAACAACTGAACAACAACAATATCTATGTCTACAGATATTCTTTCTGTCTGTCCATCTCTCTATGTTTCTCTCAGTCTCTCTGTTAGGAACTGAAGTCTTCTTGACTTCAAGACTGGCCCTCTATCAACTACACTATACAGCCTCTTTATAATAATATTTTAATGATGATAAAATATGGGAATCTATATTCAGGATGTCCCAAAAATCTTAGTGTTGTTTTAAACTATTAAAGCTTATTATTGTTGTTATCATTATATCTTAAATTCTTATTATTATATCTTAAAACTTAAAACCGCACTAAGACTTTTGGGGCACCCTGTATAGCTTTAAAATTTGTAAATTGCTTAAGAAAAATGAACAAAATGCTTAAATAAGCAAACTGTTCATTTAATCTTCACAAAAACCCTGCTAAAGAAGTATCATAGGCATTATAATATTTGTTTTGGAAATGAAGAACCTGAAGATTTTCCTTGGGAGCTTAGTCCTGATGGACTATGTTAGACAAATATCTGGCCATACTGGACACTCACCCCCAGTTATAGAGTGAGCTTCTCTAATGGTGTAAAACTAGATATTCAGGGTCTCTCTACCCATAATAATGTGACCTGTCAGGATTCATAGAGGGATGTGCCTGCTAATCTTACTGATATACAATGTACATTTTTTTGTTAGAACTGAATTATTGGCCCACAAAATAATCAATTTAAGCAGATCTTGCATTGTTGATCTGCATTCTTAAAATGTTCTGTGCAACAGATAGCGTCCTCCAAAGCTATATAAATCAAATAATCAGAATTCATTGTTAAAATTTGTGGAGGGATTTGAGACCAAGTTCTGCAAATGTCCATGACTGTGAGATAACAAAAAATTCCAAAAGATATCCATGATGTCCCAGGAAGCTAAGTTGAAATAGCAAAGGTAACTAACCAGACATCCTCTGCCTTCTGGAACAAAGCAGATCACTTGTGCAGAACCATAGGGTGCATCCCCCCTAACATTTCTGGGGATTGAATAGTTTAACCATAGTTAAATAGTTAATCCATCCATTGAAGCAAATCTTTTCTTGTCACTAGTTCTACTTACATTCTAACTTTGATCTGTCCTGAAAAAATTATATAATTAAAATGGTTGTAATTCATTTTTAAGAATGCATTAGGTAAATTCACTATCCAAAGAAACCCTACAGTGAACTCTTTTTCGAGAAAAATAATGAGTCCTCTCTTTGAATCTGTTTTTTGTAAATTTAGATTCAGTGTTTGGGGTTTTCTAAGTCTGAGGCTCACGTAAAAGCTTTCAGAGAGCTAAAAACCCCAAAGAGGGAAGGCATCAGGGACTAGATGCGAATACCCAGAAGCAACAAATATTCAACTACTTAAACATTTTTCTTCCTCTCTCCATTGGAACTAATATTCCTCCATCTTACACTGAAAACACATGCCAGAATGCCCATTGCTCAGGAAGATTAAAGACCTATTCATAGGTCTGTGGTTGTATCTTTTCCCCATTTCCTTTGCCTCTTGTCACATCAGGCTTTCTCACACCTCTCATGAGGCTGTTTGCTTTCAACAATCCATGGGGATTTTGTCCTCCCCTCCCCCATCTTTTTTTTTTCTGTTGTCAAAGCCCCAGGAGTTTCTTCTCCATTTTTAATTAAGAGCGAATGAAGGTAACAAAGTGTTTTATAACTACAGAGAATTCACCAGCGGGACACCGAGGCAGAAACAGGGAACCTGAAAGAAGAGCAGACTGACACCAAATCAGCCCAGTGGGGAGCACGTCCTGTACAGGCTCGGGAGCCTGCTGGCTTCCCCACCCTACCTCCCCTCCAAACCGGCAGCCTGGAAGCTTTAGGTTTGGCTCAGGCATCCCTGGCTTTTGTTAGGGGAAGCTACAATGTGAGGCATATTTTTTAAGCGTTATCAAACACACTGCTTGGCTGCCCTGAAATATGCCTGTGCCTGCAAGGTTCCCAAAAGTTAATTTCTGCTGCCGAGGGAAGTGTCCTAATTTCCACTGCATTTCCGTGACCTACTCTTCACTGTGTACCTGCCTGTCTTTGAGCACAGGTAGAGTTGGAGGTTATAACAATAAGTCCTGTAGAAGTATCCATGTGTAGAGTCTATATTAGATGCACAACCGTGTGTGTGTGTGTGTGTGTGTGTGTGTGTGTGTGTGTGTGTGTGTTGGTAAGAGAAGCTAAGAGTAAAGGGGGAGGAGGAGAAGCAGAAAAAACAAACCGAAAGCAAGGAAGAAGACTAACATAATATACTGAGAACAGGAAAGGTAGAAAAAAGGTGAAAAAGAAAAGCCCTCTGGAACCACCTGAATTTTACATGGTATGATTTGTTACTTTTGTGCTCACTGACTGAAGGGTTCTGAAAATATCCCAGTTACAGAGAAAATAGAGTACATGCCAGTGTAGTGCTGTCTTCAGAGCTGTAAGCCTGAGTCATTGCTTTCCTGGGCTGTGTTTTGCATATTACACTTGGAAAATGGCATTATGAGAATCCTAAGGAGGAAAACATGTTTTTATTAAACTCCTAGCCCAAATTACCCCCCCTGCTGTGCTCTTTCTTCTTCATAAGGCAGGATGTTATTACATTTATGATTAAAAAAATTCTTCATCTATGTATTTTGCCCTTTTACCTCTATGAGAAGATGATGATGATCTCAAGTCCTGGGGAACTAGGGGATGGAAGTTAGTAAGAGGGTGCCATTTTGATCTCTGGACAACCTGTTCCTCTCCTCGTTTTTTTTTCCTTTTCTCCTAAATTCATTTCCAGAAAGTACTTCTCTGATGACTCTTGAAGCTCATAGGGCTGAATGATTTGTAAATTCAACTAGGTCTTTGCATCAAGGAGGGGGCAGCTACATGGTGCACTGCATAAAGTGCTAAGCCAGGAGTCAGAAAGACTTATCTTTCTAGCCTCAGAGACTTACTAACTGTGTGACCCCCAGCAAGTCACTTAACCCTGTTTGCCTCAGTTTCCTTATCTGTAAAATTAACTGGAAAAGGAGATGGCAAACCACTCCAGTATCTTTGTCAAGAAAACCCCAAATGGGGTCATGAAAGAGTGAGACAAGACTGAACAACAACAAAATGCAGCAAGGTTCTGAAATTTCTTAATGTCTCGAGATCTTATAGACAGACTGCTTCCCCCAGTGAATTAATTTATAGATGCTATAAATCCCTCTATATCTGTACATAAATAAACCACTAGCTAAATAACTGTCTACACTGACCACATATGCTCCATTTTAATGACCGTCTACACTGGCCAGAATTCTACACTTAAGAAATCTTACGTCATCCTTTAGTTGTATCACACGCGAGCTTAGATACAAAACATGAAGTAATCTGGGATTCCCTCGTCCTAATAAACAAATGCGAATGTTTGGATTTTGTTCATTTTTTGTAAAATATATCATAACAGATACACTGGCCGTTTGAAAGGCTGTCGTTATGTCTTACAAAGATAGCACCGAACTAATTCCTTGTCATGGGCAAGAACCGGCCTATCTTGTTGGGTTGCTTGTCAACTGAGAGCTCATCATGCCACAGTGTTGTTCTTTATACCAGGCAGCCGGTGTTTCTTTGGGGTTGAAGTGCCTTCTCCTCTTCTACTCCTTCTGCCTTAGCCTCACAAACCCACTCCCATTATGCAAGTGCAGCATTATGGCTGTTTATCTGATGTTGAGGCATGAGAGCATGGTTCTAGAGCAGCGGTTCTCAACCTGTGGGTTATGTTCAATTTGTAACAATGAAAATACACCCTGCGTATCAGATATTCACATTCCTATTACAGTAGCAAAATTACAGTTATGAAGTAGCAATGAAAATAATTTTATGGTTCGGGGTTACCACAACATGAGGAACTGTATTAAAGGGTCATGATACAAGGAAGGTTGAGAACCACTGCTCTAGAGTGAAATGGAAAATTGAATTCCTGTTATCCTTGCTCTTGCTCCATGATAGGTCTTTTCCAGGCATAGGTTTCTGAGAGGATAACTTTTATTCCACTTCTTTTACAAAAAATCATTGTTTTTGTTATGCTTTGGCCTAGAAGCACATACCATATATTTCTCCATTGCCCTTTGGTAACCTTCTATTTTGATTGTTCAGAAATTGGGTTAGTTTAGGATTCACATACAGAATTACTAGAAGAGTATTCATATTAAAAAGAGGGATTTTTTGTTTTGAGGGCAAGCTCAGGTCATTGAAGGTGTTCTCCGGTTCCCCAAAAAGCAATCATATCTCTTCTCTTTGTCCTGTTCAATTCTGGGCCCAGCTCATGGTACATTCACATTATCCATTGAAGATTGATGTGTTGATGTCCTAGCTCAGTGGTGCTTCCCATCCAAATCTATATCATACCTCATTTGAAAGAATATCTAGTGGGCAAGACAAATAAGAATTTGTTAAGGATTCATGATTTCATCATTGTGGGCATTCCCTTTCCAACTACAGAGAGCCAACCCTTTAGAATTATATGTATGGTTTTTAAGAGTAGCTGTGTTTAAAAACTGATTGCCCTTTGACCAGGATAGTGATAACTCTTTCAAAATTTGACTGCACTGGTCTTCTGAAAACAAATGCAGAGTTTGTCCTAGATCCCATACCTGAGATCTTTCCAGACTTTCTTTAATGGGACCTGCCAGAACTTACATTTCACTAATTGCCCAGAATAATTTCTACCCCACAATGAGGCATGAGAGAACTTTATGAAAATAAGATCTTACTAATTTGGAAAACTGAAGGAAAGCCAAGACTAAATTAGTGAAAATTTGGCTCAGTCACCGCATTTTATTAAGTACTTTATTAAATATTATACATATTGTGTACTTTGCACTATTCTATGCACTATGAAGATAGAGAGAAGTTTTGTAAAACTTGGTTATTGGCCTTGGTGAACTTACAATCTAATTGGGGAAATACAAATGAATAACAAGAATTAAGCAATACAATACACCACATAATTAAGTGCTAAATAGTTTAGAACAGATTAATTATAGAGCATTTTAAAAAGACACTCAATTTTATTACTTTCAGGAATGTATAGAAATCTTAACTAATGGCTAATAAAGTGTCATCAAGTAGCTATCCTGACTGACCTATTTCATTCATTCATTGAACAAACATTTACTGAGCTAATAGATATGAAAAATGGTGGGGGGTGGGGGTGAGGGGTGGGGAGGGAATGGAGAAGACATGACTTTTGCTCTTAATGGGGCTTAAAATAGTAATGGGAATATTGTATGTGGTGTGTGTGTGTATGTGTGTGTGTGTTTGGGGGGCAGAGAGAGAATGAATAAAAAGTAGTGTGTTATGTGCGTAGGAGATACAAAGTACTATAAGAGTTCAGAGGTACCCTTCATACTTATTTTAGTCAATGAATGTTCTGGCAGGAAGACAAGAGACCAGAGGAGCAGAAAACCAAAGATGAGACCTGAGCTAAGCATGGACAGTGATCAGAGCTAAGAGAGTAAATACATAGAGTGAATGCACTTTGGTTCTTGGAAGGCAAGAAACTTCTTACCTAGGTAGGCCTTTCCCAGGAATCCTTCAGCTGAGGAAATGGCAGTCATGTGAAGATAGTGGCAGAAATTTTTGGCCACAGATGGCAGATGTTGAAATTTAGGGGCAAAATTTCTTGGACCCAGAGTTAACAGTTTTGAAGAACCAACAACAATGCAGTAAAGGCATTGCTAAAAGAATGGCCTCCTAGCAGTTATTCTTAAACCTGGAAAGAAAATGAGCAAGTTTCCTCAAGTTCCTGAACCAAACTTTCTGGGGAGTAAAGGTGGGTACAATCAAATATTACCAATCTAGAGGGCACACAGTGGACAGAAGCAATATGGAGAACATCCATTAATCTTGTCCTATACTACTACTGTGAATCATGTGGACTGTGTAGGTCCATTGGGAAGGCAGCTGAGTGAATCATATCCAAGTAAAATAAAACAGGATGACCATATAGGTTCTTGGGAAGGTGGGGCGTTTTGGAGGTGACTCTTTTATGTTTTACAGGTAAAATAGAGTGAAACAAACTTGTACTTAGTATGCATTGTTATTTAAAGTGCTTACCTGGGGTGGAGGATTGCACTGTTGCCTTCCATTCTCTTTGTAAAATACTGCATATAAGCCAAATTCTGAGGTTCCCAAGGAAAATCCTGAGTGAAGGCACATGTCAAAGAGTGGTTTATGGAAAAGTTTCCAATCCATATGAATCTAACTCTTGTTGCTGTATAACATGAATTCATCTAGTAGTTCAGTGAAACTATAACCTCACAAAGGTCGATTTCACCTCTATCAGTACATATCCAAGTCTATCCCATCTACTCATCCTATGCCATTCCTGCATATATTCCTGTCTATGCTGCTCTTTTATAAAGGCATCATGGTACAATATAGTGGGGACTGGATTTAGAATCAGAGGAAGTGGATTCTAATCCTGTCTCTCCTTTGTAAAGAACTGTGTGATCTTCAGGCTCTCTGTGCCCCAGTTTCCTCATATGTAGAATAATGGTTTTGGACTAGGTGGTTTGAGGCACATTCCATCTTTATATCTACAATCCTATTGTCTACCCAACATGCTGGAGGCCTTCTTTATGGTCTTTTCTCATTTCATAGGTACCACTGGGGAATTTTGGCTGTTCATTTGCTCATGACGTGTAGTTGACTTTTTTGGAAGATATATTTTCCCTGTTACCCCTTATGTGGCCCCATGCACAAAGGATCATCATTGGAAGTATACTACAGCCTACCTGAACCCAACATATGTTTCTCCATTGTCCTTTGTGTTACTAACAACTTGTAGATAATGTAGTTTCAAGGTTTGCAATCATACAACATCAAAAAAGTGTTACAAATAAAGGGTTTTGCAGCAGCTTGGACCATTAAAAGCACTGCAAAATTACCAGAATGCAATCTAGCACATGTTCTCTCTTTCCAGTTCATTTCTGGTCCCAACTCATTATCCATCTACAGTGACTACGACAGATAGATGTACTGACATGTTGACTCAACGAACTGGTCATTAAACTATATATATATTACAGTCTGAAGAATAAATATTTTTCATCCATTTAGTGTTTCCTGAATGCATAGTTAAGCATTTAATCTCTTCTGATTTATTATAGACTTCACTGAGAAGGCTCTGTAATGTTTGAGACAGTGCAATCAATACAATATCAGGAACACTTGAAGTACCTTGCTGTATTTTGGGGATCCCTTTTCTATTTGGATAATGTGTGATATATCCTCTTTGACAATGAAAACATATTTTGTGACCTTACATTTCCCAGATATATGCCTTACTTGTTATTAATAATCAAAGGGTTGTGGAACTGAGTTATCTCTTTGGTTGTTTTTATCAAGAAATCTTGTATGATCTTAATATATTCATGGGAAAAGAGGGCCTTTTGACATTTTTTCTTTGTTCCATACATTGCCGTCTTCCTTTTTCATAAAGCAAATGGAAATTTCAGCCCAGCCCATTGCAAATTATCATAAGCTTTGAGTTAAAAGGGTCTGAATTAATAAGCTTTACAAACCTAAATGTTCAGGTTGATACGGGTAAAGAAGTGAACGAAAGAAATCTTCCCTCTGTTTTTAAGCATAATTATGGGTGTTCTTGATTTTTTGTAAAAATCATATTGTAGCTAAGTTTGTATAGTCCCATAATAGTTGTCTGGAATTTTTTTTATTTCTTCCCTTTATTTTAGTTAGAGAACTTTCTGTCTGTGATTTAAAGGATGACTTGGGTGAGTAAGAAAACTCATTGGATTTCATTTGGCACTCCTGTATCTTTCCTTTAGTTTCCTATATCAGTTTTCCGTGATTCTAAAGAGATGACATGATATAGAAGAAAGAGATCTCTCTCTGAAGACAGAGACAGATCAAGGGGTAGCAATCAGTTCTGCAACTAATCAAAGAGTTATTTTGATGGTAGAAATACAAAAAGATCTAACAGAGCCTTTAAGATTCAAAATGAACAAGAAAATTTCCTGGGTTCAAATAATTGCCCTTCCACTTACTATTTAAAAGACCATGAGGAATGTCCTCTCTGGACATCACCTCTCTAAAGGAACTGGAACTGGATATTCTCTCTAAAACTGGACATGATCTCTCCTTTCTTAGTTCTCCGTAGTCATTTTCACTTGTACTGGTGTCCTATCATATTTTATTCTTCATTATAATCATTGGATAGCTGTATTATAATTATTATATACTTATATTGCATGACAATGAAAATCTGTGCATATGCTGTCCTTCTTCTATAAGTCCATGCTTTAATTAGCTTTCTTATATCTCCCAGAGCCTAGCATGGTACCTTAAACAATAGACATTTGATAAATGGTTATCAAATGATTGCATACTTATTACCCTACAACTCACTTCTTCCATTTTCCTAAGGAGAATGCCCTGTATCACTGCCTTGTTTCAGTGTTGATCTGTTGGCAGTCCCCTTGGCCAGGTCAGGCCACATTTGTCCCTTTAGCTTTATCTCTAACACTTCTGATAAGGCAGGGAAAGGGGATGAGGCAGTCCATAGCAGCTCATGGACTGCCTCCTCTTTTTTACCTTCTGCTCAGCTCCATTGTTCGCATGCAGCGGCAGCTCCAAGCTGTGCAAACCAAGCAGTCACTGCTGTGTAGAAACCCAGGCAGTGAGAAGCATCTTAGAAAATGTGTCTCCTGGTCATTTAAGATATTGAAAGCTGCAATTCAAGGGCTGTTAAGACCTTCAGCTGGTGATAACTGGATTTGTAAGACAGAGCAACATGTGATAAAACACTCCTGTTGGATGGAATCCCAGTTTTCTTCTATCATTCCTATTAATGTGATAAATGTTGCTGTCTCAGCTGATAGGACCATACTGGATAATCAGATTCGAATCAAGTTTGAGTTCTTCAGCCTGGCTCTATAGAGGAAATCATTGGGAGGACTTGGAAAAATACTGGAGGGAAGAAAAGGTACGGCTAGGACCCTAGAGGGAATTGTGTATTTTCATCAGGAACTCTGGCCTGGGTCCAGGGAAGCAAGGATCCCTTCACTATGGGGCCTCAAGTACTCACAGCTGAGAATGTGCTGTGGTCTATGTGTGATGATGGGAAGCAATGCCAAGTGTTACTGAGCATGTTCTGTTTTGAAGCCTAGGGAGCAAATAGTGGTTTCCTTCCATGTGGGTGGCAGGCCAGGGAGGAACCAAGAAAATGTGGAGATAATGAAACCTCTCTTAATTAAAGTAGATGGCAAACAAACATGAGTTGCTTAGAACTACAGCTGGGGAGCACGAGTACAATTTGGAGCTGAGCAGCTGTGAAATTGGGCCCCCTTGGCCACAGCTGGGCCTTGGAGAGGAACAGAGGCACAGGACAAAGTCCAGAGTCTGGCTAGTTGCACGAAATGTCTTGCTTTCCTTGCCTTTTCTGGATCAGGTAACCTCATGCTGACAACAGATTTCCCTTAACTGAGTTGAGTCATTTTTCAGTCATGTCCAATTCTCTGTGACCCCATTTGAGGTTTTCTTGGCAAAGATACTGGAGTGGTTTGCCATTTCCTTCTCCATTTCATTTTACAGATGAGGAAACTGAGGCAAACAGGGTTAAGTGACTTGCACAGGATCACATATCTAATAAGCATCAAGGCTGGATTTGAACTCATTAAGAGATGTCTTTTTGACTCCAGGCCCAGCTCTCTAACTCTACACCATCTAGGTGCTCCTTTGGCTACCCAGGTTCTTATGACCTTCCCACTATGATGTCATGAGGGCTTCTACCCAACCCCAATTCTAGACACCGAGGCAGAATGATATTATTATCAACCCAAAGACAAGAGTGAAATCATATAGAGTAGGCAAGGAAATGACCCTGTGGTTCTTTTTCTATATCTCATGGCATTTGGGTATAACCCATACCTCTCCCCCACGTTATGCTGTTCATCTGTCACTTAGTTCTGGTCATTCTAAGCTGAAGGTCTACTGTATGACAACTCTTGGACAGGATGTTTGAGCTTATTCTGTCTCCTCTTTTTATATTTGAATAGGGACAGTGCTCTGAAATATTATAGTGAACTTACAAGCGATGATCATATTTTGTTCTTAACCTTAAGCTGATAGTAACTGACTCTGCCACACCAGTCCTCCTTGACCTCAGAGCCATGCTGACACATCCTTCCTCTGAGTATTTTCTTTTGTCCTTTTTTTATTTGTCACTCACATTCTGATAGTGATCACAGAAGTCTGAAGAACAACTCATACCATGTCCTGAGAAGCCCCCATCATAACCTCAGAGATCAATACCTGTCCATTTACCATCCCCTTGACTGAAATCCTAGAGCCAGAGTTTAAAGGGACATTGAGAGAGCATTTTTGGTTCATCCATTTGGCTCCAGGTAAGTCTGTACCTAAACTTGCCCAGCTTGTTAAGGTGTCCATTCTAAGAACTGAAATCTAATAGGTGTAGATTCAAGTGATTCCATTTAATATCCAAGGGCTATTTATTCAGTGGTCTATTGATTTTTTTAAAAAAATTATTAAGTGCCTAGGCAGTTAAGTGGCTTAGTGGATAGAGCACTGGAACTGAAGTCAGGAGGATCTGAGTTCAAATCTGTCCTTCAACACTTACTAGCTATGTGACCCTGGGCAAGCCACTTAACCTTGATTGCTCTCATCTCCCCACAAAACAAAAACAAAAACAAAAAAAACATTAAGGATGTAATAAGTGTAAAATATTTTACTGAGTACTAATAAAGTTACAAAGGTAAATAAGATAATCTCTTGCAAAATGGGGGCTACCAATCTTATAGACACCATAGAAAACCAAAAATAACATGGAAAGATGACAATGTTATGTCAGAGTTCCAAAGAAGGAGAGATGAACTTCATGGAAGATATGTTACCTGAGTTCTACCGTAAAAGATGTGTATAATTTCAATGGGTAGAGATGGAGGTAAAATGTGAGAAAAGGAGCAGCGGTAAGAAATCTAGAGCACAAAATATGTAAAAGTGTGAGATAAGTCAGCAAAGGTGGGTTGGAAACAGATCTGGAAGTTTTTGAGTGCCAGGTTAACAATTTTGGATTTTACCTGGTCTTTGAGGTGAAATGGAATGGGAAATCCAGTTCCTGACCAGTTATTGTTTTTTTTTTTTTTACTTTTCTTTTCTCTGAATGGTGAGGAAGTAGTCTCACAGTGTTGCATGTAGTGAGGAAAGAATAGAAATCTGAGAACTTGGAAATAAAATCCTGATTCTGTCACTGACTCACCATGTGGCCTTGGGCAAGTCAATTAATTTCTCTGTGTCTTGTGTCTGTAAAACGGGAGTAGTAACACTTGCCCACAGATGTTGCCTGCATTATCTAATTAATGAGCAGAGATTGTTTTGAAAATACAAAGTACTGTACAAATGCTAATCATTACGATGAATGCAATGCACTTTGCATATACAAAAGTGCTGTCTGTGTGCTTATAATTATTATAATTATTGCTAATACTAATAATATTGCTACCACTAATACATTTTACTTGCAATTTGAACTGAGTATGTCCTTTGGGTTCACATCTTGCCCCCAGCTGTCAGGGAGGGACGCTGTGCAGCTGTTAAAAATCCATCGCATTCCACTTCAGAAGAAAGTGCAATCCATCAGGAGGACAAAACCCTAGGTTTGAAAAGCATTCTGGGATTCACTTACATGAGAAATGTTCAGTGATTATTAGGTCACCACCAGGGCCATGCATTTATTTCATGTTGAAGGAGGTCTTCTTTGTAGGCAGGGGGACAGGAGGTTGGAGGGGATGGGAATCAGTAATTTCTTCTTCCACCTTCATTAATGTCATTTCTCTCTTTTACTGGCTCCTAGGCACTGTCTCTAGCATAATTTTCCCTACCTATCCTGTGAGGTTTTTTTCTAAGAAAATCACTGAAGAGAATTCCTTTTCCCATTGCCTTACTGGATTCCACTCTGAAAACTGCCCAGATCTTTTTAGAGGAAGTAAGAGTCCAGAGCAAAAA
The DNA here is from genome assembly GCA_028646575.1 of Pseudocheirus occidentalis. Classification (NCBI taxonomy): domain Eukaryota; kingdom Metazoa; phylum Chordata; class Mammalia; order Diprotodontia; family Pseudocheiridae; genus Pseudocheirus; species Pseudocheirus occidentalis. Next base: position 139,509,109 of record CM053596.1, on the reverse strand, counting down.
GGATCAAGTTTCTCCCCTCCTTCACACCTACACCCAACAAAATATAAGTTTCTTAAAGAACCATATTATTTATGTCTTTTTATCTCAGTTGTTCTTGGTCAGTTGTGTCCAATTCTCTGTGACCCTGTGGACAATACTGTACATGAAGTTTTCTTGACAAAGATACTAGAATAGTTAGCCATTTCCTTCTCTAGTGGATTAAGGCAAACAGAGGTTAAGTTATTTGACCAAAGGTCACACAGCTACTGTCTGAGGCCAGATTTAAACTCATCTCTTCCTGACTACAGGCCCAGCACTCTATCAGCTGAATTACAGCCAGATGCTTTTTTTTATATCCCTATCCTCAGCATTGTTCCTTGTTCATAGTCAGGGATTTAGACCTTGAAAGGACCTTAAAGTTCATCTAGTACAACGCTTTCATTTTACACATAAGTAGGGCCCCAAATAATTGGGTAGCTTGTCAGAGGTCACTCAGATGGAAAATAATAGAACTGGGATTCAAACTCAATTCCTCTGCCTTCAAATCCACTGCTCATTCCATTGTGCCATGCTGCCTACCACAGGGACAGACACTGTGCCTGTGATTTTATTGGTATGGGAATTTCCTTGAGGAAACTCCCTTGACTGACTAAAGGCTGCCGCTTTTCTGCAGGTTACAGTCTTAGAGATTTTCCAGTACTTGTTACATCTTCACTCATTTTCCTCTACTCACTGTTCAAGACATGGTTGGAATACTCTGCTCCCCATCACTACTTCCAGGTTCTCCCCCTTCCTCCTTCACTCAATAATATTTCTTTGATGTTCATACAATTCATATCTACTATTCAATAAAAGTTCTGGTAGCTGTTGTCTACACACACACCCCCTAAGTCACTCCCTTTCTTTACTCAAAGAGTTAGATATTTGCTTTATAATTTTTCTCTCCTTCCCAACTCCTGCCCTCATACTAGGGGATTTCAGCATATATGTATATATATATATATATATATATATTTACTTATTTATTTACTTATTCATTTATTTATTCATTTATTCATTCATTTATTCATTCATTCATTCATTTATTTATTCATTCATTCATTCATTCATTTATCTATCTATCTATCTATTTATTTATTTGTTTATTTATTTATTCTCCCTCAAATACCCTAACCATTAAGTTCCTCAACCTGCTCTTCTCCTATGAGTTACTCCTCCACTCCACCTCTGCCATGCACAAAGATGGTTGTGCTCTCTGCATTGGAAACTTTTAGGGACCCTAGAAGGGCATCACCAATTTGGAATCTTGAGGTCAGGGTCACAATGACAAATAGTCAGTTAAGAATGAAGCAAGTAGCTGTTCATTCCAATGGTGGAGACAGATTGCAAGATGGGTGGCAATCTACCCAGAGCATGACATAACAGTCTACTTATATACAGGTTGTTTTTAGGGCAGCATTCATAAACTAAACATTATTCAAAATAACATTATGGGAAGCAAAAAAATTACTATTCACAAAGCACTGGTGGATATAAAAAAGTATTGTATACTTGGAGAAAAAAATGTGTATTATTAGTTATAGGAGATAGATAAGGATTTTATTGTATGACTATAATTGTTCTCACTTAAATCAAAGAAATCTTTCCATTGAGTCAGACATAAAGGAGACTTTTCCCAGGATTCTGGAATTCTCTACCTTCAGCAGCTAAATCTTTTGGTTCTGATAAGCTCCCTTTCAATAAAATAACTGAAGACAGTGTACTTGGAGTTTGTAAGGGAGGAAGAGGGCTTTGTCTAATTCTCCTCACCTCAATCTTGCCACCACACATAAATGTGCCACCTCCATATTCTCAAATCCCTTTATTAAACCATAATATATTGGCTTTTGACCTCTCCCTCTGTCTTCTCTTAAATCACCTTATTCTTCATCTTCACCATAACTTTCAGTCGTTTGACCCCTTAATTCTCACCCAGGCCATCTCCGTCCCAATAGTCACTTTCTTTTCGTCTCCCCCTCTTGACTCCTTGGTGAACCAATTTAACTCTATATCTCTTCTCTTGAATCCCTAACCCCCTTATCATATTGCTGATTACACCCAGCCAAAGTTTAGCCCTGGATCGTTCCCACTGTTTGTCACCTTTATGCCTACACATATTCTGCTAAACAAAGATGGAAAAATCATGCAATCATTTTGACTTGTTCCATTACAAATTTATGTTACATGACCTTAACTAGGCCCTCACTGTTACTAGGCAGTCCTACTATATCTATCTTATTCCACTCTCCACAGTAACTCTTCCAAATTTTTCATCCCTCTTGAAACCTCCCATGGGTCCGTCCTCCTTTTCGCCACTCTCTTACTTGAGAATCTTGCCCCATATTCTAGAGAAAAAAATGAGGGCATCTATTTCTCCCTTTTTTCATCTTCCATCACTCAGATGTCTTCCACCATTTTCTCCTCCTTTACCCCTGTTTCACATGATAAAATGGTCTTAGTCCTTACCAAGGATAACCCTTCTACTTGTTCAAGTGATCCCATTCTATTTCATCTCCTCTAATAAATTGCCTCTCTGAAATCCTCACTCTTTCATTAATTTTCCATCTTTCTCCATTTGCTCATTTCCTACTACCTGCAAATATGCCCATGTCTCCCTATCCTGAAAAAAGAACCCTTTCTTGATCCTTCTATCCATGCTTAACTGTTGTCCTATTTTTTCTTCTGCTCTTTATAACGAAAATCCTCAAAATGACCTTCTATAACAGATACCTCCATGCTTACTCCTTTCACTGTCTTCTTAACCCCTTACAATCTACCTTCCAACCTTATCATTCCCCCAGAACTTCTTTCCTAAGTCAGTAATGACCTTAGTTGCCAAACCCAATGACCTTTCCTCAGTCCTCCTTCTCTGTGATCTCTCTGCTGCCTTTGATCACCATCTTCTCCTTGATACTCTCTTCTCCCTAGGTTTTCAGGACATCACTTTCTATGGGTTTTCCTCATCTCTACCTGACCATTCCTCCTCTGCCACCTTTATTGGATCCTCCTCCAGATCATGACCTCTACCTGTAATTTTACCTCAGTTCTGTATTGAGTCCCCTTCTCTTCTCTCTCTGCACTGCTTTACTTGGTAATCTCAGGAGTTCCCATGGATTCAATTGCCATCTTTATTCTGATAAGTCTCAAGTCTATGTATCCTGCTCTAATCTGTCTGCTAACCTCCAATCTCTTATCTCCAACTTCCCTTCAGACATCTCAAAGTTGATGTCCAGTAGACTCCTTAAACCCAGCATGTCCAGAACAGAATTCATTATGTTTTCCCCTAAATGTTACTCTCTTCTTAACTTTCTTATTATTGTAAAGGACAACTTCATCCTTCTAGTCCCTCAGACTATCAGCCAAGGAGTCATCCTGGGTTTCTTATTATCTCTTAAACTCCATATTCAAGCTCTTGGCCAGGCCTATTGATTTCACTTTGCAACCTCTCTTGAATATGCACCCCCTTCTCTCCTCTGACACTGCTACCACTCTGGACCTCATCAACTCACACCTGGGTTATTGCAGTAGTCTGTTGGTGGGTCTGCCTGGCTCAGATCCATCCTCCATTCAGCCAAAAAGTGATTTTCCTAAAAGACAAGTAGGATCATGTACCCCATCTCCCACTCAATAAACTTCCTTTAACCCCCAAAAGCAAATACAAAATGCTCCATTTGTCATTCAAGATCCTTCATAATTTATCCCTCTCCCACCTTTCTACCTTCCTCTGCCATATGTAACCTTCATTCCAGTGACACCAGCTGCCTGGTTGTTCCACCAACAAGACACTTCATCCCTTGGCTCCTGGCATTTTTGCTAGCTGTCCCCTGTGCCTGGAAAGCCACTCAACTACTGACCTCCCTGACTTCCTTTAAGCTACAACTGAAAGCCCACCTCCTACAAAAAGCATTCCCTAATACCTCTTGATTCCAGCACTGTCCCTTTGTTCATTATTTCCTATTTAGACTACATATACCTTGCTTAATATACATTTGGTCCCCCATTAGATTGTAAACTCCATAAGACTGGGGACTATCTTTTTCTTCTTTTTTGTATCTCCAGTATTTGGCATAGTACCAGGCACACAGTAGGCACTTAATACAAGTATATCAAATTAAGTTGAATTGAACAGTTACCTAGGACACTGAGAGGTTAACTTATTTGCTATGTTTGTTAAGTGTGGCTTGAATATAAGTCTACTTAGAACAAAGGCAAATTCAACCTATGATGTCACATTGCCACTCTAGAACATTTCACTGAATTAAATTTTGCTTTATTTTTGTTTTTCATTCTTTGAGGCAAGGGTCAGAGAATTTGGGATTTCTTTTTTTTTCCCCATCTATCATTGCCTCTAATTCTGCTTTCACAGTATATCCATGCCTTTTCTTCACTCCCCCTGCGTTCCCTCTAATTTAGGCAGCTATCAGCTCTGGACTAAACATAAAGCAAGCTCAGGTGTGATCTCTGTAAAGTTTTTCCTTATCTCTCCAGAGAAAAGAAATCCTTTTGTCCTGTAACTTCCCTGCAGAATTGACTGAATCTCTCCTGTGTTCTTATGATTTGCATTACATTTACCTGTGTCCAATCAGAATCCCCTACATCATCCCAACTGGAATGTAAGCCTCTTGATGTCATTTTTTCTTTGCATGCCTAGTGCACTGTATAGTCTATTACTTAATAATTGTTTAATTGAATTCTACAGGAGGAAAATAATCAGGATATTAATAATGAATAGGCTAAGTCAAGTCAATACAATAAGCATTTATTATGTACCTATTGTACATCAGACAATGTGTTAAATGCTGAAGATTCTTACAAAGACAAAAATAGTCCCCGTACTTAAGAAGTTCAAAATTTAATGAGGGTCACATGCAAATAACCATGTACAAATGAGCAGTATACAGAACAAATTGGAAGTATCTGAGGAAATGCATAGCCTGAAGAGAGATTGGAGCAGCCTTTTTGCAGAAGATGGAGATTTTAGCTGAAGCTGGAAGGGAACTAGAAGCTAGAGAGTAGAGATAAAAAAAGGGAGAGAATTCTAGCCATGGGAGACAGCAAATGACTTTCAGGAGATGGAGTGTCCTGTTTGAGGAACAGCAAAGAGGTGAGTGTCACTGGATAATAGAGTCACTAGATAGTACATAGTAGAGTCCACTGGAAGGGACTAAATTTAGATGAAGGCATGAAAGCCAGGTATTCAAAGAGGTAGAAGTGAAGCTAGAATACATCCCACAAAAAAGAGGAATGGGAAACATGGATGTTAATTATAGGGAGTTCTGAAATGATCTTCAATATTCAATATTTTATTCCCCCCAATCACATGTTAAAACAATTTTAAAACATTTTTTTAAGTTTCAATTTTTAAATTTTCAAGTAATTAGAAGTTACAGGATGGAGCCAAAACCCTCCAAAGAATTGGGAGATTATTAGTACTGAATCCTGGTCCATGGTATCTAGAAATTCTAAATTCCTGTGTATTTAGTTTTTGTTTGTTTGTTTCTCTTATCTAATAGCCTCCTGCTGGGTCTCCTGCCTCAAGTCTCTCCTCCCTCTAGGAGGCTATCCTATGCCCTTCTGCTATAGCTATTTTCCTTAAACAGATATCTTACCATGTCATAGCTTTATTCAGTCAACCCCAATGTCTCTTCAATACGGAAGAGGGAGTTATAGGTGTTTCAGGGACCCCAGTGACCAGAGTCCCTTGGTAGGCAGTCTGGAATGAATTTACAGGACCTAAGCAATCTTTTAAGTCAGGATTGTAAAAGCTTATTGTTATGCTCTACAGTGGGCAGGAGTTCTTAGTGAACCTGCAACCTTAAAGGATCACAGTTAGAGTTTATAAAGAATAACCATAGTATATAACCTGTGCCAATTATGCTAACTAGGTGAGTAAGGGAGGAGTTAAGGAATTGTCAGTGCTTAAAAGAGCATGCATTTTTAATATCTACTGCGCTGGCATATTGCCCATAATTCACTGGGAAATAGCCCAAGGGAGGACTGCATGGAGGTGTGGTTTTAGGCTTCAAATATCACTAAGTCAACTAGAGGTCAGGGCTGACTGAAAAGTGCCGAGTCTACTACCCATCAATGTCCTGTTTGAAAAGATAGATGTTGGGAGTATACATATGTCCCAAGCTAACAAGAGATCCAGCATGTGCATAATGGGACTTTTAGATATTCAGTGAAGGAGTCATAGGTATAGCTGGTTATTATACTAAAGGGAGATAAACATTTCATAAATGGTTGCTAGGCAGAGTACAAGCAGGGGGAAGGGGCAGAGATAATGGTCTAAGGCTGGGGAGATTCTAGGCTAGGGAGAAATGTGATTTTGCAAACAGATGTGATTTTACAAACTGTGGTTCAATCGCAGGCACCCAAATACCCCATCAATACCTCTAGGGAAAATAAATAAATAAATAAACTCCTCTTGTTTGACCTTTCAGTGTTTCACCATCTGGCCCCAGCCTATCTTTCTAATTTCACTGAATGCTACTCCCTCTCCTTCATTCTTCAGTCTACCACTACTGGTCTTCTTTCAGTCCTTCAAATACAGCACTCTCTCTTCTAACTTCCCCTCTCCAATGTCTTTACTCTAGTAATTCCTTATAAGGCAGTAATTATTAAAACTATCTGGTACTGGCTAAGAAATAGAAAGGTAGATCAATGGAAGATAATAAACATACAATTTTACAACAGCAAACAATATAGTAACCTTGTATTTGACAGGGGTAAAGATTTAAGATTGTGGGATAAGGATTCATTATTTGGCAACAATTGTTGGGAAAACTGGAAAGAAGTATGTAGAAGTTAAGCACAGACAAATATCTTACACCATTTACCAAGAAAAGGTCAAAATGGATGCATGACATAGATGTAAAGGGAGATATTACAAGAAAAGTAGAACATGCAACATTTACTGATAGGTGAACAATTTATGAATAAACAAGAGAAAGAGAGCAGACTGAGTTATAAAATGTATACTCCCACTTCATTGAATTCCTCCTCCCTTCCTTCAAGATTCAGCTTATACATTTAAGCCTTCACTGATCCTCTCAAACTACCTTATATTTAGCTTCTTTGTATTCATTTGAATTTATTCTCTTCACATTCATTCTCTAAAACGTACTTGTCATCTTCCCCATTAGACTGCAAGGTCCTTGCAAATGGAGATTGTTTCATTCATTGTATTTCATTCTCAGTACCTAGAACAAGGCCTGATTCAGAGTACGTGCTTAATAAATGCTTGGTGTTTATTTGACTAATGGATGGATTCCTCCTCAATCAGTGCACAAGAAATAAATGGAAAAAGAGCCTCGGTCAATCCAACAAATGATCAGTAAGCATTTGCTATGGGCCGGGCCCTGTACTAGGAGTTGCCTTCAAAGGGTTTAAATGATAGAACACATAAACAGCCAAGTATAGACATAAGTCTTTTAAGAAGGGACAGAGCAGTAGCAACTAGCAGGAACAGGAAAGATTTTCTATAGCAAAGGGCCATGGGGAAGACCCATGTGCAAAAGAATAGGATAACAGGACAGGAGATGAAATGCCATGTGCCCCTAGGGATCAGCAAGTCAACCAGGTTGGCTGAAATATATGAAGTGTGCGTGTGCCTACAGGGAAGGGAGGAGAAGAAGGAAAATGTGAAATCATTTAGGACTATAGGTTGGAGCCAGATTGTGAAGGCAAACCATATAGCTCATTCCCACATTAATTTTTTGTAATCTGCCATCCCTTGTAAAGGAGGAAGAATTTAAAGGCTATCAAGAGAAAAAGTAACCATGTTTATTAAATCTAGGACTTTTTTACATGTAGCCATATGTCAATAGCCTCTGGACGATAACCTGAGGATAGATAAATTCTCTTTCAGTGTAAAATAGGGGCTTTATAATAGCTCTTTTTTCCCCTCCTCTGAGGCACTTTTTCCCTCTTTACTTCTGGATTCTTGATTAGGTTTTGGATAGTTGAATTTTATGGAAATCTGATCCATGCATATAAATGAGGTGTTATTCATAGTTATGCAAAAAAGGTTAAATATTACCTTGTTTAAGTCATCACTTAAACTGGGATTAAGGAAATTCCCTTTGGAAAAACTGAGCTAGCTTTGCTTATTGGTAAAACATGCCAGATTCAAATATAGTTTCACTTTGCAATGGTCATGAATACCCTGTAATCAATCCAGAAACTGTCATGACAACAAATAAATAATTGCTTTGTTTGTCTGAAATTTAAAAAGAATAATTAATCAATTTGCTAATTATTCTTCCCTATTGCTTGCTAAGACATTGGCTGTTTATTTTTCTTCATGGAGGTAATTGTGGTATAGTAGAATTGGCTTTGGCATCAGAAATTCAGATTCTGGCTTGGCCACTTCTTAAACTGTGAGACCTTGGATAGATCATTTCCCCTTGCTGAGCTTCCGTTTCCTCAATTATAAAATGAATGTTTGGTTAAATGGCTTAATGTCAGTCAGTCAATCAGCAAAGATTTATTAAGTGCCTACTGTGTATTATGCTTAGGGCTAGGGATGCAAAAAAAAGGCAAAAGACCTCAAGAAGCTTGCAGTCTAAGGTGGGGGGGGGACAAGAAAACAAAAATATACAACAAGTTGTATGTAGAACACATAAGAAAAAAAATGAAGTCCTTTTTAACTCAAAAATCCTATAAAAACCAAATCTTTTTTATTTTTTTTATGTTCTAGGTGCCATTTTCCTTGTTTGATTGACTAAATTGAGATTCCAAGAATTCTGGTTGAGCCAGTATATCAAAGCAAAGAAGTGATAGCCCAAACCTAACTTTGTATATCTAGCCTTACAGTCTAGATCAGCTCTAGTTTTACTAAGTATTCCTAGCTCGTCTAAACACTTTCCCTCTCTCTCCTTTCTATGTCCATTGCACACTAATGATAAGAGTGGAGCTGGGGGCTTAGTACAAGCAGCACTGGAAGATTTACATGGCTGGTGACAGCTCTTCACAAAGGCAAAGTAGCCCAATCAGTCCTGCCTCGATGATGAGTGTATTTCGTGTTACTTCCAGGCAATGTAGGGTTTTATTTTTTGTCATACACCAAATGGACTTGGTGTCAGGCAGTCAAATGGCTGGCAATCCGCCTAGCCCAAGAGATAACGTGGGTGGTGAATAGAACATTATTCCGAGATAATGATTTCCAGCAGCTACTGAAGATAAATTCCAACACAAAGTAGAAAGCTTTATTTCCAAAGGAGGAGACATTGATCCTGTGACCACTGTAAATAAAATAAGAGTTGCAGGTGCAGAGAAAAGAGAGTCCCTCCTGTCATCATAACTGAAATTTGACTAGGGAAAAGAGCTGCCTCCTTAAGCCAAATGGCCATGAGAATGTTTACGAACAAACTGGTGGCCTGATTCATGATGCCTATTTGTTTTTTCCTAGGAGAGATGCGTCATCTGAATAAGGAAGTGACATGTGGTGACACTGATGTTGTTATAGAATAATTACTGATGTTATATTTTTTAAAATTAAAGTAGGGCATTGCAAGTCAACACTCACTGCTGTTTGCCTGAAGCCTAGTTCAACTCATAGTTGAACTCATAGTCCTGGCATCCAGCAAATTGCTTTCATCTTTGTTAAAGGTTCTCATTTTCCTCACCTCTCTAATGGGAAATAGACCAGCAAATTCCTGTTCATTAGTATGTGAAGAACTAGTCATGATGATACCTGATATAGTGTACACGTATCTTCACAGAGTTGGGTGAGTGGATTTGGGGGAGGATAGAAGTATAATCAAGAGTTAGTTCAATGTAGTGGAAGGAGTCCTGGACTTTGCATTAGTATATCTGGATTTGATTACTTTACCGGCCACTAACTAGCTCTTATACTTGACCTTTCTGTGCCTCAGTTTCCTTAGCCACAAAATGAAGAGAATAATAATCATACCACTTATCTCAGAGAACTATTGTGATAACCAAAGCGACAGGTTTTTATTTGGTACCTACTCTAGGCCAGACACTATGATTGGCACTGAGGATATAAACACAGAAGTGAAATAATCCCTGATCTCAATATTCTTACATTCTCTGCAGGTAGCCCACATGTAGATTTTTAGGTATATACAATGGAGATACAGGGTAAATTTGGGGAGGAGGCATTATTAACAGTAGGAATAGGGAATTAGAAAAGTTCTGTTCCTGGATGTGCACATGAGCTGTCTTGAAGAAGAGTAAGAATTCTAAGAGACAGAAGTTGCTATTGTTTTTTCTTCTTTCTTCAGGAGGATCAATGACATCAGGAAGGTGATGTCTTGACTTGCAAGTAAATTGGATTTAAATGAGACAGGGCTGTGCAAAGCGATCAGCCTCATTCTTTCTTCCAGAGACATTGGAGTCCAGTGGCAAAACATAGGTCAGGATGACTGGAGAGAGCCCCAGATTCAGTGAGAGACTTTGGCCTTTTTAAGCTAAGGTCTTTCCTAAGTCTGTGAGTGTGCTCCAGATAATTAGGATAGCCAGTACAAAGTCACAGAGATGGGAAACAGAGCAATGTATATGAATAAGTAGACTAGTTTGTCACACATAGGGAGAATGAAGGCCAAGGATATGGAATAAGACTGGATAGGTCAGGGTAATGTTGTGAATGAAATAATGTATATAATGTGTTTCAAGAGCTATGAGGTACTACCTGGACAGGCAAATGTAAATTATTTTTAATATTATTATGGCCGTGACCCAGATTTCTTGGAGGAGAGGGTGAGCTTTACAAAAATTGTTGCTGGAGAGTTAAGTGCTGTGGATTTAAAGAAAGACAAAAACTGTACCTGCCCTCCAGGAGTTCAAAATCTAATGGGGAGAAAATGTGCAAATAGCTATGTTTCCAGATTAAAAAAAAATTCACTGCTCAGTCTCTCATATCTGATTGCTTATTTTTTCTTTCTGTATTGTTTTGTCGTTGGTAATGGTGGTAGCATGTGTGTGTGTGTGTGTTTAGTGGGTGGTGGTGGAGGTGGTGTGTGTGTGTGTGTGTGTGTTTTGTGTGTGGTGGTGGTGGTGGTGGTGGTGGTGTATGTGTGTGCACGAGCATGTATGTTTAAAGAATGATTTTATTGGTGAAGGGGACTCCTGATGAGAAAATTCCTGCACCAATGCACATTAGCCCAACTTTTGAAAGTTGCCTGGAACACTGAAAGATGAAATTACTTGGCCAAGGTCAAATTGCCAATATGTGTGAAAGGCAGATTTTAGGTCTTCCTGACTTTGAAGTTAGCACTCCCCATACAATCTCTTCCACCTTGCACATAGTAGGTTCTTAATAAATGCTTTTCAGGTCGAATGCTTATTAGATGCTTCAACTCTTTTATTCCAAAAGCTGAGGACCTTGCTTTAGCATGGGGAGAAAAAGACTATGCACACTGCTTCATTTTCCTGAAATGCAGGTTTACATGGGTCCTGCTCATGACTGATAATTGCAATCACCCAGTCCTTAGCACTCAGTACTCAGGGGGAACCTGTAATTACTATGTAACTAGCGGATATTCTCCAAGTAGGGACTCTGTACTTAAGGTGTCAGTGGAGAGTAATTGCATAGTGTTGAAGCCCTGTAACTTCATGTGTTGCCAGTCAGGAGCTTGCTCAAGTGGGAGATGGGATGATGGCAAATGGTCTTAAATTAAATCCAGATAAAACTCAAGAGGCCATTTTGATTAACCTTAAGGAGTGGTTCCACAATGCTTCCATCACGTTGCTATTCCCTTGACATCTCTCCTTGAATAACCACCAGGAATCTCAGTTTAGAAGCAGAGGAAGCAGGGAAGGAGGGCAGACTCTCTGATTATTTTCAACTGCCTTCCTGATATGCCCCTGTTGATCCCCCAAAGCCTATACTGGACTGTGTCCCATGTTAACTACATCACGTCCAGAGGCTTTGATCAACGCTTTTGTACTTATTTTTGGCTTGATGACTATAATTGTCTAGGTCCTAGCCTCTCTTTAAATCTCTGCGCTGATAACAAAATGTTCCTTCTGACAGATGATGTCATCCACACCCAGCTGTAGGCGCAAAGCATTAAGGTGATGATGAAATTATTAGGCTTCTTCTAGTCATTTATACTCCTATTTCTGATGTTTTTACTCCTTGTTATTTTTTTCCTGAAGGCTTTTGTTTTTCATAAATGTAAAAGGCTTTATTCTTTTGAATATTCGGAAGACATGGGCAAAGATAATTCTAGAAATTTTCAAGATTTCTCAGTCCATAATAAGATTGGGGCAGCAGGGACTTTACCCTAAGACTCTTAACCTTTCTCTGTCTGTGTATGCATATGTCTGTATATGTGTGCATGTGTGTGTGTATGTGTGTCTCTGTGTATTGGACTCCTTTGGATGCTTGCTGGAGGCTATATAGCTATTCTCAGGATAATGTTTTAAATTCAAAAATAAAATACATAGAATTACAAAGGAGATCAATTATGCTCAAATAAACTATTTTTTAAAGTTCACATACCCCCAGGTCAAAAGCTTCTACCCTAGAGTAATGAAGCTTAAAAGCAGCTATCTTCCTTCCTATGATAACCACCATCCATTGCTGTGCCTTGAATTGAGGTCCTTCTCTTAGCCCATGCACAATATAGTGTGATTGCTCTGAGGTCACCACCTACCTAGACTCATTGCTTGGTAAAGTTCCTCTGGAGGTCACCTTACCGCCAATCCCTATAGGATTCCAAGTCAGACTGTCTGGGTCCCTCCCACTCCTGGCCTGACCCTCATCAATATTCTGACTATGCTCTGTTCTGCCAAGCCACACCTACTCACATAGCCGGGTGATCCGAACTTGCCCCAGAAACAAGAATTCCTAATTATGACTGAGGAACTATACCCTTCTAGAAGCATCCTTGAATGAATTTCAAGGTTAATTATTCTTAGGGATGCATTTAATTTGTAGAGACCTTATGTTTCTGCTCACATGAGCCCATAGCTCAAAAATAAACTCTCTCCTCTGAACTATTATGAACTAATTGTCTGTATAATACATTTTGTACTCACTCACTTAATTTTCGTTGGAAGAGGGAATGTTCACACTAGACGCTCCTTAAACTGATGAAACCACAGCAATCATAGATCTAAACAGAAAACTTACTCTTTCAGTACAGATCAACACTTACATTATAACTTAGGGTCTTAAAGATTTTCCAGTACAGCTGAGTAGTGGTGGTGGTGGTGGTGGTGGTGGTGGTGGTGGTGGTGGTAGTAGTAGTAGTGGTGGTAGTGGTGGTGGTGGTAGTGGTGGTGGGAGGGGGAGGGGGAGGAGAAAGAGGAGGAGGTGGTGGTGGTAGTAGTAGTAGCAGCAGTGGTGGTGATGGTAGTAGTAGAGGTGGTGATGGTAGTAGTGGTGGTAGTGGTGGTGTTACTAGTAGAAGTAGTAGTAGTGGTGGTGGTGTTGGTGGGAAGGGGAGGAGAAAGAGGAGGAGGTGGTAGTAGTAGTAGTAGTAGTAGTAGTAGTAGTAGTAGTAGTAGTAGTAGTAGTAGTAGTAGTAGTAGTGATGACAATGGTGGTTAGCTTTCATTTTTAAAGTGCTTTAAGTTTTGCAGGGTACTTTATGTGTGTGTGTGTGTGTGTGTGTGTGTGTGTGTGTGTGTGTGTATGATTTGGTCTGTACAGATCTCCTCCCTCTCTGTAACTCCCTACAGTTTCTCTTCTGACCTCACCATTCAACCAAAAATGCTGTCTCCAAAGTTAGTTATGATTTCCCAATTTCCAAATATAATTTTTCCCCTCAATCTCATTCTTCTTGATTTCTCTGAAGCCATTGACACTATCAATGACATTCTCCTTCTTGACACTCTCTTCTCTCTAGGTTTTCAGAACATCACTCTCTCCTGGTTCTCCTCCTCCTTATCTAACTGTGCCTCTCAGTCCCCTTTGCTAGATCTTCACCCACATCATGGGCAATCACTATGGGTATCTCCAAGACTCTATCCGGTGACCTCTTCTCTTCTTCTATTTTTGGTGATCTCATAAGCTCCCATTTAATTATCATCTCTATGCTAATTATTATAAAGTCTGTGTAACCTAGCTCTAACGTCTCTTTAGACTTCCACTCTTATATCTCCAACTGCCTATTGGGCATCTCAAACTGGATGTCACATAGACTTACTAAATTCAACATGTCCAAAACTTAACTCATTATATTTCTTTTTTTTTCAAGCTATAAGGGACCTCAGATGTTTTATTCATCTGTATCATTACTGCTCTCTTCATCATTTTCAGGATAAAGAAGACACACCACACTCAGGTTTTCTAAGAAACATAATCTGGGGAGAAAGTACAACTTGTAATCATGCCAGTCCTGTACACTGTGGTTTTAAAGGTAGTTTTCAGGAGTGTGGCAACTTCTCAATGATCATTTCCTAGTTTTTCCCTGCTACCTCAGCTCACAGGCCAGTTTTTCTACTAAGCCTTTCCCTGAGATCATCTGGCTAGATTTCTCTCTCATCTGATTCTATTTTCCTTTGTATTTCTCTTATGAATAGAATTGTATTCTAGCTTCCCCTACAATTATTTCTTTACATCTTCTCTTGACCCACCAGACTGAGTATCTCCTTCAAGACCCCAGTACAGTCTCTTGAATAGATCATCAGTATCATTATTATTAATATCCTACATTTAACCACATTAATAATACCAATAACAGTGTACATTTCCACGGCACTTTACAAAGTGCTTCCCTCACAACTGATATGTCTATAGTATATCATTACTATCCCTGTTTTATGAAGCAGGAAACAGATTTGGGAGGAGAGCTAACAGGGAGTGTTTAGCGGTAGTGCAGTAGGAGGAGCTTGTGGGAGGTAGTGCAGTGAAGTTGGGAAGACTCATCTTCTGCAGTCTTTCTGTCCAAATCTTGATTCCAAATCTGGCCTCAGACACCTACTAGTTGTGTGACCGTGGGCAAATCACTTAAAAGGAAATGACAAACCACTCCAGTTTCTTTGCCAAGAAAACCCCAAACAGAGCCACAAAGAGTCAAACACTATTGAAAAGGCTGAACAACAAAAGTAGGAGCTTAATGAATGGTCCAGTTCTCCTCCACCATCACAATTCAATTTAACAAAGACCCAATGTAGTATTGATGGGGGTTTTTGTGGGGCCTTTTTGACTTGAACCTGGTCATTGTTTCATTCATGTATTAGAACTCCTGGCATGGAAACTCCCTGATCTGGTATGGAGAAGAAACTTGTCTTAATTTATTCCCTGAAGGCAGATAAGTGTTCATGGTCCCACAGTCAGTATGTGTTACAGGCAGGCTAAGTCTTCCTGACTACAAAGGCTAGCCCTTTATCTACTACACTTGACTGCCTCTTGTTGATTAGGTATTTTTTTTTCATTTTGGAGTGGGGGAAGTCAGGGCAATTGGGGTTAAGTGACTTACCCAACGTCACAGATGTAGTAAGTGTTAAGTGTCTGAGCCTGGATTTGAACTCAGGTCCTCCTGACTCCAGGGTTGGTGCTCTATATTCACTATGCCACCTAGCCACCCCTGATTAGGTATTTTCAGAAAACAACTTGCAAGTTAGGTGTCCACTAAAGTCCCCTTAGATGCTGTATAAAAGTGACCTTAGACTTTTGAAAGTTATGCCAAGTTATGGATCAAGTTATGGCAGTTCCAGTTTTGAGGGTAGACCTGGCAACACACTCTATCTGTTGTGCAAAGGTCGGAAGTTTAGAGCAGTTCATCACTGCATTGGGCACCAGGTAAGGAATTATATTTTCTCACAGTGTTTTCATAAAGTGTCAATGACTAAACCATTTGTATCAGTAGGGAAAATACCCAGAGATGAAGTCACTGCTCCCTGAAGTCTTTCAGCAAATTGATCCTAATTTGTTTTCTACTCCCTCAAATCTTTGATTTCCAACATACCCGTAAAGACAAAGGCAAGAACACAAAGCCAACTAACTCTCCATGTGTCTCTCCAGCATCATCCCTGGTCTGTTGACCCCAGACTCCCCAAGGCTCACTGAGCAACAGCTTGGGTTGCAGCCCAGCAGATGGCAGCTCCACTTTTAGAGTTTACCACAGGGCTGGTATAGAATGGTTCAGAGGTGAGGCTCTCAGGTAAAGATTCTACAGATACTTAGGCACCTCTTGGTGGCTTCTGGGAAGGACCTTCTGACCAAATCACATGGCTCTGCTGTACTCAATGCCACTCTTGGCAGTAATGCTTGACCATGGCAGAAGACGACAAGGAAGACTCTGGGCCTGGTGATAAATCTGCTGTGGAATTGAACACAGGCTCAGGTTGGCTGATACATACCTGATGTGCTGAATATAGTCAAAATTTGTCCAAGAAAGATGCCTCCCGTTGATGTAGAGTACATATGTGAAGCCATCTTTGAGGACTCCTCTTATGGAGGAATGACAGAGTAGATAGTGGTGTTGCTTAAAGTCTCTATTTCCATAGAAATTTATTGCTGTAAATTTCTCTGAAGCCATTGACACTATCAATGACATTCTCCTTCTTGACACTCTCTTCTCTCTAGGTTTTCAGAACATCACTCTCTCCTGAGGACGTGCAGGTAGATGGCTTTCACAGGTCTTGAGCCATAGTAGATATGTGATTCTTTAAGCTTTCAAGTAAAAGGGAACCTATGCCATCCTTTCGGAATTCTTTTACCACTCTTAGACTTAAGATGTATGTGACTTGTGTATCAACAGAGAAATGTGAGGGTAGAATATCTCCATCCTCTTTATGTACCTTTGTCCTACTTTTTATTTCAGCTACTATCATACCCACAATGGCTCCTCTGTAAGTTGCAGCAAGGGGAAAAAAATCTTATCTGAAGTAATGTCATGATACCATGAGTCAGGATACTCAATTGGGAATCTGTCACCACAGAGCTGCATCACTGTGTCTATGTCATTGTGGCTAAGAAGACATAGGTTGACCTCACTAAGTGCACAGGAGGGCACTTCCTCTGTCATTCACACCTTGTAGGGGAGCCGGCGGCCACAAGAAGGGGGAGCTTCTAGAGCATCCCGGGGGCAACGTAGCATCACGGGGAAAGCAGCCACAGCTAGAGCGGGCGTTGTTATATAACCAGCAGGAGCTCTGGCCGATGAAGATGGCGAGCAACTCATTATATTTCTTGCCAAACTTTCTCTTCTTCCTAATTTTCCTGTTATTTTCAAAGGTTCCATTAACTTTCCAGTCCCCAAAGCTTTCTTTCTACCTAGGTAGGTATCACTGTCAACTCCTCAAATTGTCTTACCCTCGCAATCCAATCTATTATCAAACCCATGTATTTTACCTTTGTAATATCTCTCTTCTATGCCCCTTCCTCTCCTCTGACCTCTATTACAAGAGCCTGCTGATTGGTCTCTCTGCTTCAGGTCCCTTATAACTCCAGATCATCCTCCTCTCAGCTGTCAAATTAATTTTTCCTAAAGTGCAGGTCTGGCCATGTCACATCTCTACTCAGTAAATTCCAGTGGCTTTCTGTAACCTTCAGGATTAAATATAAAATCATCTATTTGGCATTCAAAGCCCTTCATCAGCTGACCGCACCTTTCGAGCCTTCATATGCTTTACATCCCTCTCTCTCACATTCTCTATGATACAGCATGCAGTGAACAACAACATGACAGTTTGGCTGAAATATAGATTGGTAAAAGGGAGTGACCATGTAAGAAGCTTTGAAAGAATGGCTGGAGCCTGATCTTGAAGGGCTCTGAATGCCAAGCAAAGGTGTTTGAGCTATATCCTAGAACAAATGGTACTTTTTCTCAGTGGAGGATGCCATGGTTAGACATATGCTTTTAGAATACCAGTTTTGAAACTGTATAGAGAACAGATTGTAAGGGAAGGGGATGAAGGCCTGGGGAGAGACTTGAAACAAGAGCCCTAATTAGTAGTGTGTTGTGTTAAGTTCACGTGAGATGTGATTTCAGACTCCTAGAATGCAAGAAAAGTGTCTTATCTATGGGAGGTGCTTGATAAATGTGCGTAGAATGAATGAATCTATAGAGATCAAGTTCTTTGCAGATGCCCTTTCCAGGGTGATCTTGTATGTGCCTGAATAGAAGTCTTCTATTTCCCCAAATTCAGTAAGCTTCTGCATCACAGACTCATAGAACTAGAAATCGAAGTGATTCAACCCCTTTGTGAGACAGTTGATGAAATTGAGGTCCAGCAAGGGAACATAATGAGTATTAGCATGCCTACTGTGTGCCAGCTATCCAGGGTAACAAATGTCAAATGTTAATGTTCTGTCTGATTATAATTGTCGGTGAGGTCAATTTAATGGGCAGATTTTCCACAACTATTTCTATGGGTGTGCCTTCACCTTTATCAATGTGACAATCAATTATCTCTAATCTTGGGTCATCTTATTAGCCTTTCTTAGCCAGATTATCACACACGATCACTGTGATTGACTTTCCAAAGTGTAATTTTCAGCCCAGATTGGAAAGTTTACATAGACCAGTTTCTATATGGGAAACTTCTTTCACAGATCTCTCTTTTAGGTTACACTCCCACCCAGCCTTGTCCCTGAGAACAAGACTTTGCCTTATGTCTAGGTCTCTACACAAAACATAAATTTCTTGAGAGCAGTGTAGCTTTTGTTTTTGAATTTCCATTGCTGAGCCCAGTGCCTGATGCATAGTAGGCACTTAATAAATGTATGTTAATTAAGGGTCCATCTGCCACAATGCATCCACATAAGCTAGCAGACTAGTGAATATACGTTTGTGTTTTTTCTCAACACAACTCACACACACACACATATCTTCATTTGTGGATTTTTGCACATAAGAAAATTTAGTCCATTACTCAGATTTCCTCTTATAATGAGCAAATAAATAACATTTACATATCTCTTAAGGCTTACAAAATTCTTTACATATATTTTCTCATTTTATGCAACAACATTGCGAGATATGCTATTGTTATACCTATTTATGGATGGGTAAACTGAGGCCCAGAGAAGATAATTGACTTGCCTAGACTCTGTGTCATGTCTTGGCTATAGTACAGGAATCTGTAACTTGGGGGGCTAGGAATGTTTGTGTGTGTATGCATATACATATATATAAGTATATATATATATACACATATACATGCCTATGTATGTATGTGTTTTAGTATAATTGTTTCCTTTATGATTTTATTTATTTTATTCTGAGAAGGTGTCTGTAAGTTTTACCAGACTGATAAAGGGGTTCGTGGCACAGATCAGTTAAGAACCCCTATTAATAAAGAGCAATGTAGGTATCAACCACTATCTCTCACATACAGAGTATCAAAAGTCTTAGTGGAGTTTTCATCTGTTAAAGCTCTTAAAGTTTTAATAATAAATAATTATCATTATTTATTGATTATAAGAAAATGAAATAAGTGAACAAAAAGTTTTTAATAGCTTTTGAAGCTATTAAAGCTTAAAATTCCACTAAGACATTTGGGACACCCTGTTTATAGCTAAGGGAAGGTTTACACAAATCCCCTGACCACCTTCCTCAAACCACCACAGTCTGATCACTGCTAATGTCCTAGAAACCTGCTTAGTCATTCCCTATGCTGTCTTCTCCTAGCAAAACCCAAACTGTCCCAAAGAAGAGATGCTGGGCAAAGTAAAGATCCCATCAGCCCTTGGAAGTGGAGCCTTGATACTATCTAGCTTGGCTTCCTAAAGTCTTTGAGGGGTGCTTTCTGTTACATTCATGAAGTCAGTGAGTAGTCAGTCATTCTCCTGGTCCTCCTTCCTTTGCTCCGTATCAACCCCATGATGGCACACTAGCACTGAACTCAGTGTGAACAGAGCCTGGAGGCATTTATTTCCCTAGCCTGGGGGGGCCACGGAGCTCTCAAACCTCATCTCAGAGGTCTGGCCCCCAGGTGTTCCCCATCTTCGGCTGCTTCCATGGATAAGTGCTGGCTGGGATAATGGATGCCATAACCAGGTTATGGCTGGCAGGTCCGTATGGCCTCAACTGAAAAAGTCATTAAATTCCCCATTTCCCCTCTGTCCTTCCATCACCTATCATCAGCAGCAAAGCTGCTTTAACAGCTAGAAACTTCCTTATCTCTCAATGTCCATGCACTCTGTGCTACTGCTTGCTTTAGATGGGAGATACAGATGGGTCATTACTTCCAGATGACAAGAATATAATTTACAAGCTCAATAGGTTCTAGTTACTATGTAATTACAGAGTTATTACATGGTCATTTGTTCCTGATGGACATCAATAATCTCCTATCCTGTTCTACTGTGGTCGTCCTCCCTTCTTGTGGAACTAAGGTCTTTACTCTCTTCTGATGGAAATATTCAGTGTGGTACCAAGGAGAGAAGACAGAAACAACTAGGAATAAAATAGTGATTATTCTGAGATATGCTTTGTTCTTCCCAATTGACTTGGTGATAATAACAATATCCTGTGGCTTCTGTCCTTCACAAGACCTCTGGGTCCACATTTTCTCCACAGGAGCCGATAGAGATAATAATGTATTTTGTAGCACTGGAGGAATTGTGAGTAAGGGACGTTCTGATCCATTCAGCTGTGAGGCAGAAATGTCAACTTTAAAATTCGGTCCCTGACCTTTGTACCTTAAAGCTCCTGGTAAGATAACACTTATTCGTTCTATGAGTAAAATTTCTGTCCTGTGACAAAGGAAAGGGGGGAGTTGTGATATGTGATTTAATAGTATAGACAAGTCAGTTTCTCATTGTTCAGCCGTTGATTATAATCCTTTACAACATGACTAACATTCAGCGTGTAGGTATTTGTAGAGCCTATACTTGATTACATGCCACTATAGCAGGCAGGGGGGAGGAGAGCAAGGGGGAGGAATTTTGAAACATAAGAGATTGTGGAACTGAATGTTGTAAACTAAAAATAAATAAATATTTTTAAAAGAAAAGTCAGAGCTTAGATAAAAAAGGCCAGCTACTAGGACCCAACATACCATAGTGCCATGAGCCCTAGAGTATTACAAATCAAGCTCAAACATTTTTGTCCAACTTTGAAGTCTATTCATAATATAAATCCACTGTGTTTCAAAGTCTTACCTCTGATTTGTTGTTGTTCAATTTTTTCAATGGCATCCAGCTCTTTGTGACCACTTTTGGAGTTTTCTTAGCTAAAAATGCATTTGCCATTTCCTTCTCCACCTCAGTTTTCAGGTGAGGAAACTGAGGCAAACAGGTGTACTGCTAATGGAATATAAGATCTTCCCCTCCATTAATAGGCCTCACATGGAGCTTATTAAGAGAAACTTGCTTAGGGTAGACTTGCCTGTAGGAAGGCTTTCACATCTTTTGCTAATTTCTAATTAGGTCCTGAATTATGAGGGTTGTAATGCTTTCTGGCTCTGAGAAGTATATATATATATATATATATACACTCTGAGTTGATATTTTGCTTTGGGGCTTGTTTATGAGAAGAATATTGTGCTTCCCTGGTCAAGATTCTGAGTGGTCATATTTTCAGAGCTCCTGACTGCTCAGATATAAAGGCTCTCTCTATCCAGGGATGTATGTAAAGTATGCAGTTAATTCAGGCAGTCAGAGCCCTGTCTGTTGGTCTCTATTTCTCTGCTTGTATTTTCTCTGAAGTTCAGGGTGCTGACTTTTCCCTTGAACTAGTAAATATAAATAAAAGGTTGTTGACCCCTTAAACAGCTATCTTTTCTAGTAAAACATATCTAAGAACCTGTGCTAGCAGCCATCCAGGGTATGCCAGTGTGGTTGCTGCTACAATAGGGTCAAGTAACTTGCCCGGGGTCACACAGCTAGTAAGTATCTGTGGCCATATTTGAACTCAGGAAGACTCATCTTCCTGATTCCAAGCCTGGCACTTTATACATTGTGCCATCTAGCTACCCCTGATCACTCATAACCTTGCATAATTATTATTATTATAGCCTGAATTTTTATAGCACTTTAGTGTTTGGAAAGCACTTTACAACTATTATGCCATTTGATCTTCTCAACAACCCTATAATGTTGTAGGTACAGCTATTACCCCCATTTTACAGATGAGAAAACTGAAGCAGATGGAGGGTAAGTGAATTACCCAGGGTCATACAGCTTGTAGGTATCAGAAGCTAGTGTGATTGTTTTTTTTAAAGATCCTTTTATTAAGGGGATTTGTTTATGAAGTTTGGAGTCAGTCAAAAGGTCACACTTGAGGACTTAGAGGACCACAGGTAGCCTCGAGGCCATAAGTCCCCACCCTTGGTAGACTTTCACTCAGGTCATCCAGAATCCTGGTCCAGCATTCTATCCACTGTACCACCTAGCTGCCTTTCATTCCTGCCAAATTAAACTGTTCACACAACCCCAGTGGAAAGAGCCTAAACATGGAGTTTAAAGGAGCTGGGTTTTAATTTAGACTCAGTTTTAGACGTCCTCTATTTGTCTTATGGCAAGTGATTTCTCTGGATCTTTATTTCCCTATCTGTTGAGGAGGTGGAATAGGTGATCTCTGTTCCCTTGAACCCTAAATTTGAGATCTTTATCCTATCTGTTGGTCTCCAAAGACGTCCTATATTTTCCTTCCTCAGAGAGTATGTTTATTATTATTATAATTTTATAATTTTATAATTTTAATATGTCATATTTTACCTCCTCCATGAAGTTTTAATGGATAACTCCCTAATGGAGGTGATTTCTCCCTCCACTAAACTTCCCTAATATTTTGTTTATGCTTCTCTTATGGACTTATCACATTCTGTCACGTACTTTAAATATTTCAGTAGTCTCCTTATACCAGGTGTACCAGAAGTCTTAGTGCAGTTTTAAGCTTTAGCTCAAATCCTTTCTATCTTCTATCCCTTAAGCTTATAATTCCCCTGATAGCAGAGATGGTGACTTAACCCTCTATCCCCTGGAGTGCCTGGCATAGCGCCTTGCACATCATAGCCACTCAATAAATATTCATCAAATTGAATTGAGAAATCGAAATGAAATCTAAGATTTTCGGGATGACTTTGGACAAAGCATTCACAGTTTCTGGGAATGCCTCAAAGGAAAGCCGTGATAAGGATATATGTACACGGCTAGCAAGGACCACTAACAGACCAACTGCTGACATTTTCCTATTTGTTGGTATGTGCCTACAGCTTTCAGAGCATCTCTTTTACTTGAAATATGCTTGGACCATAAGGGAAGTCTACAAGGAGTTTGTGTCAGGTTAGGAAGAGAAATGCAAGGTCATTGGAAGATGATATTCTCTGTTATCAGAAAACCTTTTCCCCACATGGGAGTCAGAAATGTGCCAGTGTGCACATCATATTTGATTTGATAAAATTCTGGAAATCATTAGCATGTTTTTCCCGTACCCTGTGGCTCAAAGTATTTTGCCTGATTTCATCATTTTTTCCTTTGAACCTCTTAAAATGTGCTAATTATAATGAAACTTATACAACTAATATGTGCAGGTAATATTGTGATTATATATAGGCAGCCATATGCTACTATTCAGTCCCTTGCAATGCTGTTAAACTACTGAAGCAGATAACTCCCTGTCCCTGCGCACAGTAATTGCACCAAACTAATTTGTGTTTGCAAACAGAACCAAAATTAACTATGTAAATAGCCATATCTGCAAACAAAATATTATAGTGAGTTGGTATATGAGCATGCAGAGGGTGGAGTTTTATACCTGAGAAATATTTGCAATGAGCATGAATTGCTTCATTGGTTTGCAATGTATAATTCTGTGAATTTGTATATCCTGCTGTTAATCACCATGAAGGATTCTTCAGGAGCAAAGATAAAGTAATCAATCAATCAATCAATCAATTAACAAGCATTTATTAAGCATTATGTGTCACGCATGGTGCTAGGTACTGGAGATACAAAAATAGAGAATGAGACAATCCTTACTCTCAGAAACAAAATAATTATCCCACCATCAGGAGATGCTTGAAGTTCTTTCTTCAGTAGGGATGAAGGGGTGCATTAAGCCATCTACCTCTCCTTTTTGGACTGCCCCCTTGAGACCAGTGGCATTTGGAAGATGGCAGACTGGGGCTAAGGATTCAGCATTCAGCCAAGGAGAACAGATTTTTTCTCTGTGTGAATCTACCTGGCCCATATGGGGATTGGAAACACAACCTTGAACCAGCTGCTACCTAGTGGGTGTGTGGGGTGGCTAGAGATCCGAGCCAGGCAATCAGTCTGCAATGTTGAGGAGGGGCATATCAGTAAGAAATGCTAAGGAAGGAGCATAGTAGAGGTACTTACCAAGGCCAAATTTCAGTTAGATGCATCCCTAGCATCATGGGAAAAGGAACATAGAAAAAAAGTGTGGAGAAAGGAGCAATCATTTAACCAAACAAGGAATTCTCCTGGCCTGAACTGGATTCTTTAGTGTAGCTAGCTAATCATGGAGAGATGCTTTGAACATTCATAGGAAGGTATGAGGAGTTCTATTTTCAAGTCTGTCCCACTTATACAGATGTGACCTGCAAATAATAATTGCCTGCCCCTTTTGGCTCCACAGTGTACCCCTACCCCTTATGATATTCCATTTAGAAGTTTCCCTCAGGATGCCAATCCTTTCTTGTGTCCTCCTCTCCCTGTGAAAATTTAACTTTCTCTCCCCTCTCTCAGTCTCTCAGGATTATACTCAGGAACTAAAATTAGGAAAATGTTATTAGGACAAAAGCATTTGTAGCTGGTAGTGACTTGAAAGGTTACTTCTTACTGTTTCTTGCCCACAAGAAGATATTTCCATTTTGGCTACACCCTTAAGTGCTTCCCTCCAAAAAACAAAATAATGTGGAATTCAGTTTCCATGATAGTCAGTGGGTAACATACTAGAGGGAAGGGGTAACTCTCAGTATTCTTTAAAGGACATAATGTATTCAATCACCTATGCCAACTTGGCTAAATCTGTTCAAGGTCAAAGACAAAACTGTCCATTTTAAGAGGCATACCCAAGCCAACAATGTCTTCATTATTTTCGAGCTACCACACTTGTCTCTTTAGACTTTCTCCACCATACCATACCATAACCATTGTGTTATCTTCCCCAAGAAAATGTAAGCTCTTTGAGGGTAGGGACTACCTTTCTTTCTGCTTGTATTTGTATTTCTGGCTCTTAGCACAGTGCTTATTACTTTGGAAATACTTAATAAATGACTTTGGACTTATCTCCTTTCTCTTTTCTTCTAATGTTTGTGTGTGACAACTTTTCACCTCTGACCATTAATATAGTTGTTGAATATTTTATATTAATAGAAAGATATTGATACACAGACTTTTTGACTATTTGGAACAAAGTTAATATCTTCAATTCATAACCATTGTTAATATGCTTCTAAGTTCAGGAGATCAAAAAAATCATAGACTTATGGCTGGAAAGGACCACCAAGGTCAACTGAGCATCAAGAATTTAAAATCATCTATTCCAACTCTTTAATTTTGCAGATGAGGAAATTGAGACTCATAGAGTTTCAGTACCTTATTCAAGGTCACACAGATATTAATGTGATTGAGTCAGTATCTGGACCCAGATCTTCTGTTTTCAAATTCATTGAGAAAGACTGGAATTTGTACTTTGGTTTTCTAACTGCAAATCTATTACTTTTCCCACTATTCTACCTAGGCGACCTGCCCATAGTCCTATAGCAAGTAAGTATTAGAGGAAGTATTGGAATCTAGGTCTTCTTGAATCCAAGGACAGAATTCTTTCCACTCTTCTACCCAATTTTCATTCTAGAGAACAATGGTTTCTAAAACATGCTAAGTAGCAAATAAAAATTGTGACTGGAAACACAAAAGGAAGATCTGCCTAAGATTTATCACCAACTAGGGCAGGTAGGTGGTGCAGTAGATACAGTGCCAGACCTGGAGTCAGGAATATTTGTCTGAGTTCAGATTCAGCCTTAGATACTTACTAGCTATGTGGCCCTAGGCAAGTTACTTAACCCTGTTTATCTCAGTTTCCTTATTTGTAAAATGACCTGGAGAAGGAAATACCAAATCACTCTAGAATCTTTTCCAAGAAAATCCAAATGGGTTCATAAAGAATCTGACATGCCTGAAGAACAAAGGAACACCAGAAACTTGGTTCCTGATGAAAATGAAAAATGAACAATAAAAAATGTTAAACCAGTGACTTTAGCCTTCACTTTTCCAAATGCTGGATTTTCTTCCCTACATCACTGATTTGTTCAGTAATACCTTCCCTAATCTCTTTTGAAAATCATCTCTTTAATACCAACCATAGGTGCCATGTTTCCCCACGTCCCCCCACCCACAATTGCTACCTTCTCTCTGAGATTATATGCCATTTACATTGTATGTATCTTGTTTGTATATACATAACTGTTTGCATGTTGACTCTTTATTGGAATGAGAAATCCTTGTGGGCAGAGATTTTATTTTTTAATTTAAGCACAGTGCCTTGAGTATTTTAAGCACTTAATAAATGCTTGTTGACTGACTGATTGATATACCAATTGTATATCAATTGTAAAAAGATGATGCATGACCTGAGTTTGAATGAAACTTAGATACTCTGTGAAGCAGAAGCAAGGATCAAATGTGTCCTAATCCTAGGGGATAGCCAGTGCAAAGCAATAGAAAGAGGAATAGAGACCAATCATAGAGGTAGACTCTTGGAGGCTGTAAAGGTGAATCAAGTTGTGGAGGGATTTAAATGACAAACAAAGGAGTTTGCATTTAATTCTAGAAATAATAGAGAAGTGATAGAATTTACTGAGTAAATCAGTGACTAGTTAAACCAGTCAGACCTGATGAAGAAAATCATTTTCACAGCTGTGTGAAGGTTGGATTGGAGAAGGGAGAGACTGGATGGAGAGGACAAATTAGGAAGATATTAAAATTGTCCATATGAAAGCAGATAAAGGCCTGAACTAGTAAGGGGGCCATGTGAGGAGAGAGAAGGAACAAGTCCATGAGATAATTGTGCAGGAAGAATTCATAAGACTTGCCCCCCAAAATTGGATATATGTGTGTATATGTGTGTGCATATATACATATACACACATACATATGTGGACATGCATATACATAAACATATATACATACATACATACATATTTTGTTCATATAACAACATTTGAGAGTTTAAAGGTAACCATCTAGTCCAATCTATATATTTTTAAAAGACATCCCTCCTACAACATACTTGAAAATTGGTCTTCTATCTTCTATTTGAAAACCTCCAAGGAGGTAACAACTACCAGCTTTTGAGGCAGTTCTGTTAGGAAGTTTTTTTTTTCCCCTGATAACACATCTAAAATTGCCTCTTTGCAAATTCTCTCCATTGATCCTAAACTGGACCCTCTGGAGCCAAACAGAACCAATTGAATTTCTCTTTTACCTGACAGTCTTTCAGAGACATACTTTATTCATTAGACTGTAAGTTTCCTGAGGAAAAGGTGCTACTTAATTTATCTGTCCTTGTATTCACAGAGACCATCCCACATAGTACACATAGTAGGCATACAGCAAATAAGTGTTAAATTGAATCAGATTAGATTATATTGGATTGAAATGCACTTAAATTATGATAATAATATATACATCATTCCTAAAAAATGGACCGCCAGTATTTATTGCTGGTACACAGAATAAACGAGTTTTCTTCCATAGAACTTATGTTAGGGCACTAGACCTGGGGTCTGGTGATGAGGATTCTGGTTCTGGTTCGTAAATTAGATGAGTGGCTTTGGGCAAATCATTTTCCCTCTTAGGGTTTCAAGTTCTTCATTTGTAACAACACAAAATCTATTTCTTTGCTAATTAAAAAAGTGACAGTTTTAAGTATTGCTACTAATTATTATATAATAAATGGACACTGATCTGCGAGAGGTCTGTTTTCTTGTCTCAATTCTACCACTGGAACTTGGAGCAGGTTCCTAAAAACTCACTAGACCTTAGTTACTTCACAGGTAAATTGAGCACAGTTGGGCCAGGATTCTTAACCTGGGCTTTGTGAGCTTGTGTTGTTTTGTTCTATAAGAGTTTGATCATTGCAGTTCAATGTAATTTCTTTCCTTTGTAATCCTGTGTTTTATTTTATTCATTTAAAAGTATGAATCTGAAAAGGGGTCCCTAGGTTTCGCCAGACTCTCCAAGGTCGTCCATGACACACAAAAGGTTAAGGATTCTTGCAGAGGTCAGGAGCCTGTGATCTCGAGGTTGCATGTGACCCTCTGGTGGCCTGGAGGTCACATATAGCCTTCTAGGTCCTCAAGTGCAGCCCTTTGACTGAATCCAAACTTAACAAAGCAAATCCCCTTATTAAAAGGATTTTTTATTTTTTTTAATTTTTAAAATTGAATTGTTTATTTACTTTTAGTTTATAAGATTCAGTTCCGCAATCCCTTGAGTATCAAATGTTCTCCCCTTCCTTCTCCCAGCAGCCATGGCGGCATGCAATCAAGTATAGGATCTCCAAATACTTTTCACAATGGACATTAGTCTGGTTGTATAGAAGGATTGTAACCAATGGAATGAACAATGGGAAAGAGGAAATAAAACCAAACATGGAAAAAAAAGAGAGCATATAGTTTGCTTCAGTCTCCATTTTTCTAGTTATTTTTATGAATGTAGACATCTCCTTCCATCCTAGTCTTATTTGTTTTGTAAAACATGGACTCAGTCAAAAGGCTGCACCTGAGGACCTAGAAGGCTATATGTGACCTCCAGGCCACACATTCCCCATCCCTGTTATATGAATTTAAAGGTTTCTTCCAGCTCTAAAATCCCTATGCTACTCTGTGACTCCTTGTCTTTTAACCTCCTGTAGAAGAGATATATGTTATCCTGGTCACTGAAGGGCTCAGATGATAATCCTTAACCTCTCATATCCCCTTTCTTCCAAGAGGACAAAGCTTTTTCAGATTATCATGATGACATCATAATATCTCTGTGCTAGGGGGAAGGGAATATCCATCAGTGTTTCACTCAGATGCCTCATTTCAGCATGGGGTTGATACTGTGTTTTGGAAACCTATAACCTTGGAGAAAAGATCTTGTGAAGTCTTCCCCAAATGGTGTAGCAATGTAATCAGTGGTCTACTGTCCAAAGGCTTGTAAAGAAAGTTCTGAAAGGCTCATGATCAGACTGTTGGTCACCAGGTGCTCAAATTTTTTAGCCACTGTGACCAAGTAAACCATCTACTCAGGTATTTACTGATAGCAAGCTGTGTTGGAGGGAGTGCTTACATAAGTACAAATTACAGAACCCTAGAAATATTGATATGTAAAAAAGTACAGTGTCTTACTCAGAGTGGATTCTTAATAAGTATCTGAATGAATTAATGGATAGATAAATGAATAAGTTGAATGAATGGGAGGCAAGTAATTGTTATAGATCAGGAATTCTTAATCTGAGAACCATAGACTCCTGAGACCCATGGATAAATTTCAGGGAGTTCTGTGAACTTGAGGGAAAAATATAACTTTATATTAACCTCTAACTGAATTATGAATTTAAAAAAAATCCTTTTTCTCAGTCATCCAGACTGTCAAAGAGGTCCATGACACTGTCAAAGGGGTCCATTAAAAACTCTTCCTCTAGGTGGAAAAACTACAACAAAAAGAGATCATATCAATCACCAAGGTCAAAGAACAAGTAATTGTAGGACATAGGGATCAGTCTGTGGTTCTTTCTTAGTTTCATTTAGGCATATTGTCAGATATTTAAAGGGTCAACATGTTTTCCTCTCTCTGAAGCACTGAATGAGAGTGCCTCATTGCCCTCAGGAAAAATGAAAGATTTGGATTGTAAGGGAGCAGAGAGAGAACAAAGTGA
This sequence comes from Pseudocheirus occidentalis, assembly GCA_028646575.1. Taxonomy (NCBI): domain Eukaryota; kingdom Metazoa; phylum Chordata; class Mammalia; order Diprotodontia; family Pseudocheiridae; genus Pseudocheirus; species Pseudocheirus occidentalis. The sequence goes on along the minus strand of CM053596.1, from coordinate 139,479,332 downwards.
TCCATTGGCTATCACTTGAGTTTCCTTGGGCAAGAGGAAAATCAGTCTCTGGGAAGTGGATTCTAGACAGTGGAAGTCCTTAATAAGATTTTCTTCCTAAACATGTACCGTATTCAAGCACTCTTTAGCCAAGGCTGAGGGGAAGATGGGAAGGAGGAGTAGCAGGAATTCAGAGAGATGAAGGGAAAGAAAGACTATTTTCATTTTACAGTAACGACTTTAGATTTGTTTGTCGTGTTACCATTTTAAAATTTTCTTTTATTGTGGGAAAGCATTGTGCCCCATAATTAATGATTGAAGAGTCCTCGGTTAATCCCAGTCGTTCTATTAGGCAGTTGTCATCAGATGGAAGTGGAGGTGAGGGAGGTGCTAAGGATGATGCATCTTAAAAAAATATATATCAAGATAGCAATTGCAAAGATGTCATGATAATTGGACTATAATTATAAGACCCAGTCTCCACTACAGTGGTCTCAGTGCACAGGTCCCAAGATATCAGGCTTCTTTGAGACTGGCATGCTGCTACACACTGTATGTTGCCAAGGTGGGTCAGTGGCAGAGTGGGTAGTAAAGGGAGAGGATCCTGTTTCCTAGGGCTGTTTTCTTATTCTACAGTTTAATGTGTAGCTACTGTGTACATACCATGAGCACAACTTTTGTGCTAGGGCCTGGGAAGATTGAGGCAGAAAAAAAAATTACATAGTCCTATTGCCAATTAGTTTACAATTTAGTTTATGGTCTTGGGTAAGTGAGGGAGTAAAGGTAGCTAGATATGCAAATTAGTATGCAAATCAGAAATAAATTCTTTAGGAGCAGGGATGACTTTGTTTTTGCTTTCAAATCCCCAGAAACCAGAAGTGTGGCTTGTCATAGAGCTGGACTTCTAAAAAAAAAAAATTGTTGGTAATTTGATTGATTGAATGAATGAATGAATGGCAGCTGGTGGCACAGTAGATGGAACACAGTGCCTAGACTCAGGAAGAACTGAGTTCAAATGTGGCCTCAGACATTTATTAGCTATGTGACTCTGCACAAGTCACTTAACCTTTACTTCAGTTTCCTCATCTATAAAATGGGGATAATAATAACTCAACCTCACAGTAGAAATTGTGAAGATTAAATGTAATAATCTGTATTAAAAATGCTTAGCACATGGCTTAGTATGTAGCAGGCACTCTATAAATGTTAATTCTCTTCCTTTTCCCTGAAGGAAGGGTATAGAAGTAAAAAAAAAAAAAGAGTGAAATAAGTTATTTTAGGAAGGTGTATCACTTCTAATGGGGAGGGAGGGAGAGATCAGATCAAGGAAGGCTTCTTGGAGGAAGTGGCTCGTAAGTTGGGCCCTGAAAGAAAACAAGAATTTCATTCAGCACACTGTGGAGGTAATCAATTGTAGACATGGGCATGGAGGTTCAAAAGACATGAACAATAAAAGGCAAAGATTTGGCTATTGTGGCTGGAATGTAGAATGTGTATAATCACCACAGTTAAATGAAATAGATTCTATGAGGGGATGAAGCAGTTCAGTGTGTGTGTGTGTATGTGTATGTGTATGCACATATGCACGTGTGAGTGTATTTGTGCATGCGTATGCATTTGTGTATTTGGGTATATTTCCATATTCTCAACTCAAAGGATCATGGGGTCATAACTTGAGAAATGAAGGTGACCTCAAAGGTAATCTGGTCAAATCCTCTCGTTTAGTAAATGAAGAAACAATTCCAGGAAGATAAGTGACCTATCCAAGGTTGTATAAGTGCTACCTGGTAGAGACTAAACCTTTGTCTTACTTGGGAGCCAGAGGCTTTTCCTTTGTATCATAGTTGACATTCCCAGGGACAGGAGTCTTCAGGAATAATGATTTCTTTTGGAAGTCTATAGGAGCCCCATGTGGCAATAAGATTGTTCAAACAGGAAAAAACTGAACTGAATTCTTCTCAGTGTGGGGTAGTGGGAAGAAGAAGAAATCTGAGACCAGAGGCCCTAGGTTCTGATATAGCTTCTGCTACTTACTAGTTACATGATTTGGGCAAGTCATTGTCCCATTGACCTCAGTTTCTTCAGCTGTAAAATGAAGGAGTTGAACTAGGTGAAGTCAGAGACCCCTTTCAGCTCTAATTCTTTAATTCTGTTGAACCTGAGTTTAACGGCATAGAAACTCTGTCTAATAACCCAGTCCCCTATACTTCCTCCAAGGATTCTTGGCTTGCTTGGGGTCAGAGCAACTGTGGGGAAAGGATACATCTATTGAAAAACACCACAACCCTCTATTACTAGATCAAAGTAACATTACCTGGTGACTAACCTTCTGGGGATTTATCACTAGAGCTAGGCTATTGCTGGGTTGATACATGAAGCATGGTTCTAACAGCTTGATAAACCCTGCTGGTAGCACTTACACTCCTTTGGCATTGCCTCTGAGAATTCCAGGTCATCTGTGTGCAGAGTAATGCTGGTAAATATTTAACAACCAGATTTGGGGGGGGGGGTTATTGGGGAGGAGTAGGGAATGTATCCCAATATACTTTCAAAGTTAACCTGCATTATTAACATTTTCTCCATCACTTTCTTAAGTCTACACAATCAACAAAATATGAACCACTGATTTGTAGCTGATTTCTAAGGTACAGATGCTCCCATTGTAAAATTGCACAATTGTCTCTTGTGAGCCTGTAGGAGCTGGCTCCAGCAACAGCCCTAAAATCTACAGATGATAATGAAGTGACCAATATTTACCCCAGGACCCCTTGGTTTGATTGAGCCTGAACAGCTTATCTATTGATGTACTTCCCAACCATCTGTTTGCTTCTAAATCAAGAAGCATCAGAGGAGGATTTTGGTGGAGGCATTGTACACAGTTAAATATCTCCAAAAATAGTTAAAATACATATTTTAAATAAAATGCAAATAATGTAGTTTCATGGTTCTGTATATAATCTTTGGGGAGGGGTTTCTTGTTTCTATATTCTAATATTTCATTTATCAGTGTTATAATGTATATAATAGTGAATGTGGTTATAATAAGAGGCACCGTACTGTTGTGGGCATAAAGCTGACTTTGAGTCAACAAGATCTAGGTTTCAAATTTTTACCTCTGATACGTACTGGCTGTATGACTCAGGATAAGTCATATGGTATCTCAGTGCCCTAGGTCCTTCTTTAGCACTTCAGTTAATGTTCACAATTTCTCCACATGTTGGTCAGCATTTTTTTCCTCTGCATTTCCCACCCACAAGACACGACCATTTTGGATGCTGTTCTCCTAATTGGTGAATCCTTTGCTGGGTCTGCCATATCATGAGGGCTCCCTTGCCATACTTACTTTACTCTCAGTAAAATTCATCCTCTCTTAGGACTTCTGCAGTAGTTCCCCCACTTTAAATTCTAACTATCCTTGATATTTCATATTCCCCCATTAGAATGTTAGCTCCTTGAGGGGAGAAATTTACATGCTTGTATTTGTATCCTCCTGACTTAGCAAAGTATCCAGCACGTAGCATTCATTTAATAATTTAAAAAAACTTTTTAGATATTCCTCACACACAACACTCTGTCTATAGACTGCATTTGTACTGGCTGTCTCAAGTATCTGGAATTCTCTTCTTTCTCATCCCTGTCTCCTGGCTTCCCTGGTTTTCTTTCAAGTCTCAGCTAAAACTTTATCTTCTACAAGAATCTTTTCCTAATCCTCCTAAATAATAGTGCCTTCTCTCTGTTGATTATATCAAGTTTGTCCTGCATATAATTTGTTTGTATATAGTTGTTTGCATGTCATGTCCCCCATTAGACAATAAGATCTTCTCCTAGAGCTATTTTACTTTTCCTTGTATCCCTAAAAGTTAGGCATATAGTTGGTCCATAATAAATGCTTATTGGCTTGACTGTCTATCATCTATCTATTTACCTACCTATCTATCTATCTATCTATCTATCTATCTATCTATCTATCTATCTATCTATCTATCTAATTATCTATCTATTGGTCTGTCTGTCTGTTGGTCTGTCTGTCCATCTATCCATCCATCCATCCATCCATCCATCCATCCATCCACCTGTCCATCTATCTGTCTATCCATCTATCTATCTGTCTTTCTTTCTGTCTCTCTATCAGTCTGTCTATCCATCTATCTGTCCATCCATCAGTCCATCTGTCCTTCCGTACACCTGTCTCTCTCTCCTTCTCTCTCTCTCTCTTTCTCTTTCTCTCTCTATCTGTGTCTCTGTTTCTTTCTCTCTTTACAGGGTAGGTGCTAACTGCATTGGTAGAGAGAACTCCCTCCTTGGAAATTTTCTTTACCATTACAATCATGGTCTGGTTTAAAAAATATGTAACAAAATATTTGATTTTATAACAATTCTAAGTATCAAGGATTGATCGTTAACAAACTGGTGCTTCCTATCTACAGTATACTTGATGAAGGTAATTCACAGGCTTGCTACTATGAGTTCTCATTCTCTGTGAATAAACATAAGCCTTTCATATGACCTTATGATTAATGATGAATGCAAAAAATATTAATGCCACTAATACAAAATTAAGCAGATAGCGTCCCCCACTTTTTGACAGTGTCAGGTTTTCCCTAGTTCCCTGGGGAACAACAGGTTTCCGGGAACACGCTGAGGACAGAATAGATCATTCCTGAGCAATGCTTCCCTTGTGTTCTCAGTGTCTTCCTGGCCAGCATGTGTGTCGGACACATTGTGTTCTCCAGAGGAAAGGGGAAAGTCCTTCACTGTATGCAAAGGGCAAAGAAGCCAGCAAGGATACTTCTCAGTTTTACAGGTTTCAATATGACAAGAGTCTGATACAGGAAGGGACTAATAAGTGTTTAACATAGCACATTGTAGGCACATAGTAGGCATTTAATAAATTTTTATTGACTCTTTTATGTCATTATATTCCCAGGATCTAGTAGACATAGTAGGCACTTAGTAAAGTAATTTCTATTCAGTGTTATGTATATAGTTTTTTGTTTATATACGTTAATATATAGTTTCTATTTGTTTACAGATATAAATATGGTTTCACCCCAATAAAACAAGTAAGTTTCTTGAGGACAGAGACTTTTTACTTTTATCTTTGTATCACCACCACCTAGGATGGTGTCTGGTATATAATAGGTACTTAATAAATTTTATTGACTTGATTTGAAATTATAACAAGGGAGATTTTGACTCAAAATAACAAAGTCTTTCCTAGCATTTGGGCATTTGTGAAAATGTAATACACTATGACACTAGAGAGTGGGCTCTTTATCATTGGAAGTGTTCAAGCATAGCCATATTGGGGATGATTTAGAGGGAATTCCTATATTAAAGAAGGAGTTAGACAAAATGACCATTAAAATCAGACATCATGGACAGTGAATGTAGTTAGATGGGAAATAAAGTCTAGTGTGTCTCTATTGTATAATCAAAAGAATCTATGATGTCAGAGATTTGGACATTCTCTCCCTCAAAGTGGATTTCAAATATCCACATCTGTCTATCATGTACAACTCTTATCCATTTCTTCCTATAAGTATCACCAGGGGTTTATCTACCATGATCTGAACACTATATGGAACACTATACATACATACACACACACGTATGTATATTATTCCTTTGCCCTGTCCAACGCACAGGCTTGAGTTGTTGATTGGACAATCTAACTGTTATTCTGCAGACACCAGATAATCTTTTATAGTCCTTGAAGATCTCAGAGACCATTATGCACAACAACTACCACTGTGTAGGACATAGCTGACCCCTCTCTCTCTTTGTCTGGTAACACAAAGAGGCCAGTGTTGCATTCCAGAGTAATGGCTGGGCCATAAGGGGCCTGAGGCTGGACTCATACTGACCCCAGAGAACAAAGAGGGCCTTCTCACCCTACTGAAAGGGGAAGGAGCTGTGTATGCTATTCTCTGCCTTGAGTTCAGGGCCTCCATGAAACATTATGGGATGAGGCAGTGTATACATGATTGACATTCCATTGATATGAAAGGCAATAGCAGAATGACATGAGAATCAATAAGAACCATTAGAATGTGCCAGACCTAATGATGTTATGCTTCTTCAAGCCTCTAAGATATAATCAAAGGAACTACAATCATGTAGTCTAGTGAAAAGATCATGGGACTCAAACAGAACTCATGTCTCGTCTGAATTGTGACTATAAGTGGGTGGGAAGGGCAACTGCCAAGGATTCAACATTCATGACCACACAATGAGTGCCACATTTTACTGTTAGTTTTTTGTAAACATGCAGGCTGCTAATGCCCTCAATTTTTGCCTCCTCAATACACAGGTATTTATTTTGGGGTGAATTATTGCATATATGTTACAGTAAAGACTCATTCTCCAATGGACTGACTATGAAGTGGTAGGAATGCCTAATTTAAAATCCTAAAGTTTGTTTCAAGCCCAACTTGGTCCCTCCTTTCCTATGTGGCAGTAGTCAAGTTACTTAAACTTCCCATCCCTCAGTTTCTTCCTCTGTAAATTTTGGGAGGTTAACTAGATAAGCTTTATGAATGCTTCTATCTCTGAATCAATTAATGAACATGAATTCTGTGGTCTTTTAATTGTTTTTGTTTTGGAAGGAGAGAGGGAACAATTTTCAAATCTTGCCTAAACCTACAAAATTTTTTTCTTCTGTCGGTTTCAAGTCCTATAGCCCTATCTGACTCTCTTGGGTCAAGTAATTCCCATAGTAGTTTCATCATCAGTAAAACAAATAAACAAAGTAACAAAAAATAGATGCTCTCTAAAATCCATAATATTTTATAATTTATGACTTGGATTCCAGGACAATTCCAGACTTGTCCCCTCATTTCAGAAGCAAAGAAGTAGTCAATAACAAACACCTGTTCTTCCTTCAATTTTACAAGGATTCAGAAACAATGGTAGTCTTTATTGCATTGTCTATTTGGATTCATATGCTGAATACTTTGCAAAAAAAATTTGAATTGCAGTAGTTCCTGCCCCCAAGAACTTATAGTCTCTGCCATCCCAGGCAGTGTAAACTGATCCTAAAGATCTCTATGGAAGAAAATGTCCTATTTTAAAATGAATCAGTGTGTTTGGAAAAGTTGATTCCCAGATGGAAAAAGAAATAAGGAAACACAGAGATGACCAGGTCAAAGAAAATGTGAAGTAAGAGTGTTTGAAGAGAGATAGTGTGTGTGTGTGTGTATGAGAGAGAGAGAGAGAGAGAGAGAGAGAGAGAGAGAGAGAGAGAGAGAGAGAGTGTTGTAGGCCTTGGGGAGGGGAAGTACAGACTCCTGACCCTGAGGCTACACATCACCAAATACCTTTTCCCCAAGGAGCTGACGGTACAACATCAGAAATATTAGAGCATAAAATGTGTCCAAGACAAGCTACCCGGAATCGATCCCTGGAGGAAGATCTTGCTGAATGGCTAAGAGAGAGACCACAGAATTTCAACAGCCTCATGGAGGAGGGGGGAGATGAGGAGATAAAGGAGGAGATGCTTCCCCCCTCATTCACTGCCTTAGTAATGCTTCATACTGGAGAGTAAGCAGAATCACATCTCCAAAGCAAAGCCGTCCCCTAGCAGGCAGGCTGGAGCAGGATTAGAAAAAAAGACGTCTAAGTCTTTGCAAAGCAGGTGGCTTAAGAGGAAAACAAGTAACTACAACAAAACTAAGCATTAACAACAACAAAATATTTTCAAAGTCAATAAAGGCTTTCTTGTAGTGGTTGACAGCAAGAGAAGTGTGCTCTTAGTGTGTGACCTTGGTAGGCAACAGCACTACTGGAGATGTTTATTACTTCCATCATTTGCTCCTTGGGCGAAGTTTTACTTAGGTCTGTGTGGTGACTGGTAAGCGACATGACTCATCTAGGGAAACATGGGCACAATGGAATGGCTCAGCCTGAGTTGTACTGTGGGAAACATTAAAGGGCAGGGGAATATTATAGAGAAAGATAAAAAAGGATAGGCTACCAGATGTATTTCTCCCAGCCTGGGGAGAGGGGCAATTCTAATTTGCCTTAATTTCCTGACTTCTTTAATGAATAAAGCAAAAAAAAGTCAATTTTACTTATCTTTAGGGAAAGAATACAGTTAGGTTATATTTTGGGAATCTCTTTATGTGGGAGAAAGACAGAAATAGTGATTTCTATACTGGGGACATTTCTATGTCTGGAGGTGGGTGTAGGCTCAGCTCTGGAGGTGGAAATATTCCTGGGACAATACAAGCTTTCTCAGGTTCTGCAGTGGGAAGGAATGTCCCTGAAGTGAGGCTGTCATTGCCCTTCCATGAGGTATGGCATGAAGAGCCATAAGTACCAACGTAATGGGGTTGTTGTTGTCCTCTGGGTTTCTGGGCCTGGGAAAGAGCCCTTCCTTCCCCTTCCTAGTTACAACTAGTAACTAGTTACAACTCTGCTTTGGAAATCTCCAGGGATCATCTATACATAATCACTTTCAATCTCATCAAAAAAACAAACTATAAAATAGATGCACTGCCCTTCCTCCCTCAACCCTCCCACACTGACATTTTCCTAAATTGTAGGTTTGGACACCCAGAAGGCAGCAAGAAACTTTTTCAGTGGCTTTTCCCTAATGGAAGCCATTGGCTATGAGACACAGTTGGGTGCATTGGGGATCTAGGGGGCCAACCCAAGGGGGTCCAGGAATTAAAAGATTGGAGAATAGGCTAGGTTTGTATCTGAGTAAAGGCAAGCTTTCTTTCTTCCAGGCAGAAATGTTCAGGGATAGAAAGCAAGCTGGTTGGTAATAATTATCCCACTATCAGTAATCAGCAGGAGATTATCTGCCAAAGTCATTGCATTTTGAGTGGAATGCAGAGCCTGGATGCAGACTGAGAGATGGTATGCCTAGCAGGGGAGGCAGGAGCTGTCTCACTACATGGTCTCTACTTTCACAATGCAGCCTGTACAATACATTAACTTTGATCATCATATCCAAGTGAGCTCAATATACCTGGCACTGGGCATTCCTGAAATAACCTCATAGGAGCCACAAATGAGTATGACTTTGCTCCTGTGGGAAGTGTTTACAATGTTCTTCCTGATAGCTTAGACTATGGCCTTGTATTGTCGTTTTGTGTGATATACCTCCCCATTGTAATACTTTGTACATAGTAAGCTTTCATTAAATGACTGATGACTAAAAAGATCACAAGTGCCTTGAAGCCAGGGAATATTTCCCATAGGTCTTTGTAAACCACACCCAACACCCCCAGTCCCCAACCTTGGTACTGAGCACAATGCTTTGCACATAGGTCTAATGTATACCTAAATTACAAAGAATAACAAGGTAGAAAGAACCTCTGGATTTGGAGTAGGAGGACCAGGGTCTGAGTCCCAGCTCTGCTATATACTTACTTTTGGAATCTTGGATGACTCACCACCTCTCTGGACCTCAGTTCCCTCATCTGCAAGATGAAATTCAAATAGATGGCTTCTGAAGCCCTTCCAGCTCTAAATCTCTGCTTCTGGTTGGTATTCAGTAAATATGTGTTGATTATTCCTTAGTGACCTAATATGAATTGGGGGGGGGGTGTTAAGACACTAAACTAAACTAGATTTTAGATGGCAATTGGGCTGTTGTTTTTTGCTGAGTGACCTTGACCCTATTATCTACTTGTTCTGTGATTACATTTTTTTAGTGTAGAGTAGAAATGACTGCCATCTGAGGCTTCTGTTCCATGTACTGTTTATAGATGTTGGTAATAGGGTCTGTATTCACAGTGAATAATAAGAATTATTAAAGGTCCTAACTGACTCTGACCTATACAGCAACTGCATTCCTTCCTGTTTAGCTGTCCTTGACTAAAAGGTTAATGATTGCATGTGGCCCTTGTGCCCATGACCCAATCCCATGAGTCATATTGTGGGATACCAAATTCCACTCTACCAAAAGGAAAAATAGAAGGAATTTCCATTGATTTTGAATGAGTCAGACAAACTAGCTACCATTCTGGTAAGTTGGAAGACTCTTAGTTAACTAATACATTTTGGGTACAAACTCAGAGAAAAAAGGGGAACATGTATTACCAGCATGGGAAAATGGAAAGTGCTCAATTTCAAGTCAGAAACCTGAATTCAGATCCTAATCCTACTATTTTCTACTTGTATGACATTGGGCAAGTCATTTAATTTCTCTGTGTCTCAGTTAATCAATAAGCATGAAATTTAGGCTAGATGATCTCTTTCTATGTATTTTTTCTGTTCTAAATCTATGATCTTACAATTCTAAAAGCCATCAAGCTTTTGTCTATAGTTTTCACACCTGAGAAGCAAAGGGGTTGGACTAGTAGATTTCTGGGTTCCCTTCCAATGCTAACTCCTATAATTCTATGATATTTTAGGATCGTACATCAGATTTTCTTTTAGATTTAGTAGAATCTTGTTTCATTCACTGAGAAAATGAATACATTTGGAACCTCTTTTGCCTTACTTAGTTCCTTTGCCCTAGACAGACTACATCTGAAGTATGCTGTTCAATTTGGAGCCCTCATATCTTGGTAATGGCATTGATGAGCTGCAGAATATCTGAGAGAGGTTGAGTCCTTTAGATGATGTCATATAAAGATATATCAAGGGAACTGGAGATATTTAGTCAGGAGAACAGATAACATAATGAGCAGAGCGGGTGGGGGAGGGAGAGATAGGGATAGCTGTCTTCCTGTACTGTTATCTAGAACAGGGTTTGGATTTGTTATGCTTGTCTCCAAAGGATGGAATCAAGAGCAAAGTGTGGAAGCTGCAAAGAGGCAGATTGATGTAAGTGAAGGAAAACTCCCTAGCAATTAGAGTGATTCAAGAATAACTTATTTCCCTCTCAGCTGAGGTCTCCAAACACAGAAAGTAGACCATGTGTCTGATATGCTGTAGAGGGAATTCTCATGGACTTATGGTTGAAATTAGATAGCTTGTGGTATTCCATCCAAATCTGACTTGCAGGGATTCTGAGTCATCTTTAAACATGGGACTGGAGGCTGGAGAAGGGGGCCAAACCTCAAAAAGCAATAGCCCCTAGCTGTCTCAGTAGAATTCATACTAAGCCTTTGGTCATTCCTAGATGCCCTCATCTGCAACTTTGATCCATACTAAGGGTGGGAAGTTTTTTATGAACTTACTTGACTGCTGAGACTATTTCAGAGATGACTATGAAACCCACCTCCTCTGGCTTCTTATTTCACTCTGATCCCCACAGATTGGTTTCATTGACTTAGTAATCAGCAAGACAGTGTTGTGCCTTTGTCAACAATTTCACTAACAGATTAAACCAGTTGGCCCACACTTCTTCCAATAAGGAGATGGGGGTGAGGTGGAAAGAAAAATTTAACCCCCATATAACAGCCACAGAAAGCATCTTACTCCCTCTAGATGATGCAGTGATTTGTTGCCAAGACATTTGAATAAAACATCATTAAACATTGAAGGGGGAAAATAGCTTACTATGAAAATACCCAGCTGGAGAAGAGAGGTTCTCTTTAAAATCTCCATCAGACATTAAGCCAATGGAAGAAAAATCACTAAGCCAAATTCCCTCTTAATCCCTATAACAACAGCAAAATACTATTGGCTGCCGGACTTGTCCCAAATCTGCAAAGCTATGCTTCCCCAGATTTCACCAAATAAGGCCTGGCATATATGCTAATTGGAATTGGCATCAGTTTTTTCCTCTAGCACTCTCTAAGTTTGCTTGGGGGTCATGGTCTGTTCTTTTCCCTTAAAGGGTTATACTGAGGTGTCTTCTCAGCTCCCTGGCTACCACCCCTGCCGCATTTGCAATGAATTGTGTACCTACCTATACATAGAACTTTATCAGCTGAAAATGTGAGTATTGTCACGGTCTTCAACTATGTCCCTCTTATCAGGGAAGGGGAGAGAGAAAAAGAAAGGGAGATTCAGAGAGATGGACCTAGTTCTGTTCATGCCAGGAAAGTTATAGATAATATTTTCAGGCAAAAAACAGCCGGGAAACTGATGGACAGAAATGAAGGCACCAAATGGAAGAGTCAATTGCTTATTCACACCAAGTTTCATATTTGAAGGAAATGTTATTTCCTTTTGAGGTCCCCTACCTGCCATCCCCTCCTTTCGTTCTTTTATGAGCCAAACAGTCGAATAGAATTAATTCTCTCTTCCTCACACTCCCATTTCCCAGAATTGCTGAAAATGTGAGTGTCAGTCCTCATTTGGATCTTTAATAAGTTTTTGCAAATTTATATTCCTAAGCTCTGCTAAGGCTTCAGAGGAAACAGACAGCAGGGAAGAGGACACTGTTTAAATACTCTTTATTTTGTTACGTCTGTCACCAACAGAAGGGATCCAATAGAGTTACCGTTAAACCTTCTGAGATTTGTCTGTGCCTGAGCAAAGTGAGTGCTGGGACAAAAAAGTTCATTGGGAAAACTGATGATGATGCTCACTCATCATTTAAAGCTCTCGCTCAACCACTTAGTAGATCTATGGTTGTAGGAAAATGCCTTCCCTTCACTAGACCTCAGCTTCCTCATCTGTACAAAGATGATAATAATACTTGTACTATCTAAATTGAAGATCAAGTGACTGGGGACTGTTCAAATCACCTCCTATTCAAGGCCCTGCATTCGGTGTGGGGATAAACAAAAGGGTTACATTTCTTCCTCTCAAGGAACTTACTATGATATTTAAACATCCGTGTAAAATAGCAGGTAGAATGTGCAAAAGAAACAAGAGAGATCTACACATAGGGAGCTAGCGGAAGTGTCAGACTTGAAGTCTGCACAATTCCCAAATGAATACTCCCCCCAGTTAGAATAAAATTGAAATTAGTAATGTTAAGCACAATGAATAAAAATACCAGGCAACACAGCTAATGCTAGTTTGTGGTTTTCTAAGTCGACACGCAGCTTGCAGTGAAAGGCAGGAAGGATCAGATTAGGTTTCTTGGAAGGTATCTTACTTGAGCAGAATCTTAAAGGAAGAGAATCGTTTTGATAGGTACAGATAAGGAAGAAGTCCATTTTAGGAACTAGGGATGGCCTGTCCAAATGTATAGACACAAAAGAATGCTACCAAGTGCAAATACCAGCTAAAAGTTTAATCCAGCTAATAATAACAGTTAATATTTACATAGTGCCTCCTATGTGCCAGGTCCAGTGCTAATGTTTTACAATCATGATTTCATTTGGTCCTAACAATAAAACTGGCAGTACTATTATCCACATTTTACAGATGAGGAAACTGAAACAAACAGAAGTTAAGTGGCTTGCTCAGGATCATACAGTTGGTCAACTATCTGAGACCAGCTTTGATCTCCAGGTCTGGCTCTCCATCCACTGCTCCACCTAGCTGCTCCAACTGAAATAAATGTGTGTGTGCATATGTATGTGTATATGTGTGCTGAAGCAGAGAAGAGTGATTTCATGTGAAATATGACTGAAAAATTAAGTTGGAGCAAGGTTGAAGAAGGTCTTATATTGCCAGGCTTTTTACAAGAGGCATCTGGAAGTTACAGAAGAATTTTGAACAAGGGATTGACATGGTCAGATTTGGGGATTAGAAAAGCTATTTTGGCAGTGTTACAAAGGATGGATTCAAGAAGGAAGGGAAGTGATGTAGGAAGAACATTTAGGAGCTTATTGTAATAGTTTATGGGAGAAGTGATAAAGGCTTGAGACTAGTGGAGATATGAGAGGAGAGAAGAAGATGGATGAGAATTACAGTGGTGGTAGAATCAAGAGGATTTATAAACTAGATATGCAAATGGAAGAGGGAAGAATTAGATGGAGAGGGAAGAAGTAAGGATTACTCTGAGATTTCCAGTCTGGATAATTGGGAGGACAGTCGTATCATCAGTAGAAAGAGAAAAGGTAGGAAGAGGAGCATTATTTAAAGTGCTTTATAACTGTCCCTGGAACTGTAAAATATAATTGCTACTACTATTAATAAGAATAATCATTTTCACCAAATAATTACTGATGAGTTGGTTAGACATCAATGTTAGAATCTCAGAAGAAGGAAGCCCATTTGGTTGCCTCCTATCCCCACAAATAGCTTTCCATCGGCTAGTCTTTTCTTTCCTTGTGCTGATTAGTCTAATCAGTGTCTTCCCTTTCAGGGCCAGCTGCTGGCTTTCCACCATAGAAGCTACCCTTCATCTTTGAGTGTATCCAAACTGACAAATGAAATGGAACAAAACAGGGTACTCATAATAAAATGGTATGTGCTGGGAGCATCTTCAGTGCCATAACTTTCTTTGTGCAAAGGTTTGAAGGTTTGAATATAGCTGTCCATGCTGTACAAAAGGATCAGGATGAACCTAAAGAAAGTCTGTACTTTTGTTGAAACCCAGAAGTAGAATCTGGCACAAATCTCTGTCTTTACCTAATCCCTCAAAGGTAAGCAGATAGTTTCCAAAGCTAGATTTGGGGTCAAATAAAAGAGCAAAATAATCTTAGATCCACATTAGTGTAAGCATTCTTCATCTGAAGAGTTCAGACTTCATATTTGTTATATATTCAAAAAAAGGGAAAATGGTTTAGTGGTTAGAGAGCCAGTCTCACAGCCAAGATAAGCAAAACCTGGGTTCAAGTTCTGCTGAATGACCCTGGGCAACATAACATCTCAGGGCCTTAGGCAACCAGAACTCTAAGGTTCAAAGAAGGTGCTGACCTGCATTGGTAGAAGGATTTTCTTTATCCAGGAGTTCCCTTTATCAATAAAGTCACAGATCTAGTCTTTATCTCTATTCAAACTATGCCTTCGAGAAAGGAAGGAACCAGACAGGTAGAATGATTTCCATTTTATAAATGAGGAAGCTGAGATATAAGTAGGGTTGACATAACTATGTTGGCCATGAGCTGACCTTACAAAACCTAGATGCTTCATGCATAATTCCAATTATCTGTCTAGTTTAGAATAAATGAAGCCAGTGGGCCCTGTTAAATAATGAAATTAGGAGATTGAGAGGAGTAAGGTAAAGCTGTTTATCTTTCCACCTTCGATGAAGGTTTATCATTGCCTTCTAGGAGCCTAAATACATTCTGGAAGTATATTTTTCATTAATAATGTTGCCACACTTTATTCTCTGTAATTCAGCAAACATTAGATTCAACCAGAATTTCTTGAAGTACATATATGTGAGGTGCTATACGAGATACCAGGAGGACAGAACTATAATAAGGCCCAGCCCCTGCTCACCTCCCCATTCTCCCCCCAGTTTATGATCTTGTATGTAACATGAGAAATATGTTAAAATAGCCATAAGAAAAACAACACAATGGAAACAAATTATTTTTTAAAAATTGTAAAGGGAGAAGTTATTTCTACTGGAAGGAGGCAAATATGATTTGTGGAGGGAAGAGATGGCACCTAAACTGGGTTTGAAGAAACCAATCAATCAACTAAGCAGCATTTATTAAGCATTTACTATATGTCCAGGCACTAGACTTAGTACCAGGGATATAAAGGGCAATAAATGTGGGGAAGGGAATAAACGCTGATATTGAACCCAGTATGTCCCAGGCGTTGTGCTGAGTGGTTTTTACAAATATCTCATTTGATCAAATGAAAGAAAAAAGAATGAAAATAATAAACAGTCTCTCCCTTAGATTAGTTTACATTCTAACAAGATGTACATTTATCAGCATACACAGGATACAGAAAAAACAAACAAACAAAAATAAACAGAAAGAAAGTTACTTTGTCTGGGAAGGCACTCATTAGTGCAGGGTCCAGGACCTGTCCTGAAGAAGTTGGGTGTCATCTTCACCAGGGACAGATGGAGGTAGGAGTGGGTAGGCCGTGCTAGGGACAGTGAATCTTTTTCTAGGTGTGGTTCCTTCAAAGTGAAGATAGGTGAAGTCCCAGGTTTATTCTCTCAGGCTCAGGCTTCATCAGCTTTCACCTTAGTCAGTCTGACAATTCAGGCAAGACCCTTGGTTGCACAGTGCTCAGCAAAATCCTGACCAGTAGAAAATCACTCTCTCAAAGACAGGAAGGACATCCCTTCCTGGGCTCAAACCAGTTACATTGTGTCTTTCCTTCAGGGAAGGAGCAAGCATTTCCCACTGTGGAAGGAATGGATTTTGATGCTACCAAAAGTAGAGATTTCCCTTGGGGGTGTGTGGGTTGGCTGAGAAGCCTCAGTCCTAGGTAGTATTTTGAGAACCACCTTTTCCCAGCTCCTCTGCTGAAATGACCTTCTTGAGCCCCAGGGGTAGCTAGGTGGCACAATAGATAAAACCCTGGGCCTGGAATCAGGAAGCCCTGAGTTCAAATTTGACCTCAGAAGCTAACTAAATGTGTGATCCTGAGCAAATTATTTAACCACTGTTGGCTTAGTTTCCTCATCTGTAAAATGGGGGTAATAATAGCATCTACCTCTCAGGGTTGCTGTAAAACTCAAATGAGATAATATTTGTATAGAACTTAACCACTGTATCTGGTATATATGTGTTGGCTATGGTGAGGATGAGGAGGAGGAGAAGGAGGGGCAAAGAGGAGGAACAGGGAGGAAGGGGGAGCAACAAGGTCAGAGCACTTGCAGTAACACCCAGGGCTACGGAACAGGCTGACCATCAAGCTTTCACTGGAGTGGGGAGAAGTGTGGGTGGGAACAGAGATGGCCTGCCTCTTCTTTGTTACTGTTACTGCTGCAGTATGCTGGCACTTGTGTGCTCTTTCTCTGCCAGCAGCTACTGTAACTGGTTTTCCTTCTGGGGGTGAATGTGGCTTGGATTTCATGCCTGCTTTCTTGGTGTTTATCTGCTATCTGAGGCTTCTGGTGTAGGTAGGACTTTATCTACTAGTTGGGAATTTGCACCTCCCTTTGTGTGGGGGAAGAAGGGACATAGGTATTTTACAATGTACTTTGGCAATAGCATAGAGTGACTGAAGGGCAGTTAGGAGAGTCAAGGCTAAGGCTGAGCCCAGTGCTGCTTCTTTTCTTAATCCCCCAGTTGTTATCAGGCATCATTCCACCTTGCTCCAGAAATTACTTTGGCTTTATGTTAGTGTGTGTTTGTGCATATGCATGTGTGAGTGTGTTTTCATGTGGGTGCATGCATTAACATGTGTGCATGTTTTTCTGTGAATAATTACAGGTCTGTGTATGAAGGGAAGCAAGTGTGGTATGAATGGATGGAGAGGCAACCTTGAAGGCAGAATGGCCTTGTCTCAAGTCCCAAGAAAAGATGCTGACTGAAATCGCTAAAGGGGGTTTTCTCACAAGACAGTTTGCTATATCAGTGAAATCACAGGTCTAGTCCCTATTCCTGTCTATGTACATGCCGTCTCCTTCATCTCCCACCACGAGAATATAATCTCTCTGAAGGCAAGAAATTTTGTTTTTGTCTCCTCGTTGATTAGCCCAACCCTTGTTACGTTGTAGGCATAAATGCTTTTCGAATTGCACTAAAGGCTAGGTGGAAATTAGATTGTAAAAAGCCTTGAATAGTAGGCTTAGGAGTTTGTTCTGAATTCAGTATTGTAAAGGTTGTGCAGTAGTGAGCCATGGGCAGGCTGGAGTTGGGCTTGAAACACATCATTTGGGTTGTGGCTCTCAGCCCATTTGTGACAAGAGGCATCCCTGTGATTATTGAGTGAATCTAGAGAGGCCAATGAGTACAATTAGTCAAAGTCAGAATGTTGTGCTAAGCTTTAGGATGGAGAAGTTCCATGTTGCAAGGGGAGTGGGGAATCAATGGGGTTCATAGATAACTCTATCTTGGACTGTCAATCTTCATTCCCAAATGTTCTCACTTGAACACCTTTTATTGGCACTAAATTTGTTTTAAGATAATGAAAGCAGATGTTCAGTTTATACCCTTACCCCACTCACCCACATGTCTCCTCTCACAGAGGCACCATCTCTCCCTCAGGGCAAATTGAAAATATGGTCGAGCCCATGTGTCTGGATCTTCGCCCAGCGCTTACTGAACTCATCAATGGTGATCTTGTTGTCTCAGAAGGGTTAACCCATTATCTGTTGGTAGGAGAGAAGTGTGAGACGATCCTATAAACAAACAGCCCAAACCACAAGTGAATAGAAACAGGGCTGTTAAAGTGGAAGAAAAACAGTTTTCTGGAACAAGTGAATACAGAGGCATCAGGAGCAGCAGCTGTAACTGAGGACAACAGGCTGAGGAAGGAGGAAAGTAAACATGAATTTTCAAACTGCTTGATGTAAACTCAGGTGTAGGCGTCACAGGGTGGAATGGAGGTCCATAATTTTGTTTGTTTGTTTGTTTGTTTGTTTCAGGATACTTTTTTCACTTCTTGTGGAACCTACTATAATAAAAAAATATTTTACTACATTCAAACAAAGCCCCTCTTTGTGACCCAGAAATCTTCTAAGGGTATGCCTATGATACAGAAAATTGTTAGAGGAAAAGAGTAGAAATGAGGAATGAGAGATGAAGCATGACTCTTTTACTCTTAAGCCACTGTCCCCCATACATGCCATGCTTATTCCTTCCATAATAGCTACATTTACACATGTCTTCCCACCTGGTGTGTTTTCAGCTCTCCCTCTATCTTTCCAAACCTAATCAGCTCTAGCCTAGAAGGCTTCCTCTCCATGAGTCATTCCAGTTTATTCTGGCTCCATTCCTCTTTATTGATATATCACTCACATCTATAACACTCATCTTGGGTCTTTACCAATGATTGCTTTGTTCTATTACTTAACCACCTTGTGGGGATGGTGTATGTCATCTCCCTCCCTTGCAATATTGTAATCCTCGTGAAAGCTGGAACTGTATCTTATACTTCTTTTTGGGATGCACTGTGATATAGTAGACAGAATATCTGACTTAGTAGCAGGAGAGAGCTGGGATTGAATATTACCTTTGAAACTAGCTGTGGGGCCAGGGACAAGTTATTTATAATTCTGAGGCTCAGTTTACCTATCTACAAAATGTTAAAAAATATTACCAATATTACTTCACAGAATTCTTGAACAAATCAAGTAAGATAATGTTTATGTAAAATGCTTTGCAAACCTTAAATTGCTGTGAAAAGGTCAGCTATTAAAAAAAATAAGCCACCAATCTTAAGCATGAACAGGATGGCGATATTTAGTGAATTAAGTTAAATGGTGGGTCAAAGTTTGCCATCAGTTCTCTCCACCCAACTGCCCTCACTTTGAGTATCCTGGAATTATCCATGGTTATTCCACTGTCTCCCACTAACCCTCACATTACTGCACTGCACTTGGATCTTCCCATCTTTCTCCTGAACTGTTACAGTGCTCCTTCTTGGTCTCCCCTCTTCCAATCTCTCTCTCCAATCCTATTCTTTATTTTTCATATGGCTTTGAAGTTAAGAACCTAAATAACCCAAATCTGATCATTTTATCCCCCTGCTCAAAAACCTTAATTGACCCTCTACTGCCTGTAGTATGACATGCATGAGGACTCCTCCACTTGGCATTTTAAAGCCTTCCTAGTTTGATTCAAACCCACCTTTACAGATTGCTTCATGTTATTCCCATTCACAAACTGTATCCAAGGAAAATCGTTGCCTGACTTTGATATGCCATTTCACCTTCGTTGTATGTCTCTTCATGGATAGGATGTGCTCTTGCTTGGAGTTGACTCTTCTCTCCTCATCCTCTTAGAGGTGATTCAACTGAAGTAACATCTTCTGCCCAAACGTTTTCTGGTTCCTGCAATTTTTAGTATTCTTTCGCTCCTCAAATTGCTTTGTATTTAGTTATCTGTGCATATGTTGTATGTGTCTTCTTCCCCACAGTGAATGTACAGTATGTGTGGATGGACTTACACAGCAGGTTGGCCATCCCACTGAGTAGTTCTATTCCAGTGACTCACAATGCTGTGGAGATTATCCTTGGTTCCCTAAGGCTATGCAAATAGAGTGTAAACTTTTAGCAGGTTCTACAGAACTAAGGCTTGAAGTACAGTCCTAGAGTCAGATCATGGTTTTGTTTTGATTTTTTTTTTAAATCTGTCCCACTTATTCCACCACAACTATAAGCTACTTGAAGTCAAGAACTTTTTGTTATTTTTTTTTTGCTTTATGGAGGGGGAGGGCAGGGCAATTGGGGTTAAATGACTTGCCCAAGATCACACAGCTAGTAAATGTTAAATGTCTGAGGTCAGATTTGAACTCAGGTCCTCCTGACTCCAGGGCAGGTGCTCTATTCACTGTGTCACCTAGCCACCCCTAGAACTTTTCTTTTGATCTCATATTTTTAGTGCCTAGCATTTACTCAATTGAGTGTTCAATTGAAGTTCAGATACATCTGGGGAGATAGCATTGCAAAACAGCAAGTCCAGGGGGTCACTATGTTGGTGCCAGCTTCAGCTTTAGGAACTTTCACCTCATGGACAGTGGAGGAATCAAATGGCTGATCAGGCAAAGATGGAAAGACCCTCCTTCACTGCCGGATGTGGGGCCCATGTATGCTTAGCCAGTTTCAGTCCCTGACTGTGGCTGACAGTGAGGTGGGGTCCCAGATAAACTGAGACCTGGGAAAGACTCTTAATTTAGAAAGGCCAAGGTCACCTATTGCATTCTGGGATATTGCCAGTCTTTTATCTTGTCACGGATGACTTAGTGCAGCTCTGCCTCACTTAAATCAAATTCATGAGCAAGTCAAGACATTGATTGGCTTTGTGATATCTTTGGTCCTTTGAGAACCAAAGAGAATAAGAGTAACAAGAAGATGCTTAATAAATACCCTATATATGCTGGGTGCTTAATAAATGCTTATTGAATTAACTAGGAGAGTAGGGGGGTTTCCTTGTGCTCACCAAGGCACCCATCCTTCTGATAAATGTTTAGAATCATAGAATGGAAGGAACTTTAGAGATCAACTTGTCCAAGATTCTTGACTGTTTTTTGTGGCATGGACCCTATTGCAATCTGGTGAAGTCTATAAATCCTTTCTCAGAATGATGTTTTTAAATGAATGACAAAATATATAGGGTTGCAAAAGAAAGCAATTACATTGAAAAAGTCATAACAAAAATTTAAAACCAAGTTCAAGGACTCAATGTCCACTCTTTGTCCATCCCTGATCTAGTACAACTTGTGGCATTTTAAAAGACAAGAAAAAAGTTAAATGACTTGCCCAAGAACACACAACTAATTAATGGTGGATCTATAATGGGAAGAAGTCTCAAATCTCTAGTCTAGTACCTTTTTCACTTTATCACATTTGCCTGCTAGGCTCACATCAAACTCCTTAGCCAGATAATAACAAAAGGCTGGTTTCTAATCCTTTCAGGTTGACTCACTACATCTTATGAAAGGTAATCCCAGAGCCACTCTAATTTCTCTCTATGTGGAAAGTCTGTGGATTTGAAAATTCAAGGATCTGAGCTAGAGGGGACTGATTTCTTTCTCTTTTTTGCTTTTTTTTTTTTTGGAGGGGAGAAGGCAGGGCAATTGGGGTTAAGTGACTTGTTCAAGGTCACATGGCTAGTAAGTGTTAAGTGACTGAGGCTGAATTTGAACTCAAATTCCCCGGACTCCAGAGCTGTGTTCTATTCATTGCACCACCTAGCCACCCCAGGAACTGATTTCTTGAGCCACTAACTTTGTGGAGTTCAGTAGATGCAAATCAAGACAAGAAGTCATTAAACATCTACTGTGTACAACAGAGATAGCTCCTTACTAAGGAAAGTTTTCATGGTGGCAAACTTGAAATTGATGTGTCTTATCCTACTGATGAGTGATTTTCCCCTTAAGTGTAAATCTGAGCATGTCACTACAATCCATGTTTTCTCTAGGATCAAATATAATCTCCTGTCCTGTTTGATTTTCAAAGCCTTTCACAATCTGGTCCAAATCTATCTTTCCTGCCTCATTGTAATTTAATCTTCTCTCCAAGCTTTATAATCCAGCCCAATTGACTTTCTTTCTGTTCCTCACATACTATGCTCCATTTCCTTGTCCTGTGCCTTTGCAACCATCATTCCTCAGGCCTGAAATGCACTCCCTCTAAAGGGAAACTAGGGAATCCCTCTCTTTCTTCAAGGCATAGCTCAAGCATCACCTTTTTCACAATGCTTTTTCTGATCCATGAACTATTCTTTCTGTATCTCCCTAACTACCTTGCATCTGTACTGTGATATTTTTAATTTTGAATAGCATATTTTGTGTGTGTGTGTGTGTATATATATATATATATATATATATATATATATATATATATATATATATATAATCTCTTCTACCTGTCCATGCTATGTAAGATATTTGAGGGTAGGGAGTGTTTTTTTCTGTTTTTTTTCTATCCCCATATCCTAGAAAAGTGCTTGCTACATAGTAGGTACCAAATATTGGTACATAATAAGTAATAGATAATTTAATAAATACTTGTTCATCATTGATTGACAAAGAATAAAATCAAAGTCATCAGTTTCAGGGTAGAAAAAATTTTCTCATCAGTCTTGTGCTTATATGCTTCACCTATATACCCTATAATTGGAGTGTAGAGCTTGGCTAAGAGCTTGCATATGCCCAGGTCTACTTCCACTTCCCATTCTCAAGCATGCTTGAAGCAAATGGACACTAAGGGTTATGAAATATTCTAACAACCCAAAGAGGATTAAGAAAAAATGTTATAGCTATCCTTCTGGGAAATCTCCAAAGCAGTCCTAAATATAAGTCAAATTCTTAATAACATGGTCTCTTCAAGTCCCTATTAGTTTAATGATTCTATGACTGATTAGCACAATGAATTCCTTAATTGCTTAAATGCTAATTTGTTATGTACTGAGATATCCAAGAAATCAATCATCAAACAGAAAGGATTTTATGAAGCACCTACTAGGTGCCAGATATTGTGCCAAGCACAGGGACACAAATATTAAAAAGTGAAACAATCCTTACCCTAAAGGGACTTTTACATTCTGTTGGGGAAGGCAACCTGTGATAGATAGAGAGGTAGGGGTATAGATATAGATATAGATATAGATATAGATATAGATATAGATATAGATATATAGATATACACACATACACACATATATGTATATATACACATATACACACAGACAGATGCACATATGTGTTGTATGTGTGTGCATATGTACATGCATGCACCCATGAAATGCATATACATGTGTATATATGAGCATATATTTGATTCACAGGGCTCACTTACATTTATATACATATGTATGCATTCATATAGAACATGTGATTTGGTTGGTATTAAGGAACTTCTTGGATGAGAAAATTTCAACAAGTGTGGGCATATTTGATCTTGCAATTTTTTTGTCCTAGAAAGCTTTCCATAACACTCAGAGGTTAAATCGCATGTTTTAGTAGAGAGCTAGATTTAACCTTAAAAGACCTGGATTCAAGTCTTATCTTGCAATACTGGCTATGTGATCTTAGGCAAGTCACTTAACCTCTCAATGATCTTACCAACTCTCTAAGCATTATTCTCCTGGGAATCCATGAATAGAAGATAGATAGATAGACAGACAGATAGACAGACAGACAGAGATAGATAGAAACATACATAAATACATACATAGAAAAATGTATAGATATAGATAGATGGAAAATAGAAAAAAGATATAGATACATAGTTATATACATAGACACTTTGATAGGTGATAGATAATTATATTTCAATATAATTGGGTTCTTTTGTAATCCTATGGATTTTAATACATTTTAAAAAATATTCTGACAATGTGTCCATAAGATTCACCAAAATGCCAAAAGAATCCATGTCCCAAACAGAATCCTTGTCTAAGATAAGTTACAGAAAAGGTAATTACATGTGCTTGCATATATGATTATGTAAAAAAAAAAAGATAGTTGAAAGGGTTCATGTAGAAGCCAGAGTGTGTTATTTTGAAAGGGAATAGGTGTTTTAAGACTCCGAGGTGACAAGGGAGTCCATTTTAGGTCTGCAGGACAGTCTATGCAGAGTTGTGAGACTTTCAAAATACTAGAAAGTGTGGATGGAAGCAGTGAGAACCACTGAAAATGTTGAGTCATTAACTTCCACCAATTCAGTTATTATAGAGACAATTTTAAGTTTCTGGGATAGAGGTAAATGAAGAGCAGAGATGCAACTTGATACTGGGAATGTTTGCTCCATCACACACTTACTATGGGAATTGTACACAAGGAATTATGGTCAGTTTTTGGCTCTCTGGTTGTAGCAATAGCAAAATGTATTGGTTTTCCTTGGAAGCCACAATCTGTCATGCCTCAGCAGGCTGCTGGTGTCCTCCTTCCAGCAGGGTCCAGACCCGAAGCACCAGAATGGTGTAGGAATCAGTGTAGCGCCTTGCATCATGTGGTGTGTGATTAATCTTCTCTGATTTTACATGTCTACAAATGGTGTTAGTGGTCATAACTGCAAACTATTGCTATTTTTATTGGTCTGGGATGGCAGTGTTTGCGTTAGAGCATCTGCAATAGCAAACACTTCTGCTAGGTTGGAAAAATAATGAAGATCTAAGTGAATTTAAGATGGCATTTTGTGAATTGCACTAAAATGCTGCTAGATTTTTATTTGTTTTACTGTTAATGCTGCATTGAAGAAATAGTCATGCTGCGGTAAGGATTTTTTTTTTACCCCCCACTCGGTATCTCCTTCTCCTTTGTCTTTCAAAGAACCTTAATTCTGGGTGCATTTTTAAAATTCAGGCGTCAAGATGATACTATATGAATATAACTTTTTAAAAATACTCTAAAAGGGAAGTAAATGCACAAGCAGAAGGCTTTATAATACCATCAACTTCTCTGGGTTATGCCAAAGTTGTATTTTTGCTTTATTACCTACATACATTCTAATTTTCTTAAAATAGGTTTAACGGCATTTCTAGTATTTATATCACAGTCTTTTCTGATTAAAATGCCCCTTCCCTAAAGCCCAGGAATTAAATCATCCCTGATAGAGAGAACACATCAGACTATATGCAGTATACGGTGCTCAGCATTCTACCCTCACGATGCCCCACTTCTGTCAAGAGACAAGAAGTATATTTCATTTTTTGTCATCTGGCATCAAGGCATTCAAATTTCCTATGACTGTTTGCTTATTAGATTAATTTCTAATCAGTGAGATCTTGGGTCAAATCCCAATTCTGCCACGTTTTACTTATGTAAAGTGAGGTGATTAACCTCTCAGGCCTCAGTTTCCTCTTCTGTAACATGATGAAGTTAGACTAGATGACCTCTAAGTCCCAGAATTCTATCCCTATATCTGTGCCTCAGTGCTCCTACAAAGAGTTATTACACCGTTCAGATTTTGGCTTTTTTCAGTGGTCGTTTCACTTACTTTAGTGTAGTTGAGTATGTTTTTCTCTTTTCTACTATTTTCACTCCCTATCATTTCATAAGCCTTTTCATGTTTCTCTGAAAGGCTCATTGCAGTTGTATTCTGTAACATTTCTATGTAAGTGTGTTCAGTTCTGCCTTGAACACTCACTTTGTTTCTTTTTCTTCATGTGTTTTAAGAAAGTGGGCACTGTACTGTGCTCACCTAATTGAACTAAAAAGAAACTGATTTTTATTTGAAAAGGGGGGGAGGCAAGCCACTCCAGTATCTTTGCCAAGAAAACCCCAAATGGGGTTACAAAGAGTCTTACACAATTGAAAAATGACTAACCAAAATCATAACAATATAGCTAACATTTACATAGCACTTGTCTTCCAGGCACTATACAAGCACTTTACAATTATCATCTTATTTGATCCTTACAACAGCCCTGGGAGGTAAATGCTATTATAATTACCCTCGTTTTAGAGACGAGGAAACTGAATCAAGCAATGGTTAAGTGACTTGCCCAGAGTCACCCAGCTAATAGATGTCCGAGGCTGGATTTGAACTCGGGTCTTCCTGTCTTCCTGACTCCAGATTGGACACTCTCTCCAGTAAAAAACAAATTCAATGCAGCATTCTTTCTGTTGCTGTGCATGCAGATTTTGAAAAGCATATTTTTATATGCTAGATGAAACTTATGATGATCTAGATATTTGGCTATCTAGCCAAACCGGACTTTTCTAGGTTCTGTAAACCTACCTTGTGTTGACAAGCCTATGCTCATAAACAACTCCCCAACCTGTTATTGTCCGTTGAATTCAAGCCAGGCTTTTAAAGTACAATATAAAAGCCATACCCTCTGTGAAGTCTTCTCCAATCATGCCTTTCGATGATGAATTCCCCTCCTTGCACATTGATAACATTTATTATTGTAATTATTATTTTGCCATCCTCTAATTCATGTATTAAATAAGATTGTGCACCATAGTCATTGATTTTTGTGTCTTACCCCCATCCTATAATGTTGGCTGTGTGAAGGCAGGCATTTGTCTCCCCTGGGCATCATAGCTGCTCTATTGACTCATAGAGTGTGTGGCACACATTAGGTATTTTACAAAGGTTTGCTGAATGAAGGATCTAATGTCAGCTGCTAACAACAGCATCGTGTATTCAAATGCCCAGCTAAGAAGACGGTTGGGCATTTCTCTCCAGTGGAGAAGAATGTCATTTCAAACCTAAACCAATTACAGAGTTCAAGCATCTTCCATATTTGTGATAGCAAATACTATTGGGAGGGTGTAAAAGCCTACTTCATTATTCTATATGTCACTAAGCAGAAGCTGCATTTTTTTAAGAATCCTTTTTATAAAATTTCCTTTTGTTCAGCAGCTGCTGGCTTTGTGCAGACACTTTGGTTGCCATGATATGTGTGTGTGTGAGTGTGTGTGTGTGTATGTGTTGTGAAGAGAGGGGGGGGAAGCAGACTTCATTTGCTATGTTCTGATTGGTAGATTTAACATCTTCCGCAGGCCACGCAAGAGCCCCAAGCTGAGACGTTACCATGGTAAATCAAAATATGGCATTTGATTGGTGGAATTCTGGAGCAGGTACAATTGCCTTAATCAACTCCAGGAAAGTTGAGGCCATCTGGTTTTGACTCACCTGGAAGTAATTTACCACCCCAGGTGCAAAAAATTACCATGAGGTCAGTAAAAGTAAAGCTGCCAGAAGATACTCCAGCAGAGGATGAAATAACAGCAGTGTCATGGAAATTTTTATCTGTTTGTTTTTACATTTTTCAAGCTTGTGAAAGTGAGGGGCTGATTGTGCAGACCAGAGCCAAGAATAGACTTGGCAGATATGGTGCCATCTAGTTCCAAATAGCCAAGCTAGTGCCCATCCATCTTAGCCTGCAAGAACTGAGTAACCATATACTGCCCCTTCTACTATATCCCCACCCTTTTATTTGGGGGGAGTGTCATTTTGAATGACTATTCTAAGGACTAAAAATGCCTGTGAATTTATTTGAAGTGTATGCGTGTGTGTGTGTGCATGAGTCTGTATATGCATGTGTGTGTCTGTGTGTGCATGTGTGTGTCTGTGTGTGCATGTGTGTCAGAGGCTTTGAAAAGCTGACAGACAGTATGGCTTAGAGGAAGACATGAGAGATTTAGAGTGAGGGAATCTATGTTCCAGTCTTACTCTTCATCTCCCTGCTATGTCATCATGGGTAAATCAGTAATCTTTTGCATTTTATTTCTGCATCTATGAAATGGGAATCATGCTATTTATACAACTCATAAAGTGTGATATGAATGTGAGTTACTATAAAGCCTAGAGATTTCCTTTCAAGTTTTTTTTTCCTCAAATAGCACAAATCTATATGTGAGGTGGAGTTGGCCACTTGATTCTTTAGCTTTTTCATGGTGGAATTGGGTGTTGCTATAGCCAATAAAAAGTGAAAGTGGAAAGAACTCTGAAGCACTGGACTTTTGGAGTAGTTAGGAGGATTTATTTGACTAATATGACATTGATTTGTTTTGGCTGTACTTGAAATGTGCAGTCATTGCAAGTCAATAGAAATGAAGTCTCTTATTGAGCAGTGATGGTCACAGAGTATATTATCCTGAGAAATGGAAGGTAAAAGTATGGGAGAGAATGTGGAGAATGACAAAGGGTGCTAGTGTCTTTTGTGTGGCAGAGGAGACGGGGTATTGGGATGTGTCTGAGGGAATATTTGAGTGAAATGATGTGGACAAGCTAAAAAGAAAGAAAGAGACTGCACAAGCTTGTGATCATGTTCTTGAAAGCAATTATCCTAAGTGGGCAGTCAGTCATTAGCCCTGTTTCCCAGCACCTTCTGTGGGGGAGGATGGGTCGTTTGAAATGGAAGTGAAGAGAACCGCAAAGAAGGTAAAAGGGTAGCTTGATATGATTGCTGGAAGCCTTGCAGGAGGTAAGGGAGAGATGGGGCTCTTCATCTCCTTCTTCTGGTTTTGTGCTAAGTAATATGATGAGTCTGAGAAGCAGTGAGAAACAGGGGTCAAACACAGAGGTCAAGAAAGTTGTAATGCTTCACTAGAAGATAATTAATGTCCCAGAAAAGATCCGCCTGTGTGACTGTGGATTGTGTTCCTGCCTCAGGTTGGAGGAGAACTTTATCTGATCTGGTCCTAACTTCAGAGCTGTGTCTAGAGTTAAACTCAAGCCATTGGACAGGGCGTTCTCTTTGTTAGCTTTGCCTTTCACAGAGATGAAGAGGTAGAATTATTCCCTTAGATTACTGATTCTTTTAGATCACTGATTCTGTTCCCCAGAGGCCAGGTCAGAAAGGGGAATTGAAGTATAATTCTTCCTATTACTTAAAGGAGTCCTTTTGGAATACAAACATATATAGCAATCTCTTCAGCATTAGAATCTTTATCTCGCAGCCTCTCTTTCTGAGAGAGTGAGCATGGCAAGTAAAATCAAAACAACTCCTTTTATCATTTTCCCCACTAACCCTGAAAAAGCTTCATGATTCTGCTTCTGGTGCTTGCTACCCATGTGCCTGTGGCTAATTCACTTAATGGCCCTTAGTCTCAGTTTCCTCATCTGTAAGATGAGATTGGATTAAATGGTTTCTGAGAAACGTCTTCCAAATTCAGATTTGTGAGTCTATGATTTCCTCCAAAGTAGAGTCAGAAACAAAAATCACTTAGCTTGGCTAATTTGCTATACTCTGTTTTGGGAAGTAGAATGTGTTGTAGAGCAGAGCATTATGGGTAATCCCATACAATTAGCTAGAAAAGCAAACTGATTAAACAAACTGGAGTGTCTCTAAACATGATGGAGGGTCCAGGGGGCACCTAGATGTGGGAAGATTTAGCAAACAACCACTACAAATCTAGATAGGTTGATTAAACACTGGTTAAGGGGAGAAGGTAAGGTACTAATCTCCTAAGTGATTACAGGATCTAAATAGCACAGACAAAATATTTCACCATCTAAGAAAGCACCAATGTGAATAATTCCTAAAACTAATTAAGGAAAGATACAAGATGAATAAATAGGAATAATGGGTTAACAGTTCAATTTAATTGAGTAAGTATTTCTTAAGTCAATCAACAAGCATTTATTAAGAGTTCACTATGTGTTAGGCACTTGCTATGGATGAATAAAGTGTCAACTGTGCAGAGACCTCTGTGCAAGGTGCTGGAGTGTCATAATGTTTAAATAAAACATGCTCTCTACCCTCATGGAAACTAGGGGTGATATGGCATATATGCAAAAGCATATGTTACAAAATAACACATAGTATATTCATTAGAGAGGTGTAAAACTAGGTTCTATGTGTGGTCTGAAAAGGGAATGTGCATAAAAATATGGAATAGCTCATGAATATGTATGTCATCTTCCAGTAAAATAAAGTCACATTTTTGCATAAGAGAGGCAGCTAGGTGGTACATTGAGTATTGGGTGTGAAGTCAGGAAGACCTGAGTTCACATGCGGTCTCAGATATTTCCTTGCAGTGTGACCTTGGGCAAGTCACTTAACTCTGCCTCAGTTTCCTCAACTGTAAAATTGGAATAATTAAAGCACCTAGCTTCCAAGGCTTTTAAGAGGATCAAATGAGAAAATATTTAATGAAATACTTAATATAGGTGCTGGGCACATAGCAGTTAAATGATTATTTCCTTCCTTCCTTTCTTTTTTTCCTTCCTTCCTTCCTTGCTTCTCCCACTCATTCAACCAACATTTACTTAATGAATACCAAATATTTACAAGGAAGAGCTTAGTTGCTGTGCAGATATAATAATACCTTTCCCTCAAATAATTTATAGAAGAAAAGGGAGATAGGACATGTACAGAAGTAACTGGAATATAAGAGAAGATGAAAATCAATATGTAATATTAACTACCCTAATCCTTCTGCCCCCTCAACTCCCCCCAACTGCCTGCAGGCAGTCTCTTACATTTCACCCCTTTCCTAGGGTTCTTTGGCACCACTAAGAGGATTTGGAGGATCTAGTCTCTACCACTGACTCAAGGCCCTATCATTCTGTTGCTCCTAATTTTAGGGCTTCAAGGACCCCAGTTCCATTTAATCACTTAACAGTGATTAAGAAGAGAAGCTTTTAGAAAGGAATATTTACTTTGAAATTATAACCAGAACAACCACACAAACATTCCCACTAACACCCTGGAGGCACAATCCCCCTCTTATTTCTTATGTCTCTAGAGAGGAGGGAACAATTCAGTTCAAAGCTTAGCCCAGTTCCTATATACCATTAGTCTCATCAGGTTCCAAGTCCAGAACCTTCCTAGGCTTATTTCTGGAGCCTCACCTTCTTAGGGTTTCCCTGTTGGACCAGCAGCAACATCCAACTTGGAATCATGGTTCCTGGGTTGTTATGAATCAAGTTCTTTGGACTCTTGGTTCTCCACTCCTTATTCTATAATTGAAAAGGAAAGTGAAAGAGACAAAAATGCAAGCCTATTTCTTGGGGCTACAGGGCCAAAGGGGAAGGAAAAGTTTCCCCTTTCTCCAACTCTGGTTTAATGCATGGTGCCAAGGTGATTGAGATCTTCACTGGGAAGAGAGATCAACATTGGGCCAGTCTGTCAGCATTCTCAAATTATGTGGTAGGGGAACACACAACATATTCTCTCAGAAGTTTTTGGCATTTCCCACTCGGACGGCTATTTTAGGTGATCTGAGTATGAAACAAAGCTTGGCATTTATAAGAAGCAGAAACAAAGGAGGGATTCAAAGGATAGTGAAAAAAAGATTTCTTGGAAAATGGAACAATTTGAGCTGAACCTTGAAGGATGGATAGGAGGATTTAATTCTAAAGTGGTTGGGGGGGCATAAAAACTATTTTGATAAGTCTGTACTCCAACTTTCAAGATTTCTTTCACTTTATGATTTCTATAGATGAGTTCTTTCCCTGGACAATGACTCTGCTTGGCCCACAAAGTGTATTGAAATAAGTACTGCTTACAAGTAGATGCAATGCATGGGCAAGGACTAAAGAATTTGTGATGCATGAATTTAGTGGAATATTACTGTGCTGCAAGATATAATGAACAGGATGAATGGGAAGCATGGGAAGATATATGAACCAATACAAAGCTAAGTAAAAAGAACTAGAATAACAATATAGAAAATGATGACAATTTGAATGGAAAGAATAACAGCAACAAACCAATAGAAACTGAATGATGTGAAATACTAATGACCAAGCTTATTCCCAAAGAAGAAAAATGAGGAATCACCTCCCTTCAGGACCTAACACAATATAATATCAGACTTTTTTTTGAGAAAGGAAGGCAAGGCAATTAGGGTTAAGTGACTTGCCCCATATACTTGCTTCAAGTATATGAATCTGGATTTGAACTCAGGTTCACCTGATTCTAGGGCCAGTGCGCTATTTATTATGCCATCTAGCTACCCCCAAGACTTTTTCTGATATGTTCATTAGTTTTGAACTCTCTCTCTCTCTCTCTCTCTCTCTCTCTCTCTCTCTCTCTCTCTCTTTCTCTTTCTCTCTTTTCCTTGAAAATGGATATGTAGGCAATATAAAAACATTTATTTTTAAATGAGTATTACTTTGTATGTAGGTAACACCAAATTGTATTTTGCTACATTTTAGTTATGGGTCAAATTTGAGAGATGGGAGGGAGGAAGAGAGAGAGAGAGAGAGACAGACAGAGAGAGAGAGAGAGACAGAGAGAGAGAGAGAGAGAGAGAGAGAGAGAGAAGGGGGGAGGGGAGGGGAGGGGAGAAATGGTGAGGGAAGATAAAAAAGGAGGAGAAAAAGACAAAAAGAGGAGAGAGAGGGAGACAGAAAGTTAGACCGAAATTTTTATTGCTTCCCTGGAATGTAGAATTCCTACTTTTGAATTTCTGCATTCCTAACATTACACTGGATTTCAGTCTGGGGCTTGGTTGCCATTGTGCTCATGAGCATGCTTGAGTATTGGGATGTTTTTCTTCTCAAAGAACAGGGTGATAGGGTTTGATCTTCCTCCTCTGGCATAGCAATGCACTGAGTGTATAGTGCATGCTGTTGGAGAAGCAAACATATGTAGCTGTTCCCTTTAGGTCATTAATAATTCTAAAAGGGATGCCTAGTAACCCTTGCTTTCACTCGCAGCCATTGGAACTTATGACATTTTCTAATTCACTCCATTGGAAGAGATACCAGGATTCCATCCCCATTCTAATGTGGTTCTTCTAAAATCTACCCTGTATCTCAGCTCCTACCTACCTTAATGCATCCATCCTCCTTCCCCCCTAATATTATTCTGGTTATGCATTAGTTCTGTCTGCTGCCTCAGACTCTATACAGTCTACAATTATATTTCAAGAAGTAAGCCAGTCATTCAGTACAATGAGAAAGAGGGTAAAAGGGTCAGGATGAATGGGAAAGGAAAGTATAGTAGGACCTAAATTTCTAAGATGAAAGGCACCATAAAATCCTGTTTCCTGTGCATTTATCATAATGTCCATATTTACTCATAAGCCTGCATTAGGTAGGGCTCTCATCAGACCTAACAAGTTCTATTTAATTCAACAAGCATTGTTGGATAGCCACTATGAAAAATGATCTGTTCTAGGTCCTGAGGAACAATGATGGCTCTGCCCTCAAGAAGCTTAAATTTAGTAAGGCTGGGATAAAACAAATACACAAATAACTATAATTTAAATTCATTATATACAAGAAAGTAACATGAGAGATTCAAGAAAATCAAAATAACTTATGGCTGGAGGGATCGAGGAACTTTTCATAAGAGGCAATTCCCCAATCAGGCCTAAAGAAAGATAAGGATTTCAAAAAGCAGAGAGACAAAGGGAGACTACTCTAGGCATGGAAGACATGGACCTTTATTGTTGTTTGGCCATTTCTGTTGTGTTTGACTCTGTGACCCCATTTGGGGTTTTCTTAGCAAAGATGCTGGAGTAGTTTGACATTTCCTTCTCCAGCTCATTTTAAAGAACTGAGGGTTAAGTGACTTGCCCAGGGTCATGCATCTAGTAAATATCCAAGAATAGATTTGAACTCAGGAAGATGAGACTTCCTGACTATAGGGCTGGTGCTTTATCCACTTTGCCATCTAGGTGACCAGACAGCAGATAGCAAGAGCTTTGAGGGTGGGAAATGAAAGGACAATATAGGGGAATGGGGGATGGTTCAATTTATTTACAATGTGGATCTGTGAAAGGAAGTAATATATGCTAAGGCTGGAAATGCTGGATGGTGCCAGATAAGTTGGGCTTTGGGGGGTCAGGGTAATGAGATTGTATTTTATTCAGTAGGCAATTGGGAGTCATGGAAGAATTTTGATCTGAGGAGTGACATGATCCTATTTTTAGGAAGATTACTTTGTCCGTGACATTGAAGATGAATTAGAAAGAGGGTTGAACAGGACTGGAAGGACAGTGATTGTGTTTTCAGCAAAGTACAAAGGAAGAGACATCAATGAGGAGATTATTGAAGTAGTCTGGAAAAAGGGAATGAGAGCCTAAGTTAGGGTAGTGGTAGGGGAGGAGAATGTACTATCCAGAAACATCCTGAAGTTCTAGGCTCACAAAATAGAAGGAGCCAAGGATTCTAACAGTCTTCTCAACCATTAAATATATCAGGAACAGGAGACAGTGGTGGAAATGGAGTTGACAGAGGTTGGCAAACTGCTTTTTTCTCCAATATTTATTGAACAATGCTTCTCACTTCACATACAGTGTTAGATGGCTAATGATGGCTACAGCTTTTGGTCCCAGTGTGGCACCAAGTCAGTAATATGAACCTGGAAAACTCTGGCATGACAATCAGCAGTGATTTCAGCATTAATCTAGCCCCAACCCCTTTCTTACAGCATGAAGGGGTTAATGCACACAGATGGCTACAAAACCCCCAAGCAGTCAGCATACTGTAAAACCATATTAACATTACTGTTTTTTGAATACCGTGTCTTGTAAACCCCAGGATATGACAAGCCTCTTTAGAATTGTCTCTGATTGTGTTGTGGATTCCCCATAGGGAAGGGGGAGGGACGGATTAAAGGGCAGATACTGTGAGGAGTGGGGGAGGGGCGTGGCAACCCAAAACATACACTTAGAAGACTTTAGGAAGAATAAAGATTCTTAACCACATATACATGTGGTTTATTTCTTGCTTTTGGAGACTGTCCTTGTATGTATGACATAGGTAGTTAAGATTTGGGGAGGGGGGGGGTCACTACCTCAGACGATCTGATTGTTGTGAACCATGTGCAAATAACAATTCTCCATATATATATTTTCAGAGAAGTACCAAGCAGCGATGAGATAGGAACTGAAGACAAGTGCAGACTTTCTGGCGGGATGCCATTATGGTCATGTCAGAACATCCTTCCATGCTCAGATAAATCTTTCTCATTATCATTCTTATTTTTAGTTTTATCAATGCTGGGAAGCCTGTTTCAATCAGAAGATTCTGTGTACACAGATACTCTTGCCGCATCCCCAGGAGAGAGATGTGTGTGTACATCCCTGTGTGTCCCTCTCTGTCTCTCCTCCACTCTCCTCCACTACAGTAACTCTCCATATTCTGTGTGTGCGTGCGTGCGTGTGTGTGTGTGTGTGTGTGTTCCTTCTTGCTGAGAAGAGTAGGGGTTTTCCCTGGGGATTGCTTCTGAGAGGAGCAAATTTTTAACAAACACTTTTAGAAAAGTTGTTCTATGACCAGCTCTAGAGACGGTGTCATTTCAGAAAAATGAGACAAGCTTAAGAGTCTAGCCCACAGGCACAGTATAGAGCCTGCCAATGTACTCCCTAGGCTCAGAGGACGGATGTGTAAGTGTGACTTGCTCTGAGTACCACAGGGTTTTCGGTCATTTGCATAAGAAAACAGAATTTGGCAGTTCTCTGAGCTGAGGTTTTCTATCTTAAAGAGGCGTCATGATAAAAATAGGGAAATGCCACAGACATATTTCTATTTAACAAGGAAAAAAATAATCCTAAGAACTTTCTCTTCTGATTTATTTTGGGAATTTTGAATAAAGTACTTATGGCTAGGTCTCAGTTTACCCATCCAGAAAACTAGGGACAGAAATTCTTTCTTATTTCATGGGCTTTCTGTACAATCTAATAAAACAACTTGGATAATAATCACCCAATGGAAATGAAACCAGTCCCATGGAGGGGAGAATGCAAAAGGAAAAGACTAAACATTTCTAAGTGTTTACTATGTGTCAGGCCCTACCATTGGGGATAATCATTTGCAAAAGTCACTTTGACTCCACTAATTTTTTTTTTGGAGGGCAATTGGGGTTGACTTGCCCAAGGTCACATGGATAGTTTTGTTTGTGTGTGTGTTAAGTGTCTGAAGCCGAATTTAATCTCAGGTCCTCCTCACTCCATGGCCAGTACTCTATTCACTGTGCCACCTAGCCGCCCCTGACTCCTCTGATTTAAAAAAGAAAATTTTCATTGGGAATGGAAAGTCATGAATATTGTAAAGAGAAGATGTAGCTCTTTTGCCTTGCTTATAGACAGGTGAAATGAGAAATATAGAATGACTGAAATAGCCTGGGCGCACATTCAAAGTGGCTTGACCTGGAGCAGTCCTTAAAATCTTTGGGCCAAAATTCCACAAAGATGTTCTCTGAGCAAACCATTAAAGCAAATTCAGCTCTAAAGAAAGCATCGTTAGTTTTCTTGTCTGATAGCCTGGACTCCTGTGTGGCCTAAGGTTGAATACTGAGGCCAGAGTAAATGCTGGTTTGTGGGATCTGAGCTACTCTCCTGATGGCGGAGAGGAAGGGGCTGCTGGAGAGATACCCACGAAAACCTTTCACTTGTCAGCAGCTTCTCTGTTCTATCCTTAGCTTCTTCAGTCTGCTAGAATCTCTGCCAGGGTGACTATTTCTGCTTTGATAGGCCATAAACCAATATAGGAGCAGTTGAGACTACTGGAGTCACTGTAACTCTCTAAATTACCACACAGCATTAGATAGGGAGGGTATGAGAAGGGTCTGTTTATGGATTTCTGCACCACTGGGCAGTTTTTTCTTAGTATAGACTGTGATCTGAATACATGTTAGCAGTGTCACTGAGTCAGTTCTAATTGGCTGAGACGGAGTCTTGAAATGTCAAAGAAAGATTTATCATCTCTCAGAACAGATTCTCCTGTAACCAATCTTGCTATAGGCCACTGGATAATAGCTTGTATGGAAAACAATACCCAACCCCTTATGCCTTTTTATTTCAACACAGTCTTTGTTTTGTTGTAGAGGTAAAAAGGAACCAAGAGGAAGATGGCAATCCTTTGACCTGATTTTTAGACTGTTTGGCAAAGTAAAGGACAGAGCAGATTTGGGTAGGGGATGACAGTCTCCATTTTTTTTTCCCTGTGCCGTTTTCATTGACATCTAGTGGGAATTTGAGAGTCAGATCCTTAGAGAAACTTCATTTTTTGGCTTGTAAGATAATATGGAACTTAACATCCAATGTCTCTTGTTACACCCATATCTATACGTACATTTTATAAAATCGTAATCTTGGATTTGGAAAGGGCTTCATAGATCATCTAGTACCTGGTAATAGAGGTTCTTAACCTTATTTTATTCATTATGGGCTGCATTGGCAGTCTGGTGAAGCTTATGGATCCCTTTTCAGAATGATGTTTTTAAATGTATAAAGTAAAATACATGGGATAACAAGGGATGCCAAAGGTTGGTGGAAATAAGCATGTATTTTTCCCATTCAGCCTCACAGACCCCCTGAAACCTATCCATTGAAGACCTGGGGGTCTGTAGAACCTCATTTAAGAACCACTAATATATTTCAACCAGTATCTGATAAAAAAAATGCCTTTATTATCTTTCTGACAAGTAGCCTTCTTGTTTTAGCTTGAAAATCTCTGGTAGTAGGAAAACTCTGCCTTCTAAGGTAGCCTCTGCCACCCATGCTGCCCAAGCTTTTGGAAAACAGCTCTGATTGTTCCAATGTTTCTCAGTATTTATAGCCTAAATCTTCCTCCTTGCTGTTTCTACTCACTGCTCCTAGTTCTTCCTTATGGCACCAAGAAGAATAAATTTAATTCCTCTTCCAAGTGACAACCCTTCAAATATTTGAATACTACAATCATGTTCTCTTTATCTCATCTTCTATTATCTAGACTCAGCATCTTCAGTTTCTTTGGCTTAGCTCTTATAGTTCATTATCTCAATTACTCTCAGCCTATGTTTAGTTCCCTAAGAGAATACCTTCCTATTTTAAAATAGTCTTTTCCCCCCTTAAACTGGTCTCAACACCAATAATTTATAACCCAGAAACTCATAAATTATGAAAAACACAAAAAGGAATCCTATTGATCTTATTTGAAATAATCAACAATTTATTCCAGAGTGTCCATGGTATTCCCACTTCCTCCCTGCAATTCAATGTAGCTCAGCAAATGTCTTACCCTTTCTCTTACCCTTTCTATCATTTTATACATATATGACATGTTTGAGAATGAGTAAATGATAAACTAAAGATCAGTCAAAATCATTGTTATGTATTGTATGAAATATACATATAGTATGTGTATATGTATGTGCATATTTGTATAGATACACATATATTTTCAACTCAACATGATTTTTTTTGTATGTAAAATAGAGAATACATTAGAATATACAATAGAAAATACAATAGAAAAAAAAGACTTTCTCAAGGAGTTAACATTCTATTGGGAAGAAGCGAATGGGTGGTACAACATATACAGAGATAAATTTATAAAAGCCATATATAAAAGCCCAGGTCGGAAGAATACTCCTTCTGACTTCCCTCCACTCTTTTAGCAAAAGCACCAGAGCACAGGATGATAACCTTTTTATAAATATTTTCCTTCTTTTTGCTGGTTGGACCTTCCTTCTTTTCTTGATTTTTTTTGTATTTTCTTTGTATATAATTTGTATCTCCTCATTGGTTTTATAGGTTTCAGCACCAATTCAGTATGTTCCCTGATAACTGATAAGGACATCTCCTATCATTGAAATGCATAGGGAGTAAAAACAAAGGAAAAGGAAATTGGCCAAAACTTTAAGCCCCTTTCCCATTCAACAGTATACAAGACTGTTTATAAGTACCCAGATTTATCTCATGAATGGGGAGAGTCCCCTTTCTTCCCCACATTCTTATAATATCTTTAATGTGCCAAGGGAGGAGGGGGCAGAAATGTCATCTTGAAGGCAGATAGCAGGAGAGAAGATATGGGATAAAGAGAGCTGATATCATCAGCCTCTAAATAACTAAGAGGTGGCCAAAAACTAAAGAGAAATCTCTTTCTGCCATTCGGTAACCTTGAACTTGTTGGCATCTAACTGAAGTAAAGCAAACAGTGATGACCCTAGTACATGTATAATCAATTATATGACCTCAATAAATAGAGTTTCTTTTTTTTAAGGCAACAGAAACAATATTATTGATTACTCCAACCAGACATATGCTAAGTAGATGCATTAAGCCTGCTTAATGAGGATCTGATGTTAAAACAGCTGTCCTTCAGTGGTAACCTGTGTTTGGTACCACCCCTGCTATTTAAGTATTTCTTTTCTTCCTCTAAAATTCTAAGTGTCTTTTTTTAGACCACTCATCAGAACTTGTTGCACCAATGCCATTGTGTAGGTTCCCTGCACTTACTTGCTCAGGGAGTTGTCCCCAAACAGAACAAAAGTTCTCTAAAGAGCCCTAGGTTGACATCAGCCTATGGTCAATGATTCTTGTGTGTGTGTGTGTGTGTGTGTGTGTGTGTGTGTGAGTGTGTGTGTGTGTGTGTTTCTTTTTCTTATCAGAGATAATGGGCTTATGAGCAAGATGGAGGTTCCTTCTTTACATACAATCCCTTGATTTATACCTGATGCCCCAGTGTGCACCTTTTCCATACTGCCTCCTGGAATGTGACTTCTTATCAAACAAGGAGCTAGTGAGCACCCACTCACATATGGTACTATCAAAGATATATTAAAAGACACAGAGAAGATCCTGTTCCTGCCTTCAAAGAAATAATGTAAATAGCACCTGGTATCATGCTGCAGATCCACAGGATGCTCAGTAAACGTTTATTGATAATGATCAGAAGCAAATATAAACTGTTATCTTTTCCCATCTTCCACATTCTCCTTGGCTCAGGAAATGTTTTGAAGCTGGAAACATGTTCTGCTATTTTATTTTGCGTTCATCAAAGATGCTTTATCAAGTAGAATTGACAGAGAAGGTTTGAAGGCTCATGTCTTCTGTTTAATCTCATTACTGGACATAGCAAAAGAAGAGGGCAAATATAAAACCACACCTGGTCCAGGAAAACTTTGGGTATCCTTCTTCAATTCCATTGAATATCTGTGGACCCATCCATCTAGTGTTTTCTGAGAATGCCAAATAAGGGCCATCCATGATGATGACACTCTATAGAGGCCACTGGGAACAAAGCATGCTAGCTGCTACAGAACATTATTCCATAGTGGATAAAAAGCAAAAGGTTTGGACTGTTAGTGAAAGCCAGAATCTAACCTCTATTGATTTGTAGGGCTCTGTGTTCTGCACAGCTCAACACCAGGGATATCAGGGTAACTGCTACTGGGTGACCCAAGCAGCAGGGACCAACCATTCCAAAAAATGAACAGCTTTTTCCAACACACAAATATCTTGCTAATTAGCAATTAGCTGTTAAGGGAAAAGAAACAAGGGGGGAGCAGAGGCTGAGAAATAGTCTCCTAAGAGACATGACAAAAGCTGCAGCACTTTCCTCACTTAAAGCAAGCCAGAGAGAAGCTGGGAGCCTTTTCATTTGGGCAAGATATCTCAGGCTATTTTTCTAAATGTTTTAGAATCAGCAAAGGACCCCAATGCATTCTGCCAAGTACTTTTCCCTTTAATTTTTAAATGCATTCAAATTTCAAGGGGAATTTAATCCGTATGTTTCTGGTTCTTTTACACTTAACTCATCAAAATGTTGTTCTCTAAGAGCTGTTTGATCTGTAAGGCTTATGAGCCTTTGTTATAAGCCTTTTCAAAGCCTCTTTCTCAACCTCCATGCCCCCCTCCTATAAAATTGGGAAATGGCATTTTGCCAGCTCTGAATGGGATTTGAATGAGGGGAGGTCCAAGTTTGGTTATCAACTCAGAAACTTAGCAGTATCTGACCATAGCCAGAGAAATGCTCCTGGCATTTGCAAGATGGAAGGTCTGAAAAAGATTAAGGAGAGGAGACAGGAAGGCATTTTTGTTGTGAACCATTGAGAAAGCAAAAAGATCACTCAATAGGC
Organism: Pseudocheirus occidentalis; assembly: GCA_028646575.1. Taxonomy (NCBI): domain Eukaryota; kingdom Metazoa; phylum Chordata; class Mammalia; order Diprotodontia; family Pseudocheiridae; genus Pseudocheirus; species Pseudocheirus occidentalis. The sequence continues at coordinate 139,438,824 of CM053596.1, read as the reverse complement.
CCTTTGCATATTTAATGCACACTGGTTATATGTAGGTTGAGAAGGAATGTGAACAAATTGGAATATTTGAGTGATTTTCCCTTTCTTTCCTGTGGCAAATGTTAAGTAAATGCAGAGTCCTCAGATGACTTAAGTTAGTCCCTTACATGCTTTGTGACCCAGCTAGGCATTGCCATTAAAGGGATATCCAAGGATGTATTGCCCTCAGACCTCCCAATGGGTCAGCAAGTGAAAATGAGTTTCCAAACTTTGTAAGACAAAATTTTGATTTGCCAAATGAATGAATGTGCAGTCACTGCAACATGTACCAGCCAGCTGTGCCCACATCACCCACCCAGAAGAGAACAGACAGGGTTAATTTGCTTTATCTTGCTACTAAAAATCCAGTGCTAAAAGAATGATGACTGAATTTAATGTTTTTCATGAATTCCCCAGATAGACTATTTATCTTAACAATGGTTATTCTCTACCACTAAGTAAAAACAATTCTGATCCTTGGGCAACTTCTTCATTTCTGAATGGGAAAGAGAGGTACTATCATATTGAATGAGACATTATGCCATTTTTCTACCTTTGCCTGATATGTGGAGATGGTCTAACCAACTGACTAAGTATTATTAAAATGCAAGTTCCTTGAGGGAAGTGACTCTTTTTGGCTCTCTCTCCCATAAAAATGAACATTAGATACTCATTTAATCTCTAAATATCTTAACGAAGAATGGCTAATAATGATAATAGTGTACTTTGATTTCTTTCAAATGGGACTTCCCAATGTGACCATCCTTGAATAGATAGATTTCTTTAAACCTCCCACGTGATTTGGGACTTTGTTCACATTCACGGTCAGTCTTTCTCATATCCCACTGAGAGAATTAACCAATTCCAAAGCTGGACACAAAATGCTTTAAAGATATCTTTCTATCTTACCCCTTCTCTTTAATTCTCAGGGAGCATGTCTCAAGCTTGCTTATTCATCAAGACTCTCTTCCTTCCGTTTTTTACTTTTGGAAAATTCACTCAGGCCACCATGTCCCTGAAAATTAAGAAAGTAAGCCAATGAACACATTTGATAGATCAGGAAAGAGATATCAGCTCTGCTTCTGGTGCTGAATGGAGATAGTGGACTTCAGGTACTGGGAAATAAAAGTCTCTTTAAGCAGCAGAGCAGCATTTTTCTCTCCGCCCCCCATTATTATGTTGATTATTATTATTTTTGCGGTTCCCATGGAAACAACCATATCGAGAGAACAAAAAAGCCAGAGAGGTTAGAGGGATGAGACAGCCCCCATATGCTTAAGACTATGTGTATGTGTGTCTGTATACATGCTTTATTCTCCAGCACACTGCAGAGTGAGGGGAAACTGTGATGTTTATTCACGGCATTTGTTACAATTGGGCTCAACAAGGAGACAACTATCAGCTTTCAGCAATTAGGGAGCCTTTTGTAATGACAGCTTCATCAGATTAATAGTGAGAGAAGGAAAGGGAGAGATGGAGACATAAGGAGTGTGAGCCAGATGAGTGTCAGAGAAGAAGATATAACTCAAAAATAGAGTCGCCCTTCCAGCTCTTCCTTCTCATTTTAATAGGATAGGAATTAATCTGTATGTTTCCCATTTGGTTTTAATGGGGCATGTTAAAGGCAGATGCCTTGCAGGCCTGAAAGTCCTTGGGCTTTGCCTTTGCTTTCTTCACCTATGCATTTATGCTGTGTGTGTGTGTGTGTGTGTGTGTGTGTGTGTATGTTTTAATCTTGTGTCTAATTTCTTGAGTTGTTAGTGGTGGGCAATTTGTCTAGGTGTAAGTCCTAACATGGACGTCCAGGCTAGTCCTGGTCTCGCAACACTGACTGAGAAAAAAAAAAAAGAATTGACCACTTTAGGCACAGAGATACACTAAGGAGATTTTGTAAGGAAGGCAGCCTTCCCATACTAGATTGGGCAACTCCTTTAAAATCTTTGAATTGTAGTGACCACACCCCAGTAAAACTGTCTAGGCAGACAGGCTAAACCATGTTAAGGACGACTGACAGGTCTCAAATCTGTTGGTGAGTTAGGGGGAATGTCTGCCCCAAGCCCATGAAGACCTCCCCAGCTAGAATGGATAGACGAGAACCCCTGGTTCCAACGGTCATGGCAAAGGTTAAAGCAGGTGCTGTGGATAGTCAGACATCAAAGGTGCCAAGGTCATTCACTGCAATCCGAGTCAGTGCTAGTTGTCTTGGTCTTTGTCTTGCCACTGGACTTTGATGACTCTGGAAGAGAGAAGCTGACCACTTTGTCCAACCCTGCCTCGATTAAATCTGATTCGTTGATGAGACAAGATGTCACTCTGTGATGTCATTGGTTGTCTTAGAAAATGAACAACAGTAAAATGGAGGTACTTTTCTGCTGCCTTCCCCACACGATTAATGTGAGACTCAAGTGATACAGGACCTGTGAGAGTCATTGGTCACAGTAAAATGCAATCTAAATTTTTTTTTCTTGAGGATTTTCTTAGCGTAGGACAGCAGTTCTCAAACTTTTCAATCTCAGGACCCTTTTTCATTCTTAGAAATTTGACCACAAAGAGCTTTTGTTTATGTGTGTTTTATCTACTAATTTTACTGTATTAGAAATTATAATATGTTAGTATCATTATGAAAAGTTTGGACCTCACAGACAACCTAAAATAGTTTGGGGCAACTTCAGGGACTCCTAGACCATACTTGGAGAAGCACTGGTGTAGTGAGTTGCCAGTGATAACTCTCCGTCCACTAATAACAACTGTTGGGCTGTAAAGCTTGCAAAGCCCTTTACAAATATTTTCTCATTTTATCCTCACAACACGCTGGGAGGTAGTATGTGATTATTATTATCCCCATTTTACAGGAAGAGAACTGAGGCAGATATTTAGGTGACCACTTACTCCGGGTCACACAGCTAGTAAGTATCTGAGATTGGATTCGAACTCAGGTCTTCTAGTTTCCGAGTCCAGAGCCCTGTCCACTGCGTAGATCATCTGTAAATGTTGATACTTTCCAGATATAATGGTCACTGTCATTCTCATTCTCATTCACTATATCTGCAAAGTTTTGCTGTTTTTCATTCATTTCCGACTCCTTGTGACCCCATTTAGGGTTTCTTGGCAAAGACCCTGGAGTGGTTTGCCATGTCCTTCTTTAGCTCATTTTACAGATGAGGAACTGAGGCAAATGGGGTTAAGTGACTTGCTCAGGGTCACACAACTACTAAGTATCTGAGACAGAATTTGAATTTAGGAATATAAGTCTTCCTGACACTGGCCCAGTCTTTCTATTCACTGTGCCACATAGCTGCCCATCTGCAAAGTACTATACAAAATAAATAGAAATAATAATCTTCCCTGTTAGCTGGGAGAGCCCTGACTGAGGGCTGAGTTACTCTGAACTGTGTATCACCCTGTAATTCAGGAAGCATTAGGTTTTAAATAAGACTTTAAAAATAAAAGAGAGGAAAAAGGTCTGAATCCCTGGATCTCAGAGCTGGGGCATTCTAATTGGCATTTGAGCTGAGAAGCCTTAGGGTCAAGAACGTTCATGTAAAGCTCTATAGTCAAGGTGGACGGTTCTCTTTGGATGGGAGTGGAATATTATGTTTTCTATCCTCCTATCCCTGTTCCCTCTTCAACCTCCTTTCCTTGCCCCAGAGCTTTCCTTGACAAATAAAACACTGCCAAGCATGAGTGACAGACCTTTTCTCCACTCCAGATGGAATTGTTCATAAACCACTCTTCCAGCTGTTGGTGTCGCTGCCCGGAACTTGCCCCCTGCACCATTTACTACAAGCTTTTTTTTTTCTGAGTGATTTTTGCTTCTTGCCCGATGGCCTTTGATTACAGGGAGCAACTTGGGTACACATTACCAGAGTAACAGAGTGTGTTGTAATTGGCTGGGAATCGGTCTTGAAATGTCAAGAAAAGATTTATTTCCCAGCACAGCCTCTCTAGGTGCTAATTTTGCTATAGGCCTCTGGATAATAGTTCCTGCACACAATGGGCAAGAGTTCCTAATCAGAATACAGGGCTGTAATTGGGTTGAAGGGATTTTAAATCATTAAAGTTGCATTTAGAAAAGGGAATAGAAATAGAACCCCAAGATTGAATGACTCACTTAGTATTTAATGAGGGAGTCATGGAGTATTACTTATAATATTCTCTTAATGACCTTACAAGCAATGTAGCTCCCCCCTCCCTCTAGGGTCTATTCATAAACCAAAATTCTGCAGTCTCAGTTCCACCATTCCAGAGCTATTAATTACTCACCTATCACATAGCAATTGGGCTCAGCCTGACCAGCAGAAGCTAAGATTTCTGTCCTCACTGTTTCCTTATTCTTCGTCTTCTTTCCCATTTCTGGGCAGGGCTTTTTCATTGAGAGGAGGTAGCATTTACTGAACCATAAATCATATTGTAGTTTTTGAAAGACCTGGCTCTCTGCTAGGTTACAAAAGGGTTATAAAAGCAACGTTGGAAGAGCTTGAGAGGAATGGTGCAGCAGAGGGAGAACGTGAAAACATTTTGGAGGGCACAAACTGAGCTATGTTTCCAAAGATGTTTTTGGTTGAGACTTTCTGGTGTCCCATTTTGGATTTTCAATCACCTAGTTGAGCTGTCTATTCTGATTGGACTAATAGTGTAATTACCTAGTTTTTATGTCAATGTGTAGGCATAACTATAATGAATTATCTGTGTCAGGGGCTGGCAAGCTCTGGCATCTGAACCAATTTCAGCTGGCACATATCTGTAGCAACTACCTCAAAACTTAAGAACTGAAAGACATCTGGGGCCAAGGACACTAGAAATGGAACACCACTGAATATTAAGTAGATTTAAGTCCTTTGAGAGCAGGTATTCGTTTGACATTGCCTTTGACCCATTGCCATGAGGACAGAAAGTTGAGAGGAAGGAGAAGATCGGGACCTATGAGTTCACAAGGGTGGATAAGGGTACTCTTAGTTTGGAAATTCCTTCCACTTTGTAGATTGGTAACACATCTCCAATTTATAAACTTGGAGAGTTGGGTCTGGGGCATTGAGAAATTGAAATAACCTGTCCATTCAAATACATCTCATATGTCAGTGGTAGGATTTGAATACTGCCCAAGAGTATGATACTCTGCTTCCTGTGTCATGTGCTAGGTATTTAACAAATGTTTATGGAATTGAATTGAATTTGAAGGAGTCCTATTTGGCTGACCCTTCTAGAATTCCTGAAACAGCTCTCAAACCTAATGGGGTGTGTGTGTGTGTGTGTGTGTGTGTGTGTGTGTGTGTGTGTGTGTGTGTGTGTGTTTGAAGATGTGATCCTGATACCTGGAGTCTTAGTTATACTTCCTTTTTCCATGTACAAATACAGAGTTGGAAAACATGAAAAGAGTGGGCTCTTGACGGTTAACATGGGTGAACAGCACCAAAATCAGTTTAGGCTGCTGATTCCTTATCTGCATCTGGATCTCTGAAAAGTTCTGACTTTTTTGAGTCTGAAGACGGAGTATTTGTAATGTGTAGAATCTTTAAGATTCTGAATTTTTGAGTGGTGACCCTTATTCTGTTTTGCATAACATATGAAGCTGGTGAAAATGATTTTAGTTTACTGTTATTATTCCCAAATGGTGTGATTTTGGGGGGTTTTTTTTTGCTGTGACTTTTCCAGACAATTGCATTCTAATCTTGGTCATCTTGATCTATTATAGACTTCAAGAATTATAGAATTTTAGAGTGGAAATTCACCATGGAGGTCATTTGGTCTTAACTATGTCTGAAAAAAGAATCCTCACTATTGCACACTTAAATAGTGATCACCTGGCCTCTATTTGAAGACCTCCAATGAGGAGAAATCCACTAATTCATGAGGCAGCACATTCCAGTTTGGGATTAATTTAACCATTCTTTAGGTAGTTGCATTTGGTTGAGTTTTTGGTTTTTATTTGTTTTCCCCTTATCTCAAGTGACCTTTCCTTGCCATTTCCATCTTTCTCTCCTATTTCTTCCTTCTAGGGCCATGCAGGAAAAAAATCTATTCCCTCTTGCACATGGCAGCTGTTCACATAATTGAAGATGGCTATTCTGTTCCCCCTAAGTCTTGTCTTTTCTGAGATAAATATCCTTGGTACCTTTAATGGGTCCTCATATGACATGGACTTCACCATCCTGGTGGCCTTTCTTTCCATGGTCTCCAGCTTATCAATATGCTTTTTAAAATATGATGCCCAAAACTGAACACAATACTCCACCTATAGACTGACCAGAGAAGAACGTATCCATCACCTCCTTATTTCCATGTCATTATGATACCCCAAGATCTCTTTAGCTTCTTGACTGCTATATCACACTGTTGAATCATATTGAGTTTACAATACACTAAAAATACCTTCCGATATTGTTTAAATAAACTTCTGTCTAACCATGGCTCCCTCATCTTGTACTTATGAAAAAGAGTTTTTGAAGTTAAGCATTAGACTTCACATTTACCTCTATTTAATTTCATCTCATTCAATTCAGTCCATTATTCTATCCTGTTAAGACATTTATGGATACTGACTTCATCATCAGTTGTAGTGTGTTAACCTTTCTGATATCCTTAACTGTCACAGTTGAAAATCCACAAGAGTCAAGATAAGCCACCAACCTTTTCATGAACTTCCATGAACAAATCTAGAGAAATCTTTCCTCCGAGGATGTATGTCATACACTAGAGATTCCTCCCCCACTAAGATAGAGGACAGATTTGTGTGGCAAGTATAGTCTAGACCAGTGGTTCTCAACCTTCCTAATGCCACAACCCTTTAATACTCATATGTGGGCGTATCTGCATGTGGGTGGACTTGCCTGGAGACAGATAGAGGAGTGGCATCTCAGTTCCTAAGACCATCGGAAATATGTGTTTTCCAATGGTCATAGGTAACCCCTGTGATCCCTGTGAAAGGGTTGTTCAACCCCCCCAAAGGGGTCACGACCCACAGGTTGAGAACTGCTGGTCTAGATCGAATGACTTTTGAGTTTCCTTTGAACCTTGAGATTCTGTGGTTCTCTATCTATTGTAGCTAAGAAATTTCTGAATTTTTTTTTAATTGATTGTTTATTGGGCTTGAGATCCACTTGAAACTCCTCTGAGCTGCCCAGCCTTTGAAGGAAATTGTGCTTTAAGGAATGGATGGCTGCAGTTGAGCATAGGGCAAGGGATTTATCTACAGTAGCTATATAAAACCTGTTTCCCAAAGAAAGACCTGTGTGGCAACTCTGTTGTTTTGTAGCTCATGCTAAAAATGACGTAGGATTATATTTTTGTAGTGTGCATTTATTAATTATTATTATTAACTGCATCATGAGAAGGTTAGATACCACTAAGTTCTGAGTTTCTTGACCACAAAAAAAATCATAAAGTTTTGGAAGGGAGGGAGGGTGAAAAAGGGAGGGAATAAACATATATTTGCATAATGTCTAGTAAGAGGAATATGTAATACTTAGCGCCTGTGCCCTTTACAAGCATCTCATTTTATCCTCACAACAACCCTGGGAGAGAGGAGCTATGATTATCCCCATTTGCTGAGGAAACTTTGGATAACAGAAGTTCAGTGACTTGCCCAAGGTCACAGAACACATAAATTAGTGTCTGAGGTAAGATCTGAGCTCAGGTCTCCCTGATTGCAAGCACCCCCACTCTTATCCCCTGTGTCAGTGCATCAGTGGAAGAAATATCCATACCAAAGGAAACCAAGGAAATGGGCAATGTCAATGTATGTTGTCGTTAGTATTTTAGTTAAAATATTAATATTTGACTTTCATAGTGCTTCACACACAATCTCTTTTGATCCTTATAATGATCCTATGACAAAGAAAATATAGACATTAATATCCCTATTTTATAGCGGAAAACACCGATTCTCAGTGAGGTCAAGTCACTTAAGTCACTTGCCCAGGGCCCCAAAACTCATCAGTGTCAGAGGCAGGATTCAATCCCAAGTCTCGCTGATTCTAAGTTCAGATTTCCATCCACTCTGTCCTGCTGCCTGTCAATATCTGTGAAGTAATATAGTGTTATAGTATGCTCTCTATTCTGCTAGAAAATAATGTATAATATATTAAGATTTATTATCCTGACAGAGTGATGTATGATTTACACAGTGCTTTCACGTAAATTCTTGGCACATTTATTTCTCAATACCATGTAAGGTAGATAGGGCATGTATTAACATTTCAATTTTTATGTGAGGAAATAAAAATAGGACTTTACTTAGATCACAGAATAAAACTGAACTTGAACTCAGGTCTTTTGCCTTCAATTCTAGCATTCTTTCTGCAGTGCTACACTACCTCTCATAACCTGAAATCAAGAAGGGTCATATATCCAAAGATGAGTTAAACTAGAGGCTTCAAATAATGATACATTTCTTTCTTTTCTTTTTTTAAGACTGTCAGAGTTAAGTGATTTGCCAAAGGTCACACAGGTAGTAAATTTTTGAAACCAGATTTAAACTCAGATCCTCCTGACTCCAGAGCCAGTGCTCTATCCACTGTACCACCTACATTTCATTCTTATTCTTGTATTAGGGAGCATTGCCTCGATTGGCTTTGAGAATAATGAAATGGGGAGCAGAAATATCATATGTGACACTATAATGTGAATATATGAGTATATATGTGTGTGTGTGTGCGTGTGTGTATATATGTATATGGATGGATGTATAGTATATGCATGTGCATGTGTGTACATTATATGTATACATGTGGGTGTGGGTGTGTGCATGTGTGTACATATGTATGTATACGTATGCATTTATACATGTGTATATATGTATGTATACATAGGTAATTATACGTAGTTTAAATATTGTTATATAGCCATATATTAAGTGTTCTATTATATATGTACTTCTTTCATGGACATACTTAAATTTGCATATGTCAGATATGTAGATATGTCACATATACATGGTATGCATACATCTATACATGAATGTATAAGTAAAAGAAATATTTATAAAAGTGAGTAAATTTTTGTAACATTCCTAGTTTAATACAGCCATACACACAAACACATATGCATACATGTGTATATATAAGTAATCCTTCCACTATTTCTGCTTCCCTTTTCACTGTTCCTCAATCCAGTTCATATAAACACACGTATGAATGAAATTCACATATGTATTTTAATAAACATAATAGTAAATGAATATTTATTAAACCCTGCTTTGTGTGAGGCATTGTGCTAAGTGCTGGAGATACAAGTATGTAAAAGAAAGCTGTCCCCCACCCTAATGGAGCTTACAATCTAATGATACATACATATCATTAGTGTAAAATTATCATCAATGTGTATGAAACACATAAATGCAAAAATATAGTTATTTAGGGGGCAGTTAGGGCACAGTGCACTAGTGCCAGGCCTAGAACCAGGAAGACTCATGTTCCTGAGTTCAAATCCAGCCTTAGATACTTAAGAGCTTTGTGACCCTGGCCAAGTCATGTGTACTGTGTTTGCCTCAGTTTCTTCATCTGGAAAATCAATTAGAGAAGGAAATGTCAAACCACTCCTCTATTTTATGAAGAAAATCCCAAATGGGGTCATGAAGACATGACTGAAGGAACAGTGACAATTATTTAAATATTAAAACTGCACTAAGATTTTTGAAATACCCCATACATATACATACTATTATGCATATATGATATTTTAACTCATTGCAAAAGCACTATTTTTCACATCTTTGATATGTTTTGTGGAGATGCAGCTCACAATCCCTCTTTTCTTCCTGAATTGCTACAGCCCCCTAAATGGAATTCCTTTTCTCTAAGCTGTACTCTGCTCGTCATAGGACATGAGGCATAGTATACATTGCTGAATCCGTACTTGAGGCTTGGCTATGTCATACTGCTTCTTGTTCTGTTTCTATGAGAACTTTACTCAGATAATACAAACTATTTTATGTAGATACTCATAGGTTCAGGGCATCTAGGTGGTTCAGTAGATCGAACACTGAGGCCTGGAGTCAGGCAAACTCATCTTCCTGAATTCAGATGTGGCCTCACTTATCAGCTGTGTGACCCTGGGCATGTCACTTAACCCCTTTTGCCTCAGTTTCCTCATCTGTAAAATGAGCTGGAGGAGGAAATGGTAAGCTGCTCCATTGTCTTTGCCAAGAAAACCCCAAATGGGGTCATGAAGAATTGGTTAAGACTAAACAGCAATAAATCTTAGGTCCTCAAAGTGTTTACGTTTCCTGAAGTATAGGTTGGAGAGACTTGACATCCAAAGAAGGTATGATACCACCATCTTCCATCTATAGTGTCTGTCCACATTGGTTCTTTCTGACTTTAGGACCTAAAAAATCTATGGATGTAAAAAAAGTCTAGGATCACTGATAAAAGCTTCATGTGTTTTCTGCCAAATGCCATAGTAAGCTCAGTCCTTACCTCATCATTATTCCCTCCCACTTGCCCTTTTCCACTCTGTTATCTATACAATCCTGCTTGATTCTTAGCAAATCCCCCTTTCTCTTAGATCTCATATTTTCTTACTTATTCCACTTTTTAGTACAATCTGAAAAACTACCTTTCTCCTGAATACGGCAGGTCTCTTCTCAGTCTCCTCAAACCTGGTGCTCCTCCTCTCATGCTTGCCCACACACACACAGTGCCTGCAGAAAAAGCTGGCATACTTCTTGCCTCTCATTGTTTCATTCATACCTTCCTTATACTCATATCCCTCAATAACCACTTCTCCACCTTTAAAGCTAAATTTGTCCAGATGCTTGTTGATGTCACCCTTGAGCTTTCCAAATCATTGCCCCAATTCTCCAGGAAGTTCCATACCTGGATTACAGTCTTCTCCCCACCAGCATTGGCCTTCTGATCATCTTGGCCTACTATTTCTTCTCTCTCAACTCCAATGGCCCCCATCTCCAGGCTATCTCAACTATGGCCAATAGAGATGATGCTTTAGTTTCATGCCCCACACATATACAAAAGATTCATCCAAGGTGCCATAATTCCCTGTTATGACTAAATAAAGCATTTACCTACAAAATAACATAAAAAGTAGGATCTCCATCTAATAGGAACCAAACCCAAAGCAGGGCCAATTTTTTAAAAAAATTGCTTGAAAAGTGACAGTTCTCTGTGTGTGTGTGTGTGTGTATCTAGTTTTCCTTGCTTTACACAATAAATGAGCTCTTGGGGGAAAAAAATGTCCATAAATCAAACTTGTGTAAATTTAATGATATATTTCATACATGGAGGAAGCTCAGAATTTAAAGGAACCCTGCATTGATTTTTTTAAAGAAAAGAATCCTTTGGCATTATGGTAGTCTATTAATTTAGACTGTTCTGTAACTGCAAAGGTTTGTACTTAAAAAAAAGAAAGCAGGACATATTTATATATTGTAACCTGCCCTATTATAAAATGCCTCCCTGGGCTATGGGTATTATTTATTAAGGGACCTAAATTACTCATATTCCTACCCAAGGCCTCACTCCTTGGATGCTAACTTGGCGATTTATCTGACCTGAATGCCACCACTCAGGCTTTTTCATTTCAATCTTCCATCTATCTCATTCCTATGTCTTGGGTTGTTTGGATCACAGTAAGAACAATGTTGAAAGACCCAGCTGAATGTTTGCAAGAACATTATGTCCAGGTTTAATTGGGAATGGTTGTTTTGTCTCTTTTACAAAAGCAGCAAATCCCCAGAAACTGGTCAGGAATGCCAGCTGTTTACGGTATGGAGAAGCTGCTGCTTATCTCCTTGTAACAACCTGTCTCCGGGAGATCATGGCTTAATTAACTTAGCGTTATCGAAACTGAAATTGTACCAGCATTGTGAAATCAAATTTTAAATGAAAGATAAAGGGAAGAATTCAACTGACATGGGAAGAGAACGTGGGAACTCAATATAGGGAGACTAGAACTGGCAAATGCTGGTTGGCAGCAGTGCCCCTCCTTTTCAGCCCCTACTCCAGCTTAAGATGGGAAATCAAATAGAAGCAAGTCCCTGGGACTACCTTGTGGGAGAGACAAAGGAGCTAAAAGAAAAAAAAAATCCTCACAATATAGTAATTCCTTAGCGTATTCATATTTCTTTAATAGGGGCTCAATTTCCCTTAAATTAGAGCATGGCACACACAATTTTGAAATCTGAATGGATTGAGTTGAATGCTCCTTGTTTACCAGAGAAAAAGCAAAGGCCCAGAGAAGTCAAACAATCTTGCCCAAGATTATGAATCTAGTTCATGGCAAAACCAGGATTAGATCCTTAGACTGATTGCTTCCTGCTAGAGCTATCACTAACATTTGTTGTATGCAGGGCAAGTACAAAAGGCAACACCATTTCATTTAAAAAAAAATTTAGTGGAGGGGGAGAAAATCTCAGCTTCTTTTTCCCTGTGGGAGAAAAAACTCAGGACATGGTGTGGTAAAGAGGCAGACTCTTCTGCCTCTATGGAGTGTGCACTATTGAGACTTCTGAGAAGCAAAGGGAGGGGGCGGGGGGGGGAAGGAACAAGAGAAAAAAAACAGTCAGAGGGTAACGCATCAGATTGTAAAAAGGCATTTTGGCCAGTAAGTGCTCAACTTCCACTATACCCCACAAGTAGGTTTTATGTGAACTCCTGGCTTCAGCCCACATAGAACTCTTTGGGGTTTTTGTTTTTTGGGTTTTTTTGGTGTTTCTGGGTCATTGAGTCTGGCCATAGTATAGTATAGAATGGCCATAGTATAGAATAAAGAACGTTCTCTAGGTTGAGTGGCAAATTCTTTAACATTTTTATTAGACTACTGGGTGATTATGAGGCAGCCTCTCTAAACCTATGTCATTGGTCTCAGTGTTCTGAATAGTTTTATTCATCAATCAAAGGAGACAAAAAGCATTAAGCCTGGTCCAGTGCATGACAGGACGTCTGCTGGGGCCCACACTTTCCTGAGCACCAAAAATAGGACAATTTGCTGTTACTGAAACAAGGCAAAGGGATGAACAGTGCTGAGGTAAGGACAGGCAATTAAGGTCCATTGAAGTAACTTAGGTTAAGCTAGCTTCTGTAGTAGATATGGAGACAAGGAAGAAAAACTGTACTATTTGGTCCCTTGCTTCAAGCTTAATGGAACACAGTTGATTTTGGTTTGGGTTTTGTTTAGTTTTGTTTTAAATGAAAGTACTTAAACTAAATTGACTAATTGATCCTGGGTGCCATGTAAATTCTCCATATTTTGCTAGCTCACAGAGAAGACTATCTACCCTGGTCAGATGAAAATAGGAGGAGGAGGTAGAGTCTAACTGCAAGAGAATCTGGCCCGTAACCTAGTATCGCCCCAAATGACCGCCTGCCCCCAATATCAGGTTGTTGTTGCTGTTGAATAGTTTTCAGTCATGTCCAACTCTTCATGACCTCATTTGGGGTCTTCCTTGGCAAAGATGGAATGGGTTGCTATTTTCTTTTCCAACTCAGTATAGATGAGGATACTGAGGCAAACAGCTTTCAGTGACTTGCCCAGGGTCACACAGAGAGAAAGTGTCTGAGGCTGGATTTGACCTCAGGAAGGTGAGTGAACCATCAGGTGCCACGCAGGCCCAGCACTCTAGTCTCTGCACTGCTTAGCTGCCTAACATCAGGAGCAGGCAGTAGTGGGAAAGGCAAGAGAATGGGAGAAGTTTTGGCAGAAGGCATATCCCTTAACACCAAGGATGTGGCAAGTACACATAGGAGATTTGGGGATGAGCTACTGGCCTGTGAAAGTGGAACCACAGTGCTAGTAATGGCTTGATACCAAGACCAAGGACTACTGTTGGTGCTGAAGATGTCAAAGAGACATGGTAAAGGTCTGGTGAGACCACAGGAGGCATAGAAAAGATGAAAAAGAAAGAAGCCAGTCAGGTAAAGGTATGATTGCTTATTCTACTCCCTGCTCAGTGCCATTTCTGCTCTACACCATTATCTCTAGGCCTTCATGTGACTTTGGTTAAGACACTTTCAGATGTTCTCTTATCTATTAAAGGTAAGTATTTAGCCACACCACCTATCTTCTAGTTTTCAAAGTACTGCGTGTTACTGTTTAGAAGCAATGGGAATTCGATCTAGTCCTCACTTTCCAATCCTACTTTGTGATCCTCATCATTCTTGACCTCTCTGAAGCATTTGATACTGTTGATCCCTTTCTTTTCCTGGACACTTTCTTCTCTCCAGGTTTTTATGACATTATTATCCTGTGTGACCACACCTTCTCAGTGACCTTTTCTGGATCTTCATCCACTAACTGTGGGTGTCTACCAAGTTCTATCCTAAGTCCTCTTATCTCATTTCTTCAGTATCTCATTTGGTGATCTCTTCCCATGAATACAGTTAGCATCTGAGAAAAGCAAGCATTGGTTTTGTATTTCATATATGATTTTGCTCTGTCCTATAACTGCCCAAGCCATGGTACTTTGTCTCTGAACTTAGTTCAAAAATTCAGCTGCTCCATAATGAGTTAAGCTTAGAAATACACTTCTCCAGCTAATTGCTGTCCTATTCTTGCCCAAGGAAATTTGCTATTCTTGACTGATATGTATAGATACCAGGGAGTTTGGTCCTGTATCTATATACCACCAGGCTATCCTTTGAGGATGTCTAGTCTACTTTCTTTGACCTTGCAAATATATTTAAACAATGAATATTTCTTAGCCATAGGAAGGAAGGAGGAGAGGGTGGCTAGCTCCTCATTTCTCGCTTTCAATCATATTGTTCCCCACTCCTCAGCTATGTAATTAATGATGTTGTCCTCAATACCATAATGTCAATAGCCCTATAATTGTATTATTTCCTAACCTACCTTGTTCTGTTCTTTGTTCTATACTCCCCCAAAAATATAAAAGGGGAGCTATTTTTCTTCTTGGGGTCTTTGACTTCAGTTGAGGCAAGTCATTGATCCCCTTTCCCTTTTTAACTTTTAGAGAGTATATTTACTAATGTGGTATGGAAAATTTGGGTGGTCCAAAATATTTCTTAAATGGACTAAGGTACATTCTCTCAAAAGGAGTCCTATGGGAAAAGTGGGATCAGACTTAATGTATAATAATGGTGAGTCACTCATGTAGGATATACATGTGGC
Organism: Pseudocheirus occidentalis; assembly: GCA_028646575.1. Taxonomy (NCBI): domain Eukaryota; kingdom Metazoa; phylum Chordata; class Mammalia; order Diprotodontia; family Pseudocheiridae; genus Pseudocheirus; species Pseudocheirus occidentalis. The sequence goes on along the minus strand of CM053596.1, from coordinate 139,423,725 downwards.
AAAGGGTAGCATAAGTTCAAGTTATTTTTTAAAAATTTTTAACATTTTTATTTAAAGTTTTGAGTTCCAAATTCTATTCCTATGCTTCCCTCTCTTTGAGATGGTAAGCAATCAGATATACATTATGCATGTGCAATTATGTAAAATATTTCCATATTAGTCATGTTGTACAAGAAGACTCAAATAAAAAAAGAAAATGAAAAATAACATTTTCTTAGTCTGTATTCAGTCATTATCATTTCCTTGGAGATGGATAGGATGCTTCATCATTAGTCCTTTGGGATTGTCTTGGATCATAGTATTAACGATAAAAGCTAAGTCATTCAGAATTCTTCATCAAACAATAGTGCTATTGCTGTATACACTATTCCTCTGGTTCTATTCATTTTATTATGCATCAGTTCATGTAAGTCTTTCCAGATTTTTCTGAAACCATCTCATTTGTCATTGTTTAAAGCCCAATAATATTCCACTACAATCATATACATGGCTTGTTTAGATTTATTATTTTTAGCCACCATAAAAAGAGCTGCTGTAAGCATTTTGTACAAATAGATCCTTTTCTCTTTTTGGATATCTTTGGGATATAGAGCTAGCAGTGGTATTGTTAGATCAAAGGGTGTGCACAGTTTTAATCCCTTTGAGGCATAGTTCCAAGTTTCTCTCCAAAATGGTTAGATCAATTCACAACTCCACCAACAGTGCATTAGAGTCCCAGTTTTCCCATATTCCCTCCAACAGACTACCCTTTCCTTTTGTGTCATTTTTTGTATGACTATAGATAATTTTGATTTGACTGAAAACTGTCTATTCATACCCTTTGAATATTTATCATTTATAAGAGATACTTGTAAACTTTTCCCCCCCAGTTTTCTGCTTTCTTTATAATTTTGATTGTATTCATATTGCTTGTGCAAAAAAAAATTAATTTTATGTAATCAAAATGATTTATTTTATACTTTGTAATTCTCTCTATTTCTTCTTTGGCCCTATATTCTTCCCTTATCCATAAATGATCTCTCTTAATTTGTTTATGGTATCACTCTTTATGTGTAAATCAAGTACTCATTTTGAACTTACTTTGATATATGATGTGAGATATTGGTCTATACCTAATTTATGCCATATTGTTTTCCATTTTCCTAGAAGTTCCTGTCAAATGATAAGTTTCTGTTCCAAATGGTTGGATCTTTGGGTTTATCATATACTAGATTGCTATGGTCATTTACTGTAATGTAATTTATGCTTAATCTATTCCACTGACCCACCATTCTATTTCTTAGCCAGTACCAGATTGTTTTGATAATTACCACTTTATAATACAGTTTGAGATCTGATATGGCTAGACCACCTTCTTTTACATTTACTTTATCACTGATTCCCTTGATATTCTTAACCTTTTCTTCTTCCAGATGAATTTTGTTATTATTCTTCTAGCTCTGTTTTTGATAGTTTGATTGTTTTGACTCTGCATAAATAAGTTAATTTAGATTGAATTGTCATTCTTATTATATTGGCTTTGCCTACCCAAAAATGATTAATATTTTTCCAATTGTTTAGATCGGAATTCATATGAAAAGTGTTTTGTATTTTTGTTCATATAGTTCCTGAGTCTGTCTTGGCAGGTAGACTCCCAAATATTTTATATTGTCTAGAGTTATTTTAAATGGAATTTCTCTTTCTACGTCTTGCTGCTGAATTTTATTGGTAATATATAGATTGCTAATGATTTATGTGAGTTTATTTTGTATCCAGCAACTTTGCTAAAGTGATTAATAATTTCAAGTAGTTTTTTAGTTGATTCTCTAGAATTTGCTAAGTATAATATCATATTATGTGCAAAGAATGATACTTTTGTTTCCTCATTGTCTAGTCTAATTCCTTTAATTTCTTCTTCACTTATTTCTATATCTAACTTTTCTGTAGCTAACAATATTAAGTAGTAGAGGTGATAATGGGCATCCTTGCTTCACCTCTAATTGTATTGGGGAGGCTTATTCCTATTACAGATAATGCTTGCTGATGAGTATAGATAAATATTACTTATCATTTTAGGGTAAGTTCCATTTATTCTGATGCTCTCTAGTGTTTTTAGTAAGAAGGGGTGCTGTATTTTGTCAAAGGCTTGGCTGCATTTATTCAGATAATCACATGATTTTTGTTGATTTAGTGATTAATATGATCAATAATGCTAATAGTTTTCCTAATATTGAACTAGCCCTGCATTTTTTTGTATAAATTCCTCCTGGTCATAGTGTATGAATATTGACCACTTTATTTTTAGGTTTGTGCCCTGTTAATCAATTGTTGTCTTACTTGGAGAATATATGCCTCAGTCTGCCTCTGTTAAATTTCACTCATGACATGTCTCTATGCAGGTGATTCCCAGATCTGTATAACCAGCTCTAATCCGTCTGTCTGTCTTTCTTTTTCTCCATTCCTAAATTACTGTCATGCAACTGAATTTTAGACATCTCTAACTATATATCCTATACCTCAAACAGAACTCACTATCTTTCTCTCCATACCCTCTCCTCTCTTGGACTTCCTTCTGACTGCCAAGAATAATACTATCTTCCCAGTCACCCAGGATTAGAAGCTTGGTGTTATCCTCTAATCCTTACTCTCACTCAACCCATGTATTCAATCATTTGAAAATCTTGCTTCTTTCTTCTCATTATCTTTCTTTTATTTCTCTATCACTCTGCTTATACCACCACTAGCATTATGCAGGATCTGGTCATCTCACTCTTGGACTGCTGCAGTGGCCCTCTAATTGACCTGGCTGCCTAAACTCTTTCCCTGCCCCAATCCATCTTCCACACAGATTTTCCTAAATCTGACCATGTCTCTCCCATTTCTCCTACTTAATAAACTCTACTGTCTATCAAGATCAATGACAAAGTCTTTCTTTGTCATTTAAAGCTCCTCACAACCTTCCCTCTCCTAATTTCCTCTTCTTCTTACCCTGCTCCCTTCTATGCATTATATATTCCAGCCATACTGACCTACTTGCTGTTCCTCACACATGACAGTCCATTTCTAATTCTTAGGTCTTTTCACTGCCTCCTTTTCCTACCCCAATCCCTATTCTCATGATTAGATTGAGTTTGTTCTTCATTTCTGTTTCTTAGAATTGCTGTCTTCTTTCAAGACAGTTGAAATACCTCCTTTTTATGGTAATCATTCAATCAACAAGCATCTATTAAGTACCTATTTTATAACAAAATCTCCTAAGCATTGGAAAAGCATGAGAAAATCAAGAATAGTTACTAACTTCAAAAAGTTTACTCTGTAATGGAGAAGAAAACATTGATGGATTGGCTATGTCAAGATGATGCAAATGATCATATTATCTACATTTATTTACGAATTCAATGACATATTGGTCAAACGATTATGTCTGATTATGGTCTAAAATAAAAAAATATTTACATTATATACATGTATGTGCTAGGAATTATTTTTATTGTTGTCCCTATAAAGGTTACTTTCCATCTTCTTTGTAGGGATCGCGTATGTTCATAATCATTTGTGTTTCTCCTCCACTAGGTTGCAGGCTCCAAAGACAGGGGTATTTTAGCCTTTCTTTGTATAACCACACTTAGTTCAATGCCTGGTATATAATAAGCACTTAATAAAGGTTTGTTGATTGATGGATCGTAAAATTCTATTCCAGAATTTATCCAAATGAAAAGTGATTGACTAGATATGTGTGTAACATTGTCAAGAGAGTAGGATAATTGTTTGGCCTCACCAAGACTTGCACCAGCTCACCTCTTTTAGACTGAACTCTATTTATTTTGGCCTCTTTTTTAAAAAGCCACATGCTCTCTTTAGGATCTTTGTATGGCATTATTGTGTAAGAATAAAGAAGGGATCTTCTTATATCTTTTCTGATGCTCATTAAGAATCAGAAATCGAGGGGTGACTAGGTGGCAGAGTGAATAGAGCACCGGCCCTCCAGTCAGGAGAACCTGAATTCAAATCCAGCCTCAGACACTAACACACACACACACACACACACACACACACACGCACGCACACATACATGCACGCACTCACTCACGTACGCATGCACACACACACGCACATGCACACACACACACACACACACAACTAGCTGTGTGCCCTTGAGCAAGTCACTTAATCCCAATTGCCCTACCTTTCCCCCTCAAAAAAAAAGCAAAAAAAAGTTGTTTTTTTTTAAGAATGAGAAAGCTAGATATGTTTCTTGAATTAAGATTGTTAAATTTATTGTATAGTATGTAGCATGCTGACATGGTACAATGCAAAAAAAAAAGACTCAGGTCAGAGGACTTAGGTTCAAATCCTACCTCTGATGATAAATCAATCATTATGCATTTATTAGTGCCTACTATGTGCAGCAGTTGTGCTAAGTGCTGGGGGGAAAAGTCCCTGCCCTTGAAGAACTAACAACCAAATGAGAGAGACAACTTGCAAACAACTATGTGCAGGCAAGCAATATACAGGAAAAGCAGGAAATAATTAATAGAAGGCAAGCATTAGAAATTATGGCCACGAGAAGGTAACCTCACTTCCTTGGGATGCAGTTTCCTAATAACTGAAATGAACAAATGCTTTTTGGAATTCCTTTCAGTTTTTGTTCTATGTTTCTATGATTTGGAGTTAGAAAGACCTGGTTTTATATCCTGCCTTTGACATTTAGGTATGTGGATAAGTTTCTTAATTCCTTTAAGCCACAGTTTCATCATCCATAAAAACGAGGGTAATAATGCCTATAGAAGACACCTCACAAAGCAGTTTACAGGTTACCTGATATACTGCATGTACAACATTTTGCAAACTTTAAAGTGTCAATTGTATTATTTCAATATATTTGTTTCTTCCATATACTGCTGAATTTTCACCAAGCTACCTAATTGACTACCAATAATTGATTCTTTTCTATCCTTTATCTATGCCCTTTTCCGCTCTTGCTAGATGAAGATGCTACTGCTTGCCCAACAGCAATGGGCTATACATTTACTGAGGCTTGTTTTCCAGTAATGGTGTGAGATGGGTACTGATTCCTTCCTTGCTTTGTTTCCCTTATGACTATCAGCCTATATTTACATGATAGCTAGAAAGGAAGAAGGGGTGCAGTCTCTGCACACGGAATAAACAAAAGCTAACTAGCCTACAAATGAACTTAACCCAATGACCTTAGCCTTATTAGTCCAGATCTTGAACAACCTAAAGAAACCTACCAGACTGAGCATGGAAGGAGTGGGAAAGCTAGAAGGCAGGTGGTTGTAATATTGTAGACCAAATGATGCAGTGAAAGTTATCTTTGCCCTGTGCAGACCCAACCATCCAACCCCTAGAAGAACTTCATATTTCTACTGTCTAAACTAAAAAATGTCAAAAGGGGAAGCATTTCATTACATTTCTCACAAGTGCACTGCCTATTTTGTTAGTCATAATGCATGGTGACACACGATTCTTGTACATCTGCCCTTGTGGGCAGCACTACCTTATTCAAGCTGTTATTGGTTGATACTGCTTTGCCACAACTTCATTTTTGCCTTGTTAAGGGAATCCCCTTCTCCCCCCTTCTCAAACCTTTCTTCTCTGTCTTCCTCAACCTCTCAAGCTCTGATACCCTATGAACCACATTCACTTACACTCTGTGTGTGTGTGTATGTGTATCAGAGTTGCTTTAATGAATAGCATCACTGTAAGATTTTTTCAAATAGAATTTTACCATATGGTTCCAAATGAAATCTTTAATAGAGACTATAAAGTGAAATGCAACTGTCTTTTCAGTCCAGTTATCAAAGTCCTTGAAGTTCAAAGCAGATGAAACAATAATGCACTCCTAGCACAGATTGCTCATTTGTATCCAAACATTTCAAAAAATAAGTGGGCGGAAAATGGAAGTAGACCTGTTGTCTCTAATCTACTAAGTTTAATATTTAGCCCATTGATTGACAGCTTTTTATCACCATAATCAGTATGGATTGTTGTAAAGCTATTGATCAGCCTTCCATACATCTGCAGAATTATGTTGCTTTCTTTTCTTTTTTTTTTCCTTCCCCTTCTAGCATTTTAATATTTATGTTGTCTGTTTCCTTTTCTGGAAATAGTATAGTTCCTTAGACAAAAGAATGCATAAAGGTAGCTGAGAGAATCAAGGGAGGAAATTATAGTTGACAGATTTCCTGAGGAACTTCTCGCCTATGTCACTATACCCAGAAGGATTTCTCATGGTCTTGAAATTGCAGATGAAAGTCAGAAATATTAGCTAGTGGGCCAGATGAGAAGACCCCAAAAGATCTCAAAATGCTAGAATGATGTGGCTGATTCTAATTGGATGTAAAATAATAACAACAAAGTCAGCATTAATATTGAGTTCAAAATATCAAATTCAGTTTTATCAAATTGACATGACTACTGTAAAGACTGTTGTACTCATGTAATTAATTTTTTTAATCCGAGTTTAAAACCTTTCTTTGTTATGAATTTCCATCTTATTAGGTTCAATTCCATTGTTGTTGTAGGATCCTAGGATAATAAGGGACCTTTTAGCCTGTTGAGTCTAAGTCTTCACCATTCAGATAAAGAAATTCAGAACTAGGTTAAATCATGTGTCCAAATGTCACTTAACCAGTATGTGTTTGAGGTAAGATATGAACCCAGGTCTTCCTGACTGGAGTTCTACTGCCCGATCTATTACCTCAACCTTTTTCTGGATTCTGCAGTCCCATTCATTAATGATCCTTCCCAACTTTTTGTCATCTCCAATTCTGAATCCTTAAGTAATGTTCCTGTTTATTGATTGATTGATTGATTGATTGATTGATGACAAGGATCTGAGGGTTTCAATGTACCACATACTCAATTTCATTACATAGCTGGTCATGGTAGTCAGAGAAGTTAATTCAATCTCATACTACATTAAGAGAGGCATAGTAGCTCAGACTATGAAGTCAGTTACCCAAATTTAATTTAACCAACAATTATTAGGTATTTATTCATGGAAAGCACTGTACTAGGCACAGGGGATATATAATTAAAAATTAAATGAGTCTTACCCTTGAGGACAGGATCATAGATTAGTCTAGCCAACTCATTTTACGGAGGAATTAATTGAAGCACAAAAAGATTAATTAACTTGGTCAGGGACATGCAGGTTGTAAGCAACAGAGGCAAGATTTGAATCCATGTTCTTAAATTAAAATCTAACTTACTTTCTCCTAGGTTATATGCATTGTACTCTGTCTTCGTTAGGCCATATGTGGAATATTATATTCACTTGTGAGCATCACTTTTAGAAAAGGACAATGGTGATATGTCCAGAGCAGAGAAACAGGGATAATGAGAAAAAATGGAAAGTATAATGTAAAGGAATAAGTTGAGAGAATTAGGTATTTACAGTTTGGATTAGAGAAGATTTGGGTTTATATGATGATAAACTTCAGGTGTTTGAAAGCCAGTCAGTCACGTAGAAGAGAGATAAGACTTTCTCTGCTTTGACCCAGTAGCCAGAACTAAGCAATGAGTTAAAGCTGCATAAGGGCATTGTTTGAGTTCATTTAAAGAGGAACTTCTAACAATCTGAATGGTTCAGAAATAGAATGGTCTCTGGAAGTACTGGGTTCTCCATCAATTGAGGCCTCCAAGCAAAAGCTGGATGGCACACAGGGAGTTCCTGACTTTTGTTTAAACTAGATGGATCCCTGAGGTCCCTTCTAATTAGCTCATTAGTTGTAGATTAGTGGTTGCAAACTGATTTCAGTCATATAGTGACCATACATCTCAGATTCCTTGGAAGAGGCTCCATTCCAAGAAAAGAGAGTATCCCTTTATTGAGATTTTGCAAACCAGATGTCCTGATTTTTCATCCACAAAACACAGTTACCTATACCATATGTTTATTCATGGAGGGAAAGTGTATTCATGAAGAAAAATTGTAACAATAAAATGGGGTGGGTGGGTCAGGAATTTCTGCTTCTCTTCTCTTGTCCTTTGAAAACGAAGGACAAACAACAATGAATAATTATCTATCAAGGTGGAAAAGAAATAGCTAAGAAATAGAAATTCTATTTGCAAGAGTTGAAAGAAGGTAACACTAGATTCTTCCCACAATTAAATCTCAGCATAAAATAATACTATTTAAGTCTTGAAATCCAGAAGTTGAAATCTGCACATTAAAACAATTGAAGTTTTTCCATTGACCTGTGTAAGTAGAATTTCTTTCTGCCATACTCAATAAAAGAATGCAATTCAGTTCATTCAAATATCAACAAATGTGTCTAAAGAACCTAGCATGTTACAGGTAGGCACTGGAGACACAAAGAAAAGTCCCTGTTTAAGTCGAATAAATCTCACCCCAGGATAAAGGATAAAACATATTGCATTCATAAATATGTAAATGTGACATATGTACAAAGTTACCTTGGGAGGGAGAAAACATACCACTGGGGGTGGGGAGAAAGCATCAGAAAGAGCTCAAATACGTGGTCTCACGTAAACTGTGATTCAAAGGAAGGTAGGTATCCTATGAGATGAAAGGAAGAATAAGCATCTCAGACCTAAGGGACCACTTATGCAAAGGTAGAGATGGAGGATAGAAAACCTTGCAGCAAGATATCTTCTACAACGAAGTCTTCACAAAAGAAGCTGTTATTGAGCAGAGGATCTTTTGAATAAGTGGGAAGTGGTATCCAGTTTTTTCTTCCATGCCTGAGACTTCCCATCTCAAGAGAAAATTATTTTCCCTCCAATATAGTGATTCAATCACCCCCTCCCTCCATTGCTGGCAAAGCCACTCACTGATGCCATTACAGGTGCTTGTATGTATAATGGGCCGAATGTTGAGACATTAAATGAAAGTGCAATTTCTCATTCCTATTGGGCATAACAGAGCCAATTTGGACTGTAAAGACCACACATTCCTGCCGGGCCTTCAGGGAGCCTGTGGCATATACAATGCAAATCATCTCTATAGAAAAACAGAGTCTGGCCTGTGCCAGCACTCATTTCATCCCATCATTTCTATTGTGGCACATCAGCAGCAGATGTTTCTTGAGGTGACCCCTGATGCATACAGGCAGAAAATGCACCTCCTACTCACGTAGCCTGCATCCAGGCCCTATAGATGACAGATTTGACAGACTGATACCAGTTGGCACCTTCCTGGTGCCAGATTGGAGTCAGTCCCTTCTACTGTCTTTGGGGTCCATAGTGGCTGCAAGTAAGCCGAGAGCCAGAATGTCGCTTATTCTTGGCTGCACAACCAAATTTCTCTCTGCTACTGTGTTGGTATTTCTAATTTCATTCTGCTCACTGCCTCACAGCTTACAACTTCAAACAAAATCTTGAATTTAGTTAGATTGATGGACTCAGGTGTAGATGAGCATGTGTGTCTGCATGGGTAGGGTGGGTGGGATGGAGGGGTGAATATGAATAAATGTCTGAGCTCCTTTCCTTATCCCTTGTTAGTGGTCTCTCCCTCCTCAACTTATAATGGGAATAAAGTCATTGGTCCACTTTGAAAACAAAGGACAAACAAGAACAATGAGTAATTATCTATTCATATAGTATAGCTCTTAGGACAATGTAAAGTCCTTGAAGGCAAGGGTGTGTGTGTGTACTCAAAACTGCACAGTAGTTTCCTTATAGAATATATTCATATAAATTCTTATTGGATTCGAATAGATTATTGATTAGTTCATTTAGCCACTAAGTAAGCTTGAATTTAAATGGGCACATACTTCCTAACTGAGTGAGAGATCACATTTTTGGAAGGTCTTTTCTACTTTCTTTTATTGCCTTGGATTTCCACAAACAGACTTTAATAAGCAAGGAAGGAAGTAACTCATAGTTCACTTCCTTTAAGAAGATCAGTCACAATAGATTAACCCTAATCCATAGAAGCTCAATACTTTCCATCATTTTACATATTATATTAATTTGCATTTATTTACATGTTGCATTTAAAGAATCTTAAATAATTTAAATGAATGTTTATGTGCTTTTATTTTATATTTTATTTTCTTTAGAAATATATGTTATATATAACAGTTTTGTTTTATAGAATAATATTTCATAGTTCTTAATATTAATTTTATATATTTGTATCTTCAAGCTATAAATTACATGAGGGCAACAACCATGTGCTTTAATTTATTGTATGAAATATCTTTACTATTAAAGCCCAAGATAGTACCAGGCACACTGTGCATTCATTAAGTACTGAGTGACCAAAATCTTGTACAATTATAGATTTGTAATTAGCCTATGACCAAAATAAACTAGCTATTTTAAAATAATAACATGAGAAGAGCATTTTTATTCAACAAACATTTAATATTCACAATAAATGTATTTTACTGTTGGGTGATGGTACAGATAGTTAATAAAGTTAATAAAGAAGAAGAGGAGAGCAGAGTTGGGAGGGAAAACTCATAAACAAAATAAACTTTATCTTCAAAAGACTGATCACAAATAAAGTAATAAAAAGAGAGGAAAAAGTAAAAAAACAAAACAAAAAAATAGAAATTGGGGCCAGGTCTTCGTGAAGAGAAGACAGGCAGAGAAGTAGGAACCAATCATCTTAATTATTGATTACTAGTGTCAATGCGATTCTTTTTCTTTACTCTTCCTTTGTGTAAATAAGGGATCAAGAGACTATGATGTATAAAATAGACAATAATAATCATAACAATGAGTAGGAATGGAATGAAATCACCCATGAAATGGAGGAAGATAGCAAAATGAATCAGAAAGTAAATAATGAAAGATTAGATTAAATGAGAAAAATTGACCATATGCTAACCCATAAAAGAACCTCATACACAAATTCAAAACGGCAGAAATATTAAACATATCTTTTACTAATGACAATGCAATAAAAATTGCAATTAGCAAGGAGCCTCTGAAAAAAAGATACCATTTTAAATGAAAAGTAGATAATTTAATTCTAAAGAATAGTTTGATCAGAAACCAAATCATAGAAACAACTTATAATTTCATTGCAGAAAATGATAGCAATGAGAAAATAATCAAAACATTTGGGATGCATCCAAAACATGTTTAAGTAAAACCTTAAATAATTTTAAATGTGCCTCTAAACACACTTATCATCAAAACAGAATAAAAACAAATTAATGGGTTGAGCATTCAACTAAAAAAAATAGAATAGAAAATTAAAAACTCTAACCAAAAGAAAAGTAAAAATTGTGAAAATCAACTAGAAGATAAAATTGAAAATACAAAAAAGCTATGCAATTGATAAATAATTTAATAGCTGTTTAAAACATAATAAAAGATAAATTTTAGCTATTCTGATTTTTAAAAGGGAAAACTAGTTTGCCAATATAATTTTAATTACAAAAATGAAGAGGAAATACAATTATTAGAAATTGCATGACTACTAAACTTAAATGAAATTAATTATAAATTATAAATAAATAATTATAAATATATAAAACTGACAAATTACCAGAATTAGAAGTAAGGAATTTAAATAACTCAATGTAAAAAAAATTGGAGAAGAAAAAAAAATAACACCCAAAGGGGGAAAAATGTAACCCAGGAACAGATATGTCTATAAGTATATTCTAGTCAATATTCAGAGGATGTTTAATTCTAGTATTATTCAAATTATTTATAAAAATAGGAAAAGATAAGATCTTACCAGTGTTCTTCTTTGAGCTAAATATGGTTCTGAAGAGGTAAGCCTGAAAAATAAGACTCCAGATTAATATATCTAGTAAATATTATTTTTTTGCAAAAACTAAATCCATATAGCTAAAATTAGAAGGAAAATATTAACCTGGAAAAATTGCAACATATTCCCTTCCTATATATGTGATTTCCAAGAATGTATAGAGAATTCATGTAAATATATAAGAACAAGAATAATTTCCCCTCAAAATAAATACATTGTTTAAAGAGAGGAACAAGTTCTCAAAAGAAAGACAAACTATCAGCAGCCATCTGAAAAAAAAACTATTATCCAAATCACTAATAATGAGAGAAATGAAAATAAAAACAACAATGAGGTTTGATCTCATGCTCATGAAGTTAGAAAAAGATTGCCCCCCCCAAAAAAAGATAATGACAGCTGTTGAAGGAGTTAAAGTAAGACAGGCACAGTAATGCACTTTGGTTAGAACTGTGAACTTATACAGCCATTCTGGAAAACAAGTTGGGCCTCTATCCAAAAGATCACTAAACAATGTGTACCTCTTGACCAAAAATATCATTAGAAAGCTAAGACTTCCAAAAGATCCAAGAGAAAAGAGAAAAGGTTCATTGTATAATAATATTTATAGCAGTTGTTTTGTTGTAGTTTTTTGTTTATATATGCTGCTCTGCCTGGTTTCAACTCTAGGAACAACATGCCCCTGCTAGGATAAGTGCATCATTTCCAAATTCACCACTGTGCTGCAAACTCAAACCTTGATTGACAATATCTGCCTCAAGCTACTCTCTCCTCTGTTTAGAGGATAGAGGGCAGGACGTCAAACTTCTCCTAATGCCTTCATTAATAGAGGACAGATATTAAACTCTGAGCTCATCCCACTTTGCTTCTGCTACCCTGCCTGATTTCAGCTTCATGGAGGAAGATGCCCTCTGGTATCCCCTCCACCAAGGCTTTTGTGAGTCTTTTTGTGTCTTGTCTCCCCTTCAGATTATAAGCTCCTTAAAAGCAGGGGCTGTCTTTATTAGTTGTATTTCTAGCACTTAGCACAATGTATTTGGCAGATAGTAGGGACTTTATAAATGTTTACTGTATTAGACTAGCAAATAACTAAAAACTGAGTGACTACCTATCAATTGATAAAGGGCTGAATAAATTAAGGTATTTGAATGTAATTGAATATTATTGTACTGTAATTTAGTCACCCAAGGAACTGATTCAGAGAAACTTGAGTACTTCTATGAGTTTATACAATGTGAAGAGAGGGAAATTGGGTGAATTATGTATACAATAATTATAATTTTTTTTGCTTTTTTTTGGAGGGCATTTGAGGTTGTGACTTGCCCAAAGTCACATGGCTAGTAAGTGTGTCAAGTGTCTGACTTGAACTAAAGGTTGAACTCAGGTCCTCCTTACTCCAGGTCTGGTGCACTACTCACTGCACCACCTAGCAGCCCCAATAATTATAATTTTGTAAAGGAAAGTTATTGTGAGAGATTTATGATTAACACAGTGACCAATCACAACTGCAGGTAGAAGGAACACATTCCCACAGACAGATGATGGACTAGAGATGCAATCTACATTTTCAGATGTGAATAAAGTGTGGATTATTACAAGAGAATGGTGGGTTTTTGGAGGGAAGAGGGAAATAAGAAAAGTGGTGATAGGGATACATCCTCCAAAAAATATGAAAGGAAAAAAGATTATCAATGTGTTGTTACAAAATATAACAAAGAGAACAGAAGAATGTTCAGACTGGAAAGAGATAAGCAAGGTTGTGTTGGAACTCCCATGTTAAATCTGAAATGTTAAATCTGAAAAGCTCTTGCTATTGAGTTTCATGGTTTCATGTTTTCCTATTTTTATGGAGGGTTTGTAGAAAGAAATGTTCATATTTGCTGATGTTTTTATAAAAAATATTTTTAAAACATCAATAGCACAAGATCTATACCTTTATGTAGCTTTTAATGTATTATAGTAAACTATAAAGTTCTATAATAAAAAGAATGAGTGAGAAGAATGTGTATCTAACCACTGAAATCCTACTTTAAGGCCTATTGTTTTGACAGGTGTTAATAGAATGAAAAGTCTAGTCTTAGCAGACTAGAAAGACATCAACTAGGAACCTGGTGATGGCATGCAGGGGTAGTCTCTTGTATTAAGAGACTAGCCTCTCTAAGGTCAAAGAGTATTATCACAACGTGGGCCAGATAGAGTTGATTTTCTGAGATATTAAAGGTAAGTTATAGAGAGTTCGTGATCTAGAATAGTGGAAGGGGAATCTACATGAAAGGAACTGTGTGCCTTAAGGAATTTAGATAAAAAGTGAAAAGGTAAAGAAACTGATCATCATTGGTCCCTGCAAAAAAAAGAAAAAAAATGTGTCACACCTTTGGCACCATTTAGATGTAAGTCATTGTCCTGGGCACTAGGGATACAAAGACTAATGAGACACAGGGTCTGCTCCTGGGGAACTTAGAATGTATTGAATGAGTAACTTGGATGGAAGGTGTTGATGCTGTTTTTGTTGAGTGGCATCTGACTCTTTGTAACTCCATTTGTTTTCTCAATAAGGATACTGGAGTGGTTCTCAATTTCCTTCTCCAGCTCATGAGGAAACTGAGTCAAACAGAGTTGAGTGACTTGCCCAAGGTCACCCAGCTAGTAAGTAACTGAGGCCAGATTTGAAATCAGGAACATGAGCCTTCCTGACTCCAGGCCTGGCACTCTACCCACTTTACTACCTACTTGCCAGGATACAATGTTGAATGAAGTCATTGATACAGGGGAATCTAGACAAAGGGTAATAAGGAGGGAAAGGTGACTTTCCTGGAGGTGGGATGGGGGTGGGGCAGGGTGGTGGCAGAGAATAAAGAAAGGTGTCAGGAAACAGATTGTATTTGAGTTGGATCTTGAAGAAAAAAGGTCCAACAGTTAGAAAAAAAATTAGAACCAAACCATCAAATATAGTGAGAATGCAATTTGGTTTCTCATAAGGTTAAGTAGACTTTAAACCAGTAGTCTCCAATTACATAATCATTCATTCATTCATTCGTTAAACATATATTGAGCACCTAGTACATACTCAGAAATATGAAGAAGAGAAAGAACAAGAAAACATGTTCTCTATCTTTACAGAGCTTACAATTTACCAGGGGCAATGAAATATGTTGTTGTTTTTTTTCAAAAGGACCAATAATAAAACAGATCTGTGATCTGAATGATCTGAGAGTTCCCTTTCATTGATTAAGATTACACACTATACATGCTTGCCCATTCTGTCTAACTCATGTCCACATCCTCCAAAAATTCACCACCATCTAGCTTGCCTGAGGCCCATCTTGCTTTCTCTTGAAGTGTTGAAGATACCAGTGGAAAATTCTGCTTATCTACCCAGTCTCCTAACTGGTTTCTCTGCATTCAGTTTCTCCCCTCTCCAACCCATCTTCCATACAGGTGTCATGTTAAGAATTTGAAAGTTCGTGTCTAATCCTCACTCCTCTGCTCAGAAACTTTAGTGACTGCCCAGTGTTTAAGTTAGAATAATAAAAAAAAATCTGTTCACAATCTGATTTCAACCTTGTTTGCCAGGCTGATTACACATTATTCCCCTTCACAAAATCTGTGCTCTAGGCAAACTAACCTGAATGTTGTTCTTGGTACATGACATTCTTAGGCCTCTGTGCTTCTTCACTTTCTTCCAAGCCCAAAATGCTTCCCCTCTACTCATTTCTGCCTCTTGGAAAACTTAGCTCCTTCAGGACTCAACTCAAGCCATACCTCCTACAATAGGCTTTTCCTGATAACCCCTTCTTATTGCCAATTCACTTTTTCCCTCTCTCTGTGTGTCTCTGTCTCTGTCTGTCTCTATTTCTGTCTCTCTGTCTCTGCGTCTGTCTGTCTCTCTGTCTCTCTCTGTCTCTCTCTCTCTCTTTCTCTGTCTCTCTCTGTCTCTCTCTCTTTCTTTCTCTCTACCTCTGTCTCTCTCTCTACCTCTTTCTCCCTTCCCTCTCTCCCTCCTATTTTATATTCCACTTATATGAAGTAAGTGTCTTAAGTGGAAAGACTGTTTTTGTTTTATGTATATCTACCCCCTGCTTCTCCCTAGTACCTAGCACTTAGTAAATGTTCATCGATTAATTGACTATTTGTAATGTTTTAGAGAATAAGGGTCAAGGATGATGTGGGATGAGAAATGGATGTTGTATTTACTAGATAGGAGGTCAATGCCAACTTTCAATAGAGCAGTTTCTAGAACAAAAATCAGATTGGAAGGGGATAAAAAGTGAGTAGATGGTTGATTACTTTCTCATTATTATGTGGTGAATCCTGATTCGTCCTGTTCTGTGGACTTCCCATCTGAACTCACTCCAGTTGTTCATTTTCTCAAGTTACAAAGCATCTCTCCAATGAGTCAGATGAAGCAACAAGGACAACAAATGAGAGAAGGCTTAGTTTTTGTGTCCAAGAGATTCAATCAACCTCAATGAAGAAAGCAAACATTTTTTATTTGCCTACTAGATATCAGGCACTGTGCCAAGTGCTGGGGATATTTTTAAAAATGGAAGTCTTTCACTTCAATGAGCTTATATTCCATCAGAGAAGATGGTATGTGTGTGTTTATCAATCCACTGAATCTTTGACTTGCAAAGGACCTCAGAGGTTATCTGGTCAAATCCATATTTCATCAAGAATTCTTTTTATGTCAATTTATCATCTAGTTTTTTTGAAGATCTTCTATGATGGGGAACCCAGTTCATATAGAGACCAGTTATTCTATTTCCAAACATCTGTAATTATTGCAAAGGGGTTTTTTGTTTGTTTTTGTTTGTTTTGTGTTAAGAATAATTTCCCTTTCAATAAGTACTAATCAAGGCAGCTAGGTGGCACAGTAGATAGAGCACTAGACTTGGAGGCAGAAAGACCTGTGTTCAAATCCCGTCTCTGGGATAATTTCCAATGTTCTTATACTACTGTTTGACTTTCTCTGATAAAAGGTCAGTCTTACCAACTGATATCCTTTCTATAATATGCTACCTATTTACTCCAGATGTGAACTAGCCAAGTCAGAATATAGCAGGATAATCACTTTCCTTGATATGGGCATACATCCTCACTTAGTACCTCTTTAAGTTACTCTAAGGAATGACTCATCTTTTTAGATAGCCTTAGTCCATTATGAGCTTGTCTATTAAAAACCCTCAGATCTCATTCATATGAACTTTGCCCAACCATGCATTCCTTCCTGTGCAGTTAATTTTTGAAAGCTAAGTGTGGGTTGAAATCAAAGTGCATTCAACAAAAGTATCTAGGTTTACATATCTTTAATTAAATTTTATATCTTTTAGATATAAAATTTTATATCTTTTAGATCCACCACAACCTTCTAGCAAGTAGTTCTCAACCTTCCTAATGCCATGACTCCTTAATACAGTTCCTCGTGTTGTGGTGACCCCCAACCATAAAATTATTTAGGTTTCTACTTCATAACTATAATTTTGCTAGTGTTATGAATCTATCTGATATGCAGGATTTATTTTTATTGTTACAAATTGAACATAACCCACAGGTTGAGAACCACTGTTCTAGCCTATGGAGTTCTATCAGTTCCTGGTTGCACAAGCCTTACCAATTGATCCAGGTTCCTGCTTTGTCATGATGGAGAAAACTTTGAAGGATGTTTAACCACAAAGTTGTAGTCTAGAGGTCCTCCAAAGAGGAGAAATTTATTTAATTTGAGAGAAAATTTCAGACAGTCCTAAAATCCATTTAGATTGCAGAAGAGAAAATAAATTGGAAATCTAGTAGAAAATTGATGAAAATGAGTAAGTGAAAGAAAAGAAATAAATAAATAAGGGACAAAGGTTTTGGAGGGAAAGAAAATTTTAAAATAAAAGAAAAATGCAAAGAGAAAAAGAAAAGGCTCTGGGAAGTACTTTTTCCTTACTTTTCAGGGCCCACATTGGATTAGGGGTTCAGCAATACTCTGACCACATGGCTAATTGTCCTTAATTATCATTAGTTCTCTGTTCCTTGCTGGGGGGTTGCAGGCAGTTTCCTTTGGTTGACTGGTCTACCTCTGTAGGTTTCTGCCATCCAACAGTCTTGATTGTTTGGCCACTGAATGCTGAACTAATCACTTCATGCTGGAGTATTCTGGCTTGGGACCAAATTTTCTCTATCCCCTCTTTGCCTCACTAACTTAAAATGTTTAGCTTAGATTACTGAGAGTAATAAAATAGATAAATAATGAATGTATCTATGATGTTTGGGGGGAGGGGTTTGGGGTGGAGAAACCAAACCTACCCTATGTCAGAAAGAGAGATGCCAGAATGTTAACGTGAATATAGGATGTATTGGGCTTCCAAGCATGCAGTCTGAATGTGTGTAATAGGCCAGTGAAATACTGAGTTTCAATTACTTATATGTTCCCTGAAGCTGAAACAATTGCCATTTTCCCACATAATATTGCATGACCTACATTTTTTACTTGAAAGCCTTCAGCTAATAATTAGTTTGAATGTTGAGTTATAAATAAACACATTCATATTCTAGAAATGAAAGTAAGGGGAGGAAATGAGATACCAAAGACTCCTCCTTCCCTTCCCATCCTCCTTTCCCTTTGTTTGATTTACGCCTTAGCTTGGCTTTTTAAAGGTAATATTTGGGGATTGGTCTAAAGTAGGGCCTGTTCAGAAGTAATGAGGCCACTGAGTATTTTCCTGGAAAAAAATGGCAGGAGCATAGACACTGGGGGAGATTTGGGCCATCTGGATAAAAAGGGTCAAACTATCCATTGGCAGCAATTAAACAGCTCCATGTGGTGGGACCACGTGGTTACACCAGAGGAGCTGCCAAAGGACAAGAGATTAGTCAACAAAAGTATCTACCAGAAGGTGCCCAGGTTGGTCCGTTCTCTGGCCACTTGGCATGTGTGATGTTTCCTATCTCTCCTGGTGTTCCCATCTGCCTGTGTACATAGCCCACCTATGTACCAGCTTCAGAGACCTTTCAAGGAGATGTTAGTTTGGATAAGAAGTCCAAAATCTTGTGAATCCTAATTCACAAGAATAAGGCTATGTATGAATTGGGTGACTTTACTGAAAATCACAACTTAGAGATCCAGTCCTTATCATATTTCTGTGATGTGAAGAAAAGCAAGGGAAGGGAAGGGGAAGAAGTTGTTGTCTCCATGGTGACTATAAAATGTTATTCAATTGAGTGTTTAAGAAAAGAGTAGTTGATTGTCTGAATATTTGAGTACAGTCTTATCAGAAGAAAGACTGGTCCAAATACATTTTTGGGGGGTGTCTTCTGAGTTTGAAGAAACCATAAAGTCTATAAGGTGAGTCCATTTACATTGACTTTTGCCAAAGATCTCAAATCAGCAGCAGAGAAAGTACTAGTACCCTGGTCTTTCGGACTACCAGGCCATAACTTTCAATTTATTCAAGTCCTCCAATATATATTAAGAGCCTGCTATATGTCAAACATCATGCCAGTCACTGGTGCTTCAAAGAGAAAAACAAAATGGTTCCTTTCCCTTATGGAATTTATATTCTATTGGGGGAAAACAAAACATATACGTGTGAACAAATTAAGAATATGTTCAAAATTATTTCCAGAAGGAAAGTGTAAACAACTAGAAGACATTAATGAAGGATCATGTCATGTAAGAGGCGACGCTTAAGCTAAACTTTGAATGAAGCTAGGGAATCTAAGGAGGTAATATATTCCAAATATATCATAAAAAAACACACACAGTGTCAGAAAACAAATATTTCATGTATCACAAAAAAGAAGCAAACCAGGTTTTTTGTTTGTTTGTTTGTTTGTTTTTCACTGTAAGCTGTGTGATTGAGAGTAATAAGCTTGTACAGGTGAGCTAGAGCAGTATTGTGCAGGGCTTTTAATGCCAAACAGAGAGAGTTGTGCAATATCCCAAAGCAATAGTTAGGCATTAGAGCTGGAAACAAGTTGGCACAATGGATAACACTGAACCTGGAGTTAGAAAGGTCTGAGTTGAATCTGATCTCAGATACTTCCTAGCTGCATGACTCTGGGCAAGTCATTTAACTTTTTTCTGCCTTAATTTTCTCAACTGTAAAATGGGGACAATAATAGCACTGACCTTCCAGAGTTCTTTTGGGAATTAATTGAGGCAATATTTATAAAATGCTTTGTAAGCTTTAAAAAAAAGCTATGTAAATGCTAGCTATTCGTTATTATTCTTGAACATAGAAAATTTTTATTAGACTAGAACATCCTGTTGCTTTCAGGTTAGCACTGATTTGAAATACTGAAAAGCTGGCTTTCCTTCTGGCCTTGTAATTCTCTGATGCCTAGCTACCCTTCGAAAGGACAGGAAGACAAGATAATGGAAGCTGAAATTGCTCAGTTCAACTTAGAGCTGGGTTTGGACCAAAGGTCTTAGGGCCACTTGTGTTGTTCTCTCTTTTCCTAAATAACTTCACTTATCATCTGAACATTTTGGTTTTCTGGTCCTCAAGAAACAAAGAAATAATACCCCAGGCATTTTTACTGCAGCAACCATCCCAACAAAAGTTGTCTATATTTGCATAATACCATACCACACACAGGGTTCTTCCTCCTTTCTTTTCTCACTTAATCTTCACATTAGCTCTGTGAGGTAGTGAGTGCAAAACTTATTGTCACCATTTAAGAGATTAGGAAGTTCAACCTTACAAAGGCTAAATGGTCACAAAAGTAGCAAAATTGTGGGGTCAAGTACATCTCCAAGATTAACTCTCCAGCATAGACCTCAACTGTGACAGAATGTGCTATGGGCAGGAAAAATCTCCCTGCCCTCTTTCTTGTGCCCTGCTGCATTAAGATGAGTGTCCTTTTCATGCTTCTATTAACTGGCTTCACTGCAGAAAGGTTTTTCAATTCATTTTTGGTAGGTGCTTCCTGACAGGTAGTAATTAAAAAGATGTGGAGTTTGGGTCAGAGTTTTTCAAGTATTTTAATGAAGTATACTTGGACTAAAGAAAAAAACATTTCAATAACTAATCATAGAATGCTTGCATTTGAATTTGAATTCTCCTTTCCCATTACATAAGAAGTGAATCTCTACTTCAAAACCTAATCCCAGTTTGAAATGTACTAAGCTAGCTTCTTCAGTAGTACTATGTATGGCAAAAAGTTCATATCTATGTATCTATACCTGTAAATATGTAGATAGTGTATGTGTATGTTATAAATGTACATGCATGTGTATATATATATATATATATATACATATATATCCTTTTTTGCCTTTGATCTCTTGACTTCTTTCTCTCTTTTTCATCTCTTTTTGTTAGAAAGATTTAAAAAAAACCCTCAAATCTGAAATGCTTTTGAACAAGGTAGGTGAACAAAGGAAAAGATTCTTCATGAGCTATTTTAAATTACTGTCAGCTTAAATACAGCCTAGCAATATGAACACAAGGTTAGACATCAGGAATTTATGAGCCCAGATCCCAATTTTGTATGCTGCATTCTTCTGTATTCTGGAGCTAGCCTCTTAGTCCTTTAGTGCTGCTGTTTCTCTGGAAGCACAACGGAAATAACAGTATTGAGTTGTTTTAGGAAGACAAATGGGATTTGGATGGGGTAAACCTTTGAACGTAGTTGTAAAAGAATTAGAAGGTATGCTGTGAGTCTTTAGATTTATTTCTCTTTAATTCCCTGTATTCTTTGCACTGGAGAGAGCCTTAGAGGTCATCTCATATACCCATTTCTTAAAACATGAAACCCCTCTACGACATCCCTGATGAGTGGTCATCCACTCTTTGAATACTGCTGAGAAAAAAAAGGAAGGAAAAAAAAAAAGCAACTCAGTATCTACCAAGTCAAACCATTCTTTGGTGGGAGGGGACAGTGAAGGGATGCAACTCTAATTGTTAAGAAGGCTCCCCCATTTTATCACACTACAATCTACCTCCCTGAATCATCCAGCCCTTGGCCCTAATTCTGTCCTCTCGGTCCAAGCAGATTAAGTCAAATCCCTTTTCAAGATGAGATCCCTTCAGATATTTGAAGACAGCAATCAAGTCCTCAAGTCCTCTCTAGGGAAAATATCTCCAGTTCCTTTAATTATTTTTCATATGACTTGTCTTCCATCCCCTTTTACATGTTAGCTGCCTTTCTCTGGAGATCCTCCAATTTGTTAATGGCTTTCCTAAAATCGGACATCCAGAATGAAACAGTAAATATACTATGTGTATCCTGACCAAGGAATCCTTATCCACATTCTCTAACATACTTAAGAAAGTTCATATCTTTCCATCTAGGATCAGGAAATTCAACTGGGTTCTATCTGCCTCCAACATTGAATAGTAATAACGATTCTTTCATTCAAGTGTTTTGTTGCGGAGGATGATAATGTGGAAAAGAAAACAGCCTGCTTCTTACATGGACAAAGAGAGAGGGAAAAAATTATCAATAAAGAGAAGACCCATGGTTCAGAAACATGTAAGGAGCTGATATAGGCTATAGCCAAGTGTCATTTCTTCACTTGTTGCTTTTCTGACCGTAATTGTATTTTTCAGGTCAATGAGGGAATAAGGATTTTACCATGCCCCTCTCTTCATTTTCCTTTCCAACACATAAAACAGGGTATTTGCCTTTTCTAGTATGCATGTATGGCAGCATGGTAGTAGTGGGCAGAAAGATTACTTAAGGACCAAGAAAATCTGGGTTCAAATCTGCCTCTGACATATATTGGCTGTGTGATACTGGGCAACTGTCTTACCTCTTCAGTGTTCAAGGCAACTCACTGTGATCTTAACTGCAAAGAAAGTACTGATTTCCTTTGGTACAGGGAGTTTTCTCATCTATGAGTTAACTATACCAATGAAAGCACAGGTCCTGTCCCTATCCCTTTCCCAGTGTATGGACTAAGCCTTTGCTAGATTGGCCCACCAAAATAGTCCTCAAATAAAATGATCATGCCTTGTTTACCCTGTCCTCCGAAGGGCAGTGAATACTGAAAGTCTTTTAGACAAATTACTCAGTTTAAACAGAGATTCCATAGGAAGGACCTACTATTCTCTTAGGAAGAAATAATAAATAAGAAAGAAAGACAATATCAGAAACCTTAAAACTTGGTAAATAATGGGACTTCTTAGAGAATACCCTTGAGCTTCACTGATTTAAAAGAAAATGATATTTTAGCCTGGCTACAAAGCATTGCTGGGGGGGTTGTTGATAGAAAGTCAACTAGACTCCCATTGGGAGAACATGTACTGCTAAGTACTACGTGAGCAAAACGGAGGCTGAGCACACAATGCAGTCCTTCCATTACAGAAAGAGCCCTGCCTCTCTAATCATGAGATCCCCAGGGTCTGAGAGAGCAAGGCTCGGACTTGAGTGTCTGCGTTGCCCTAATAAAACATTTACAGAGGTTGGGAGACCTGTTCCCTTCCATATAGCTCACACATATTAAATGATCAAAGTTTCTGGGTCTTTGGAGGAGGGGCTGCTAATCTAATGTAGTCTGTTGGTTTTTGTTCACCCTGGCTTTGAATGAAAACAGATGACAACTCTATTTTCTTATTTTAAAGATTCTGGTAATAATCTGCATTATAGCTAGGGATCTGCTGGAGCCAATCTTGCAACATCCATAAAAACTCTATTTAGAACATAGCTGAATTCTTTCTAGGCTTGTTGGATCATTTCATTATTATTGTTATTGTTATTATTGTAACTTTAATCGTAATTTTCTAGATTTCGGGTTGGGGTAACTCCTGTTGAAAATGTTAGTATTCTCACACAATCATGAAATTGTACTAATTTTTTTAAAATTTTATTTTATGGCTGAATGTGACAGAGAGAAAGACAGAGACAGAAAGAGAGAAGGAGTAAGAGAAAGAGACAAGAGAAACAGAGATCATACACAGACAGACACAGAGAGAGAAAGAAACAGAAAGACAGAGAGAGACAGAAACAGGGAGAAAGACCAAAAGACAAACAGAATGAGAAGAAACATAGGGATAGGAGAAATACTGAGAGAGCAACAGAGATAGAAAGAGACAAAGAGAAAGAGAAGAAATAGAGAGACAGAGTGGAGGGGAGTGGAGGGGTGTGGCGGGCAGGGCAGGGCAGGGCAGGGCAGGGCAGGGCAGGGCAGGGCAGGGGAG
>CM053596.1:139361378-139399402 GCA_028646575.1 Pseudocheirus occidentalis | reverse complement strand
AAGGGAAGGGAAGGGAAGGGAAGGGAAGGGAAGGGAAGGGAAGGGAGAAAAGAAGAGAAGATAGGCTGTTCCTTTGTGTCTGTAAACATGTTTTTCTTTTCATCAAAGCACTGACCTTGGAGAACTGGGGCCTGAATCTGCCACTTACTACCAATATGACCTTGTGAAATTCACTTAACCTTTCTGTACCTCATTTTCCTCAAGTGAAAAATAAGGGGACTCTATTCAGTGTTCTATATATGCCTTCCAGCTCTAAATCTATGATTCATTCACAGCCATCCAATCCATGACCATGACCTCTGATCATGACAAGACTTTCTCTAAGATTCTTTGTAGCTCTGGGTCTCTAATCTGTGTAGTTTGATGGCCTTCATTGGTCAAATTAACTGGAGAATGACCAGCTCTTCCTTTCAGTGAGGTTATGTGGACATAGTCTGTCTCACAGGCTCAGTTATACTTTCACATATTTGGCTTGTAAGAATTTCAATTGGTATCTTACATTTTACTTAACTTTCGAGTTCTGGCCACAAGTATAATAAATGTCTCTGTGATTTACATTTAAATTGTATTTTTCATCCTCAGATCACAAAAGGAAATGCTATCTTAACTTGACACCATAGCCTGAAAACGTTTTTTTAAAAAAAACATATAGGACTGGCCACTGTGTACCCAACACAGCTTTTTCCCTTCTGTGTCTCAGGCAGATTTGTTTACATTGCTCATCAAGGAAAGTATTTACTTCTGTTAGCAAGTCAGAGCCAGAACAACTTAGGGGTTTGAGCAGACTTCTCGCCTGCCTTGTCATCCATCAACACAATTTTCAGATGAGTTCTGATTGCAGAGTCTCCATCTCTGCCTGTGATGTAACAGACAGAAAGAGCCCAGCGTGGATCCCTCAGCTCCCAGGCAGAATTTGCAACACTCGGCACTTAGGAAAATCATCTATTGGCTTGTCAAATGGAGCCAATTTGATCTAGAAATGATTGAGGGATAGTAAATATAGAAACCCTGCAATGCCACTTTTGCAGAGCAAAACCACATTTTTAAATTACCCCATGTATCTTTTTGGGTTCAACTAGAGTTGTTCCAGTCCTGGGAAACCACAAGAGACCCAGTGTCCTGCAGAACTCAAAGTACAAAGATGGTATATGGTCTTTTCTAATCCAGAGCAAATGCTGGGCATACAATTTCTGTCCCATTTACCACTATTTCATCCTGAGTCTCCAATTCCTTTGCCACTAAAGGACTTTCCTATAGGTCTTGAATTTATTTTTCCATTTTGATTTAATATTCCTTTTGCCAGAGATTAAAAAAAATTTCTCACTGGATTTCTTCACTCGACACCTTTTCTCCCTCTCCCATGAACCTAATGAAGTATTTATTTGTATTTAAGGGAAAACTCTTGTCTGAAAGGCAAGATATTTAAATAGAGACAAAAGCATTTATTATAAAGAACAAATGAAACAAATGTCATGAGCTTTGGGGGGCTTCTTTCATTGGTCTAGTCTAGTATCTGCATCTCTAAGGGCCTTTAAGCAGCTGTCCAATTATGATTCGCCACTAGAGGGAGGTAGAGGGTGCTTAGTCAGTCCCTAGGGTTTGATTAGGATAATTTGACCACTTTCTAAGATATGTAGAATACCTCTGATTCCAATAGCTCAAAACATTTGGCCACAAGGAACTCTCTCATCCTGATTAAAAAAAAAAGTACATTCATCCAGCTCCCTCACGTGACCACCCCTGCCCTGAACTATGATAATGTGATTTTTTTTTTCCTGCAATAGTCACATCCCTGGGAAGGATGAGGATAGAAGGTGGATACTATTATACTCTAATTAGAATCATAGAAATTTAGAGACAGAAGGAATCTTAAAGATCATCTAATTCAGCCACCTCATTTTACGGATGAGTGAAATGAGGCTTAGAAAGACAAAATGATTTGCTCTCTGTGGCAGATTAGAAAGAGGCCTAGATTTCGAATGAGAAAACCTAGGTTGGAATCCTGACTCAGTCCCGTAATAGTTGTGCATGACCTTGGGTAAATGCTTTAATGTGGCTGTCTCTTCCTCTTTTTCTGCAAAATGGAGAAAATACTTGTTCTGCTTTCTCAGTGGGTGGTAAGAATCAGATCATGGATATCAAGAGCTTTGTAAACCAAAACTTGCTATCATCATCTTTGTGATTATTGTCCAATAAAACACAGCCACCATCAAGCTCAGCATTACACCTTTGTCATTATTCTCTAAACTTGTACGATCAGTTAGTGAAACTATCAAACGTGGGACCCTGGTCTCCTATGTCCCATTCTAGTAAATAAAATTTAATGTTCAATATGGCTTTTTTTTTCCTTTGACCTCAGGCTTATTTCTATTAGCTGTGCAATGGGAATTGTGTCTTAGTGTTTGCTTGGCAAAAATTCTAAGCTCTTTAAACTTCTCACTTGTGCTGTCCATTGAATGAGAATTAAACAAAAGGGATTTCTTTCTGTCATGAATTGTTATGAATCTTGGGAACCTGTTTCCATGAGAGGCTGTTGGTCCTCCTTTTGTGAAAAGCCATGAATCATGAATTTAAAGATGGAAGACATCTTCCTATTTGAGTCTAATAAGATTTAGCCTTAGCATGAGATTTTATGATAGTCAGGGTTATCTCTGGTCACTGGTAAATTTCTAGACCACTGCAATGTTAAGCCAGGGACCCTTTGACCCTGTAGTTCTCACATTCACATAGCTAACAAAGTAATTTTGCTTATTCACTCAGGTGCAGTGGATTAGGAGAAAGGGGAACTGGGTTTGAATCCTGACTTCAGTTACCTTAGACAAGTCTGTGTACATCTAGGCCTCAGTTTGATCATCTTTAAATGCCCATCTAGGCATTTAAAGATAGAATATGAGAGGGACAGCTAGGTTGCAGAGTGAATAGAGCACTGCACCTGGAGCCAGGAAGTCCTAAGTTCAAATCCAACCTCAGACACATAACAATTCCTAGCTATGTGACCTTGGGCAAGTCACTTAACCACGATTGCCCTGCCTTTCCCCCTCCAAAAATTAAAAAAAAAATTATTTTAAAATAGAATATGAGTAAATGTGGCTTAGCAATCCAGGGTGAATCTCATTCATTCCTAATTCCTCAGTACATCTTTAACTACAGGCAAAGAGCACCAGTAGTATCATTAAATCAACTTTATCAGTCAGGATCAAAGAAATTGCATAGAAAATAAAGGTTAAAAATGCAGTTGTGGTCAAGATATTATTAGCTATTTTTGTTGTTGAGTTGTTTTCAATCGTGTCAGAGTCTCTGTGACCCCATTTGGGGTTTTCTTGGCAAAGATACTAGACTGATTTGTCATTTCCTCCCCCAGTTTATTTTATAGATGAGGAACTGAGGTAAACAGAGTTAAGTGACTTGCCCAGGGTCACACATTGAGTGTCTGAAACCTGATTTGCACTCAGGTCCTCCTGGCTCCAGGCCTGGTGCTCTATTCACCAAGCTACCTAGCTGTCCAATATTAACTACAGTATTAGTGTTAATTATGTTATATATAATTATATAATCACATATAGTTACATAAAATATTATATATTTACACAATTGATATAATTATATTCGATACAATGCAATTTTATTAATAAAATATAATCTAGATAATAAAATTATCTAAGTCAAATAATATACAAATATATTTATTTATAGTCTATTTATTATAGCAATATAACATAACAGATTGACATTATTCATTGTAGAGCTAGTATTAACTATAGTTACTCCCAAATTCCCCAGGTAGTGCATGTCTTAACACTGTTTTTGTCCTGTGAAGCAAAGTCCCACTTGCTATGCCCTAGGGAGGGCTCAAGTAATAGGTCTGTCTTTCTGTAGACTTAGACTCCAACGTTCAGAGCATCATCAATAAATGTTCATGTTCTAAGTGATTACATTTTTCAGTCATAAAAATTAAAAAATATATGTTTAAGTTTAGAAAATTAATGATCTGCATTGGTGTAGTTAGTATCTACATTGATAAAATCAGGGTAACTTGAAGTTGAAATAAAAATTGTAAAACTGATTTGGTTGTAACATTGTGTAAGGGAGACTATTCTACAAGTATATGATGGTGATGATGATGATGATGATGATGTTGATGATACATTTATCTAGTGCTTACTGTGTGCCAGACACTGTGCTAAGTGCTTGTAGCGAACACCCTAGCACACCTAGGATGGCCTGCTAGCACAAGTTCTTTGATCTTTTTTTTTTGAGAGGGGGAATGCAGGGTAATTAGGGTTAAGTGACTTGCCCAAGGTCACATGGCTTATAAATGTTAAGTGCCTGAGGTCAGATTTGAACTCAGGTCCTCCTGACTCCAGGGCGGTGCTCTATACCACCTAGCTGCCCCATTGATCTGCTTTTCCAAAGGAAAGACAGCTTTAAAGGGCTCAACAATCTTACTTTAATTACAGATTAGTAGAAAGGAGTTATTATCCAAGAAAGAATCCAACAGAGAGGGCTTCAAGTGTCTGAACAAAGTAATATAACCACCTACATAACACTACCAGACCAGGAGAACACCAACATCTGAGTAGCTGAAGAGAGGGGTTATTAACAAATGGCTACTCAGAGTCCCATCCAGGGAATCAAAAGGTCCTTCTCGTGAGTGAGCCCCCAAAGTAAAATACCAACCTCCCAGTATAGATAGTTTTAAACTAATAGGCTCAGAACCAGGAGGCACCATAACCCTCCTGACTCAGTGCCTAATTAGCTTAGTACCAAAAGGTGCGAAAGCCTCCCTGTAAGCAAGCCTCCCCTAAGCAAGCTCCTCCTCAGGCAAGTTCCTCCCCCAATGGGTTCTGTGTGACTCAGGAAGTGTCACAGCTGTGAAAGCAACAGGACATCCATGACTGAAATACCTGTGTACCTTAAGACCTGAGAACACAGCTCCTGTTCCAAGGGACAAGTTGACAAATGTGGTTATACAAGCCTATGAATGGACAGGGAAGATCTTCATATTCCATGAATAGAATAGTGCTTTACAATTATTATCTCATCTGATCCTTAGAACAATCCTGGGAGGCAGATGCTTTTATTATCCCCATTTGACAACTGAGAAAACTGAGACAAACAATGATTGACTTGTCCAGGATTATGCAGTTATCATGTATTTAGGACTAGATTTGAGCTCAGGTCTTTCTGATTCTAGGTCTAGCACTGTATCTATTGCACCAGCTATCTGACCCCAAATGAAATGATCCTAAGGTGTTTTGAAAATTATGCCATGCTCTACAAGTGCTTTTATCATTATATCTCTTTTCAGAAGAGCCCCTCTTTGGTGGAAAATCAGCTCTATCCTTATCATACGTCTTTGGCAAATCAGAACCAATCCCTCAATTCACTGCCCCATTTATGATCAAGGGAATAAGAATCTGTGAGGTCCACTGAGGTAATTTTGTCTGTTAAAATCCTGTGCATCCTTCAAATCCCTACTCAGTCACTCCTTACTCCATGAAGTTTTCCCTGAATCTTCCAGCTGTATAAGAGAACCTTAAAGTGTCATGAGATTTAGAGCCAGGAAAAACCTTAAAGATGCTTTAGTAAGAACCCATTCTTTCAAAGATAAGGAAACTGAGACTTGGGGAAGGAAGTAAACTCTAAGGTCACACAGATAGTAAGTAACAATACCAAGATTTAATACCCATGTTTTCTTTAGATTGCAATACATCCATATCCGAGTTCAAATCCTGTTTTAGACACTTAATAGCTAAATGACCCTGGGCAAGTCACTTAACCTCTGTTTGCCTCAGTTTCTTCATCTGTAAAATGAGTTGGAGAAGAAAATGGCAAACTGCTCCAGTATCTTTGCCAAGAAAAACCCAAATGAGGTCACAAAGGGTCCGACAGGTCTGGAATGACTGAACAGCAGTCACACCTCCTGAAGTTGTCATGAGGGTCAAAGAAAGTATTTGTAAAGCACTTTGCAAACCTTAGTGTGCCATATAATTTCTAGTTATTATTGTGCCTCAAGTGATCTTTCTTTTCTCTGATTTTTCACATCACTTTTGTTCTATGCATTTCTTTTATTCTATTTTGCATCAGAATTGTATTTATTCATGTCTCAGCTCTTTTCCTAGATTAGAAAATCCCCAAGGACAGGGAAAACATCTGGTTCATCTTTGTATCCAGCAGTACCTAGCATACTAACTTGTATACCTAGGTACTTAATAAATGCTTAAGATGTACTATAATCTAGGATCCTTTCAGTCTTCTACTCATACCAATTGTATATTAAGAAAGGTGGCAAGGTAGTGCAGTGAATAGAGCACGGACCCTGGAGTCAGGAGGACCTGAGTTCAAATCCGGCCTCAGACACTTGACACACTTACTAGCTGTGTGACCTTGGGTAAGTCACTTAACCCAATTGCCCTGCCCTCTTCCCTCCAAAAAGCAATAAAAAAGGCTGCACAGTAGTAGATAGATGGTAGTAGATAGTAGTAGAGAGCAGGCCTTAGAGTCAGGAAGACTTGAATATAGATCCAACCTGTGACATTTGCTTGCTTTGG
This sequence comes from Pseudocheirus occidentalis, assembly GCA_028646575.1. Classification (NCBI taxonomy): domain Eukaryota; kingdom Metazoa; phylum Chordata; class Mammalia; order Diprotodontia; family Pseudocheiridae; genus Pseudocheirus; species Pseudocheirus occidentalis. The sequence goes on along the minus strand of CM053596.1, from coordinate 139,392,851 downwards.
GACATGGGGAGGCAGGTGGCACAGCGGACAGAGTAGGAGAGAGTCAGGAAGACCTAAATTCAAATCAAGCCTAAGAAACTTACTAACTATGTAACCTTGGGCAAGTCACTTACCTCAGAGTGACTTAGTTTCTTCATCTGTACAATGGGCATGACAATATCACTTACTTTCCAGGGTTATTGTGAGACTCAAATGAGAGAATACTTATAAAGCATTTAGATTGGCAAATGCTATATAAATAATAATAATAGTTGTTATTATTATTACTATTATATGACCGTGGCAAGTGACAGCCTTTCCATTTCCCAGGCAACTCTCTTAAGACCTTAATTTGTGGCATGATCTGCATAAATAGAGAAGATTCTTCCCTGGAGTTCCAAGATGAAATCAAAAGTATACTTAAAAAAAAATTAAGAACCTTCTGTGTACAGTGTAAGGAAGGTATTGTTTAAATTAGCAACGCAAGTCCTAACATTACTTTGATTATGCAGATTTAAACTAACATTTAAAAGATGTTGGAGGAACACCCGGAGAAAAAAAGAGAAACCTGTGATAATGCACATTCCACAATGTAAAAATCTTTTCTATCATCTGATTGTCAGGACAAGAAAATAACCAAAAACTCATCTCAGCATTTAAAGACACTTAGAGACCCAGGGTGAATCTCATTCATCCCTAATTCCTCAGCCCTCTATCCAATTAGAACTTCAGATTATTTTTTTTTCTCTCTCTCTCTCTCTCTTTTTTAATTGTTATTTCCCAATGTCACAACAACATCAACTCTGCCAGGCTCTTCCTATAATAAACTCTGTTAATAATCCCTCTGACAATTCAAACAGCACTTGATTCTTGTTGCATGAAGACAGGAGGCCTAGACTGCCAAGAATTCCACTGTGCCTGCATGTTGGGGGAGGGAGCTAGATAGTGGGGAAGAGGGTAAAGCTGGGGAGCAGGGCACAGTCCTTTCCTCTGACTACATTGATTGGATTTGATGGGGTTAGAACGATGGTCAGGCGTCCGGACTGGGAAGCTGGGAGTCTGGGTTCCCCCCTCCCAGATCTGTCTCGGGCTTCTTGTCTGACCTTATTGGCCACAGCACTTAAATCCATTGGCAACCCACTGGCAGAATAGGAGTGACAAGCCATTTCTTCCAACAGAAGAGGGCTGTGATGTTGGCAGAGGACTTTGAAATACTCAGATGCATAAAGCATTATCTTCATAAGCTTAACTGATGGTGAAGAAATAGATTTACCAGTCCCATGCCGAAAACCCAAAGGAATGCTAGCCCAGACTGGTTTACCAAGAGGATTCAGCGGTTTGAGCGCAGTGTCCCATTTTCCATGTCAGAGCAAAGCTGTGAAAACTGATGGCTATTTGCTTCCTTCTCCCCACCCTTCACTCAGTCCTCAGCCTATGGAGGGAGAAGAACATAGGATGGTTTGGGATCAAGGATTCTGGCCTGCCCCTTGTTGAATTCATCTCAGCATTTCCATTCTTCATCCCCTGTGTCACTGTAGATTAATTACAACACAATACAATATGCATTTATATAGCATCTTCTCGATTGTCTCAGGGCCCTTTGCCGTCTAATTAAAATGCAGCTTCAAACATGAATTCTTTTCGTTTAAATGTGTAAACTGAGACAGACATAGCTTCCCCCACTTCACTCCCCTCCCTTCCCCGTCCTCCCTATCTGTTTCTAAAACTCCAAGATGAGCTGATTCTACAGTCTTGGAGTACTATTAATTACCAGTGGCTCAAATCAATATCGTGGGTTTGTCCAGAGAGCTATTTCCTCCTCAAGCGAATGGCTGGGAATAGAGTAACTGTAGCTTTAGAGGTCTAGACATAAGGATGTGGGCCAAAGAAAGGGCTTTGCTTGACAATACACTGCCTATCTGCAGAGGGCTAAATGTAAACCTTCACTTTGCATAGAGGAAAGAGAAGCAAAGAGAGGGGAGGTGTTTAACTAGGGACACCCACCACAGCAGAGAGTGCACCAAAAACCCGAGAACTGGGCTTCCAGCTGCATACCAGGACACAGCTAGTTGCTGTTTTAGGGAAGGCTGATGTGACATCTTGGGGATATTGCTCTCTTGGGAAGTGTGAGAAAGAGGCCAGGGGTGCAGAAGAGAACCTACCAAAAGAAAAAAAAATGATAAAATAGCCCTTTAAATATAAATCTCTGGAGCCCCAAACCCAGTGAATGTTCCCTTAAGTATTCAAATGAGATTGCAGCATCAGATTGGTATGCATTAGGCTGGTTTCAATGAAAATTAACATGTAATTGCTTCAAATGAAGTAAGTGAGGAGGTAATCTGTTCTTAAATTGGATTCCCAGGATTTTGTGGTACCATAATGCAGCTGTGAAATGAAATATATTTTAAGGATGATGTCCTCAAGGGGGTGAGGGGCTGGAGGGGGAGGGGAAGAGGGTTGAGGATGGTATAGAGTAAAGGCTCTACTCCCCCCCCCACCTGCTCTCTTCTTCCTTAATTCCATTCTCCAACTGCAGATGGGTAGAATAATATTCTAGCTGTGGACGACTTCTATTCTCTATCTGAACACAGACTAGGTTCCTGCATAGGCAGCAACCAGTTCTCCTTACCCTCCTACTATGTTGGGAGCTGGGTCAGGGAGGAGCTGAAGGTTCCCTTGGCAACTCTGAGAGATTTGGGGAGAAAACAGTTCTTACAGTTCCCAGAAAGCTTCCTTGGTGTATCTTGGTGACTGCCTCTCCATAGCTCCAGAATCCTCTGGTATCTCATCCCCATTTGTCTTCTACTTTAAAAATGGGGACCATTTTTCATGTCTGACCACCTGACTGCTCTGTGTAGTATCAAGGACTTGGCTCCTAGCATCTACATTAGCAGCCAAATTCAACCCTATCACCAGCATGCAAAACCTGGGTCCAGCGATGACAAGAAACCTGACCAAGTCCTTCTGCCAAGGACTTTGATATGCTCTGTGAAATTGGAGGATGAGGCTGGGAATAATTAACCTTCTTAGCCTCCAATCAGGCTGGAAAGCAGCTGGGTTAGGAGTCAGTGTAGGTTAATGCCTTCGATTTCTTGCCTTTGACATTCTTGGTAGAAATGTGATTTTCCGTCACCACTGGGACAAGAGGGCAGGTCTCAGCATGACTTCCCTGATATCTCAAGCCTTTCTCTAGGAGTTCTTCTGCAGCAAGGACACAGGCAAACAAAGTAATAAGTGATGAGTATTTGGTGGAAATGCACATGTAGAGCTGTTGGATTGGGTCTCCAACGGCAAAGGGCTACTGCTTAGCTACAACAAAGCACTAATGGGACAGAGACTGTGCTAAAGGGCTCAGAATGAGATTTGTGTGGCTGATTGTTTCTCAACTCATGAGGAGATAAGGATTTATAATCTGTGATATAAAGAATGTATGTCCCAATAAAAGAGCCCCCATCAGAGCTTTATAGCAAGGAAATTAATAGGAAAGCTGAGAAGAAATTAGATCCCGTGAATTCACTGCTGCACTGCTGAATTGGTCCTCCAGCCTAAGTCCTACTTTCTTTTCCTGGGAGTCACAGCTTGGTTTTAAAGTCTGGTGGATGATTTCTTTAATTCCTCTCTTTGTTTCTTCTCGTTTTATGTTGCTGTTTTCCAGCTGCATATGTTGAGCAGCTCTGGCTGTACAAGTGATAAGATGGAATGGGGCCTTATAAATGGTAAAGCTGGGCTTCGGTAGCTCCCTGGGTAGATGTGACCAGGGAGGATCATGAAAGCAAGATACAGTGCCATTTTTTCGTTTCCCTAGAGGATGCTCAACTCATGAATTCTAAAGAGAAGGAAGAAGGGAAAAGGAGGGGAGGGGGGAGAAAAGGTGAGATGAGAGGGTGACAACATCTTGCTGAACTTTTCTTGGCTAGTTTTACTTCTCTCTTAAAACAATGAACTGAGACCTCTACAACCCTGGTGAGTGGCTTCTATTTCCTCCAGAGAATTGTATAAACAAGCTTCTGGGCTGCAGAGGAATTCTGACACTTCGAATAATAGAGTCATCTCAAAATCTAAGGACTTTGCTACTGGCAAGTCATATAGGGAAGAGGACTTGGCTTAAATAATAATAATAATTTCTACGTGACATTGGGTAAACAATTTTCACTATTTGGCTCCATTCTTTCCCCATCTGTGAATGGGAGGAGAATAATGCCTGCCTATCCAAATGTGATTGTTGTAGGGATTAATTAATATCTATCAAATGCTCAGAACTACTGTCTCCAACCCTACCACTAGTGAGGTAGCAGGACAAGGCAGCATGATGATACATTCATCTTTTGTTTACCCGGGAGGGAATTTTGCTTTATAGATTGTCCCTCGCCCCTCTCTCCTACAGTGTAGAGTTGAACTGTGCCATCTAGCCCTATGTCTCTTGCCACTTTTCTCCTCCAAACAAATGGTTTCTGGGCCCAAATGGGAGAGTCTAGGAGGCGCAGATATACAGGGTATATGAACAAGGGTACATTTACAGCTATTTGAGGATTATCTGCTAATTTGGGGTCATCATGTCTTGTATTCCTTAAAACAGTATAGGGAAGGCCATGCTTCACATCCCTGTTAACAGTTTACTTCCAAGGTAGCTCCAAAGCCTTTGTGAATTGGGGCTCACTGTCTTTACAACATTTCTATGAAGAAAGCGGGGAGGTCCTCCTTTATTTATTCCCCCTTTTTCAAATGAATAGAAGGGATGTTTTGCTGCTTGAGTACAAGTCATTGTCATCAATCTTTTCTGTGTCCCTGTCCCCACCTTGCATGGTGACCTCTGTTACCCCCTTCCCCTGAGCCTCAGTTGCTATGTATATAAAAATCAAGGATGAATTCATTCTGTGCAACTTGCCCTTAAAACACATCCTGCCTCAGGGAGAAAGTACAGAAAGAAAAATCTCAGTTAAAATACACAAAGTGATAGCACCAGTGAATGACACAACCTAATATCCCCTAGGATAAAAATAAATAGGTCATGTACTGGACACTTAAGGTCAGCAGAAAGAATAAAGAATGGAGAAAATGAGGGATGCAATGAAAAAAAAAAACGTTGTGTGTATATATGAGTAGAAAAAGTGGGGGGGGGGGGCGGAGAAGAGATTAAAAAAAGGATTAGGATCAGCAAACTCAGATGTTAATGGTCTAAGAGTCCAGACATTGGCTTTTACTATTAATCTCCTCATCCCATTCATTTTCTTCTTGTAATAGCTTATGCTGCTTTAAAGAAAACATTCCATCTTAGCATATTCCTTCTGAATTGAACAACTGGTATTCTTCTGACAGCTGAGGAAGAAGAGAAGACAGGGGATGCTGGGAAAATGTAGAAGATACAGTCACAGTCCCTTCCAGCTTCTTCTTTTCTGTGATTCAGTGAATCTATTTCCCAGAAGAAATGGGAGCCTGGCACAGTAAATACATTAGTATTGGAGAAAGGATGACCTGAATTTAAATTCTGCTCCTGACACATGATACCTGTATGGTCCTGAGCAAGTCACTTGCTTTCAAAACCTCTTGCTGTTCCTGACAGCTTTCTAAAATGATAGATTACAAATGATTTAGTAATCCGCACCAGTAAATAGTTTCCACAAAGGGAGTTCCCCAATATTATCCTTCCTACCTTATATCCCTTTCCCTTAACAAAAGTATAAAGAATCTTAGTAACAAGGAAGCGTCTCACAGGACCCCTGCCCCCATCTCTGTTCTTGTGATTTTTTCCAGAACTCCTTCCTTGTGTCCTCCTTCAGAAGACTCAATACCCATTGTATTCCTCCTCTCTGTTTGTCATACTTGATTCCCCATAGCCCTGCCCCCTTCTCTCCCTTCCAGCCTGCATACCCACCCCCTTAAGTTTCCTCCTCAGACTCTTAAGGAGCCAAGACTGACAATTTTGCCAATAGTTTTCATACATAATAACTTAAGTGCATCACTTCTCTCCAAACATGTTATCATTAGAGTTCAATTCTGCTCCTAGCCTTTGTGCCTAGTAAATATATTCCTTTGACGTGTATTTTGGAAGATGGCTTTGTTATATGCATGTGCCATTAGTGTGAATTGCACAAAGCAGAAACAGCATTTACCTGCATTCTCCAGACATATCAACTAGCAGACACCATAGGCTGGCATTCTTTGCAGCCCCAGGTCCTATTAATTTGGACTCCACAATGGATTATAGGAAGGACTATAGGATGTAGAATGGGAAGAGACCTCAGGCTGAACATTTTATAGATGAGGGAACTAAAATGGTGAAGTGATTTTTGCTCAGAGCTCTGCAGGTAATAAGGAGCACATACAGGATTTGAACTCAGGTCCTCTTGACTCCAAATCCTGAATGGTACTTTTTAGTACCAATATCCTGGTAAGTGAAGTTAAGGGACTGCATCATGAGGTACAGATTTGAATTGGATTTTCAATCATCTGGAGCCAATATTTGCTAAATAACATAATTAATTAATCAATCCATCAATAAACATGTATTACAAGTGGCAGCTAGGGGGTGCACTGGCCCTGGAGTCAGGAGGACCTGAGTTCAAATGTAGCCTCAGACACTTAACAGCGTTGACTTTGGACAAGTCACTTAACCCTAATTGCCCCACTTTTCCCCCTCCAAAAAGCAAAAAATAAATAAAACACACATTTGTTACATTCTTACTATGTTCCAGGTGCCAAAAATAAGAAGATAAAAAAAAAATCAAACAGTTCCTGACCTCAAGTGGTTTACCTTCTATGTGAGTTCCACAGTTTAGGTCTAGAGGCAGAAGCAGACTATGTTAGCAACTGTCTTTCCTGATTCTTCCAGGTTTTATCAACCTAGTGTTACAATCCTCCCAAATCACTCTGTATTGATGTTGTATACATTCTTCTATTTACATTTCTACACATATCTCACTTCCTACAAGTAGAAAATGAGTTCTTCAGGGCAGATGCTGTTTTTCTTTTCTTTTTTAATCTTAATACCCAACTAAGTGCCTGGATATGTGACAGGAAATTTCAGTGGGGAAACCCCCTCTAACAAGTCAAGGCACCTGCTCTGTGGTATAGTAAGTTGACTAGATTAAAAAGTGAGAGGTTAAGTCACTTAGGGTTCTCTAGGCAGAATGAGCCTGAGACAAGACTTAAACTCAGGCGTTACGGGCTCCAGGGTTGGCACTCTGTCTACTACACTGTCACTGCCAAGCACACAGTAGAGTCTTAATACATGGAATGAATCAGATTAAGGGGCATACCGTAGAAGTATAAGCAGTTGCATAACGAATTCAGGATGATGAGGGAGAAACATGATTTTTTGTGTTACAGGGTTTCATAAAATTCTCTTTCTAACTTCTGTTCAGAGAAGTTAGCATCAGTGAGTCGACCTTTCTTCAAGATGCCAAGGTCCATGAGGGTGATTCTATTAGGAGGTTTTCCATGAACAAACCCTATTATGCAAGACTTCCAAAATTTCAGTGAAACCATCTCCTAGGACCCCATGGTTGTCAGGAGGAAAAGATACTTTGCTCTCTTAGGAAGATGAGATGATTGTTTTCTGGTAATGACAGATTTATTGTTCTTGCTTCCTGTTTAGTATTAGCAAAGAGACATCAGCATTGTGGCCCCCAAAGGGAAGGGGCCAAATGGAAATTTCAGTTGTCATGGGTAGATGAAGACCTTTCCATACCAATTCCTCCTAGGGAGCCCTGGGGGCTGACCATGGTGCTGTCCTTCCTATGACATACACATCAAGACTTGGGCTTCCTGAGCACCTTAACGAGTGCAACTTTGAAGAGACTTAACCTTCCCCTGCTCAGAAATTCTCCAGTTTTGGAGCTTGTCATAGTCTCGCCCAAAATTAGATTGTTAATACCTTGTGACAACCCTTCTCTGACCCCTGCTACACACCACCCATTTCCCTCCATCTCTTTTTCTTCTCAAGAAAAAAAAAACAAAATATGGGAAATCAGAATACCAAAAGAGCTTTCTATCTTCCAATCATTCTTTTTCTTCTTCCACGTATCCATATTAATTCCCTGTTTCCTTACCCCTTTGCTTCATGTTATTCCTCCTTTGCCTTCCTTTCCTGTCACTCATTCCCTCTGTCACTCTGCATTGAACCCCCCCACACACACACACCTCCCCCTATTGCTTCTTTCTGTCTCTCCTCTCATTTGTAATGAGGCTGCTCAACTGCCAGAGGGTCAGCAATGTATATCACCAAGGGATCAGCGCGAGGGCCACCCTGACAAGGAAAGCTGTCATCAAATTTTACAGCTTCATATAAAATGCAGAGTCCATGGCAAGGACAGTGAAGGGGCTGCAAGGGCGAAGTAGAAGGTTTTGGGGGAAAGAGAATGGGAGCAGGGATGGACTATATAGTAGGGGGAAGCATAAACCTGCATCATTTCTGCCAGGATATATTCCAAGAAGCAAGTGTGTTCTCATTGCCTGGAACTCTGGTAGGAACAACATAGGCCCTAGCAATCCTGAAAACTTCAGTCATTGTGTATAACCTCGTTGCCTTGAAAAGAAGTAAGGAAAGATATCCAGTTTGGTCACCTGCAAAATCTACTGTCAACTGTCTATGAGCTTTCTGTCACTGATCTAAGGTCAGGAGGGACCTCAGAAGTCATCTATTCCAATTCTGTTCATCCTACAAAGAAAGAAGGTAGGGGGTCTAAGAGGGTGAGATGGGAGGTGGTGTGATCCAGTGGCAAGAATAATGAATTTAGAGTCAGAGAATCTTGGTTCAAATCCCAGTGATGGTTTGAAATCTCAAACCAGTTTTGTGCTACATGTGTGATCTCAGACAAGTCACTTAACCTTTTTGTTCTGTTTCCTCACTTGTAAAATGTAGAATCTGTTGTTGTGACCCCATTTGGGGGTTTTCTTGACAAAGAAACTGGAGTGGTTTTACATTTCTTTTTCCAGCACATTTTACTGATGAGGAAACTGAGGCAAACTTGTGATTTGCCCAGGTCACACAGCTAGGAAGCATCTGAGGCTCGATTTGATCAGATTTTCCTGACTCCAGGCCTGATGCTCTATCCGCTGTGCTACCAAGATATCCTAATTAGATCATCTCTAAGGTCACTTACAGCTCTAAATCTATGCTCCTGGGAAATTATTTTCTTAAAGTCATATCATTAGCAAGTGGCAGAGCCAGGATTCAAACTGTTATCTTCTGACTGCTGAGATACTAAGCTCTTTGTCTAAAAATATAAAGCTTCAGAATCCATAATCCAAAAAAGACCAGGTTATACTAATGGGTCATTGTAAGAGAAGTTAGCAAAGAGGGAGAGAAGTATGGAAGTATCTCTTGAAGTATGGGTCTTTGTCTAGAGACCTTTAGGGAAGTCTCTTGACTCTTCAGAAGAGATTAGAAGCCTAGGCCAGACAGTGTTACTTTGTCTCTAAGACACCTTAAGACTGTTTAAGAGCCCCTGAGAAATGTACATATTTGAGAAACCAAGTACAAGTGTAGGTAACCATCATCTCTGTGTGTGAGTGTTTGTATATATCTAGTGCAGTAGAAGTATAAACAGCAAAGATACAGAGAATTCCTGCTCCATAAATTTCTCCCAGTAGAAAAGTCTGATTGATCAAAATTGCCCATGTAAGAACACTGTGAACAAAAGCAGGGAGATATTGTTTCAGTCCAACCCAGCCGTGGTGAGCCATTCTGAGGTCGTGAAATAGTGAGAACCACTTAGCAGGCAGCAAAACACTGAACAGTGACTAAAAGGTTCCTCCCCTGGTTATTTGGTAGAGAAGGAAAGGGTATTTTCGAGCCTCCTTCAAAAAAATCTGTAATAAATGGAGACTTGGCTTTTTGTAGTATGCAGAGGCTGACAAACTAAGATGATGAGATTGGAAATCAAAGTTCTCAACATAGCTGGCGGTTTGCCAGGGATTGCAGCCACCTTAAATTGGGAAGGATTGTGGGGGAAGGGGAGAAGATGTGTCTGCTGCCATCTCTCCACCCTCTCTTCCCACCCAGAAGTTAATTTTGGCTTTACTTTTATATCTTCAGGATGAAAGGACCAAGAAAGGACAGCAGAGGCAATGCAACAAGAAAGAGACATAGAGAAGGAGAAGAGAGAACATAACTTCTAGACCTTTCAAATACCTAAATAAATGTGTTATTATGTCATTCAAGAGAGAGTGATGAAATGTACAGAGAGAAAGGGGGATACATGGGATGAAGAGGAGGAGGGAGTTAAAAAGCAAAGAGGTCCTCTGTGCATGCTTTTTAACATTTTCTTTCTTCCTCTGTCCCTTTTTCTCCTCTTCTCCCCAGTGTTTTGACTGGCCCACTGACCCCATCCCTATCTTCCTTTCTTTTAACTTATGACCCCTTGTTTTGTCTCTTAGCAGATGCCCCCTCCAACTCCTCTGTGTCTGAGGCATTTCTCCACATTTTAAGGGATGGAACCTGTGATTTCTTTAGAATAGAGAACTTGTAGGTCCAATGTAAGTCAGCACCCTCCCTGCGACTTAGACACTTGCCTACACCACTGAAAGGTTAAATAGCATTGCCAGCATTACACAACTGATAGAATGAGGACTGGAATTTACTTCTTCCTGGCTGTTCACTGTTTCTCCAGTTTAATAGCATGAGTTAAATTGGGCCTATAGCATTCTTGAATTAAGAACACTTTCTTAGGTGCTTTTTTCACCATGTTCCGTTTTGGAAAACTGTAGGCCAACAGAAGTAGGGTTTAGGTTCCATGGTAACACAAGGTACAAACCTGACAGTTGGTAGTGCAAGGGTAAGAGGGCTGGATTTGGAGTAAAAGGATCTGGACCCAAACCCTGGCTGTTTCACACATTACCTCTAGGACGTTAAGCAAGTCATTTAATCTTTCTTCTTCCCAGTTTTCTCATCTTTAAGATGAAGGAGTTTGGCCTTGATCACTAGTAAGATTCTCTCTACCCTTCTAGTTTTTAATATATGATCCTTAACCTTTTCATTTTTTGGAACTATTAGCTCCCTCTGGGTGTAATTGATGAGAGCTTCCCAGGGGCCCATATGGAAGTGGGGAGGGGGGGGAGAGAGAGAAATCTATGCTTTCCTCCCTCCCCCTTAAAGTCATCTTCTCTATGGCTACATTGATGAATGCAACCCATCCACTTACCACCCCCTGCCCTCCCCCAGCACTTCAGAGCTGAAACCATGATCAAACCAATCCTGCCATTACTTCTGGAAAGCACGTGTCAGTCTACCCACCTATGTTTCCACTCTCAGTAATTTTCCAAATTAAACTCCTGAGGATTAATTAAGTTAATTAAAATCCCAGGACTCCACTCTCTTTTATGTGGTGTTTTCCTTGATTAGACTTTGAGCTCCTTGAAGGCAGGGACTGTATTTCAGTCCTTGTTTTTCTTGACACTTATCATAGTGCTTGACACAAACACCTCTTCATCCATCCATTCATTAATTAACTCATTCATTCACTGCCCTGAAAACTTCAGAAAGCCGACTGTCATCCTGCCTGGGCATCTGTTGGCTTCTTCCTTCCCTTGTGCCTCCCTCCATCCTCTTCCTCATTCTTCTCTAATCAGAGTAGTGAAGTAGACAAGAACCAAATAGTGTGATGAGTCAGGGGAAATAGATGCCAATCTTGGTTCAGCAGGTTGTGTGTCCTTAGCAGCTCATATTAAAACCAGCTGTCTGGGCTCGTTTTCTCATCTCTAACACAAGGGAGCTGGACCATAGGATGCCTAGATCCCTTCCAGCTCTAAAATAGTCACTCCTAAACTGCCCCTGAAAGAGTCCCCAAGTCTTCATCTCATGGATTGATTCTGCCCTCTGGTGGCTTAAGAATCTGTGGAGGAAACACTTGAGAGGATTCATTCCACAGATGAGCCTGGCAAGCTTCCCAGGAAAGTCTTTGGTTAAAGCCACCCAAACCCTAAATGAATACAGCTCAATATGCCTGTAATGTATTAATACACTGATAAGCTGGTCAAAATGTGTTTCCAAATAGACCCATTACATAAGTGGCAATAAATATTAACCATCGCTCACCTCCTGTGGTTTGTGCAGAGGGAGGGCTCTGAAGTGCATATTCCCAGTAATACTGGAGGAGAGGTGGTCTGGGAAACTCTGACCTCTTGGCTGATGGGGGCTCCCCCCAGCTGAGATCTCCCATACCATGCAGTTTTGCCCTTTGCCCATCTGATAGCTTCCCATTTTGTTTTACAACCTCCAATCTGCTACATGTTGTGGTGAACAGTGTCTGCCTTTTCTGCTGCTGCTTGCTGCATTGGATGCTTTTATGGGCATTGATTCCCCTTGCTGGTTCCCCAAAGAGGTATTTTTCCTTGAGCCAGACCTTCATTCCAGGGGATTTCAGTGTCTGCCACTCTAAAGGCTGATTTATTACCACCCAGGGTTTTATTCTCTTCTACACTTTCTGCTAAGCCTCATTCATTTAGTGTGCTGGGAACAACAGAGTAGAAGAAGGTGCTGTTAAAATGGGAAGAGAAGACATTCAAGTAGACTTTGTGATGCATAAAGTTGTATTTACTAGCCCCTAGGCCCCCCAGATCTGTCCTGAGGATCACCTGTCTTTTCAAGGACTACACTGAGAGTGACTTCAGTAATCCTAGCATGGAAATGGGATCTCAGATACCTTGGACTCTCTGGGATACCCTTGGACACAATGACCATATCCTTGTATTGTTTTCTCTAGGAATAGTGATTGGCTTGTACCAATCTAACCACACTTTTTCTCTGTCCTTGAGAGGAAAGTTAGTCTGGGGTTATGAGCACCAGACAATAAAAAGTAGAAGGAGGGAGGGAAGAACAAGCACATAAGCTAGGTCTGACTGTTGATTGGGTCTCTCAAGGGCTAAAGAGTCTGTAAATGAATTAGATAACCAAAAAGTATTATAACTATTTATTTAAGATATCCATAAAAAAGCTTATAATAAACATTTCTTCAATAGCCAATGAAATGTTTAAGTTCATTGGTAGTCCTTGGCTCTTTGAGTATGGATGGACCTGGTATAAAAGAGCTTAATGGAAATCTGGAAGGAAACCACTGTCTTATAGATGAGGCTTAAAGTGGCTTTCCCAAAGAAATATGTGTAGTAAATGGTAGAGCTAGGATTTAACCAAAGTTTCTTGACCCACTGGTAAAATTCTGTCTCTCATTGTTAATACCATCTCCAGCAGCCCCAGGAGCATACGAAACCCATCAATGTTCTGATGTCAAAGTTTCTGCATCTCTAGATACCAGATCAACTTACTATTTAACTCCGGGTCCAGTAAAATACTGACTATGTAGGTCTGGTCCTTCTGGGACATAGGAACCATGAAAAATATGCCAGTTTGGTAGTAGATTGTGGCACCACAGGCTGGGGTTTCTGATTACTTTCACCTGTGACACTGTTGCCCAGCAAGATTACCACTTGACTGAGCTTCTCTTTCTGGTAGAAATTCTATTTTAGGGAGTTCTTTCCATTCAATTGACTCATTCTGGGCTCCCTGCACTTAGCTTTTTTGGTAGGTGTATAATATTCTTGGGGCCCAACAACTCTGAACAGCTGTATCTTCTTGGTCCTCCCTGTTGCTTCAGGCCCTACCTCTTTGCTTTTGAAACTGAAAGTTTCTCCAATAATCCAAATATCAAAGACATTTTCTCCCTCTTTTCCTTCTCCCCTTCCCCCATACCAACAAATAATTAGGGTAGGATTATTTTGCTATTCTTTAGGTGAAAATGACCTAATAATCAATAAACATGCATGTATAAAGTAGTTATAAGATGGCAGACACTGTGCTAAGTGCTAGATATTTTTGTATAAGGAGCTTACACTTTATAAGGGGGGAGACAACACAGGATTATGGGATCATAGCTATAGAGTTGGAATGGAGTCTAGAGGTTATCAAATCTAACTCCTTCATGTGCATGTGTGTATGCATACACATGCATGCATACACATACATACATTTGTGGGGGTAGGCATGTGTCTGTGTGTACATATATGTGCATGCATGCATACACATGGACAAACCTAGACCCGCGAAAAAACATAACTTAAAAAGACCAGGGTCTCCCATTGCATTGAAGGCCATCCCCAGCCATCCTGATTTATATCTTGCCACTGGACCCAGATGGCTCCAGAGGAGAGAGAGAGATTGATGACTTTGCACAGCCATCATTTAAATCCAATTCATTTGCAAGTCATGACATCACCTTCCTGATGTCATTGGCTCTCTTTGAGAATGAAGGATAAAACAACAACAGTCCTTCCTATGGCAGAGTCTAAGAGGTTCCACCAAATCATGGAATTGGGATTAGAATCTCCTGAACAGAAAACTCTTCTAGAGCATTCTTGACAAGCGGTTATCCAGCTTTTGGTGATAAGGGTGGAAACAAATGCATCATTTCCCCCAAGTAGCGCTTCCACTTCTATACAACTGTATTGCTTTAAATTTTTTTTCCTTCAGGGTTCTCCACAATATATAGATTAAGACTTAACTCCTTAGCCTGGTATGTAAGTTTTCCAAAATATGGCCCATATGGATTTAAAGCCCTATCTCCCTCTATCCCCAACATATTCTTTCTACAATTGGGGCACCCACTATTTTTTCAAAAAAGATTTGCTGTCTGAAAGTCCACACTTTTGTTCATGCTTCTTCCCTTAACATGGAATTCACTTCTCCAATATCTCAAATTCCCATCAAAACACTTCCCATCTTACAAGGAATAAATCAATTTGCCACGTGCTTCATGAAACTTTTCTTGAAGCCCTCCCTTCCCTATCCCTCCACTAGAAATTGTTTTTCCTTTCCATAAATCCATTGGAGCCCTGTGTTCTCATTTCTCATATGGAACTTATCATATACAAACTGTTAATGTGAGGATCAAATGAGAACAGAAGTGTAAAGCGTGTTGTAACCTCTAAGTTTCTCTCTCTCTCTCTCTCTCTCTCTCTCTTTCTTTCTCTCTCTCCCTGTTTCCTCTCTCCCTCTCTTCCTCTCTCCCTCTTTCCTCTCTCTCTGTCTTCCTCTCGCTTTCTCTCTCTCTCTTTCTCTCTTTCTCTCTCTCTCTCTCTCTCTCTCTCTCTCTCTCTCTCTCTCTCTCTCTTCCTCTCTCTCTCTCTCTTCCTCTCTCTTCCTCTCTCTCTCTTTCTCTCTCTCTCTGTCATCTGTTCTATGAATGCGTAGACATATACATATCTATATTCATATGCATGTCAGTTATTGATGTATTAATGGAGAAAGTGCTAAAATCAGAGTCAGAATGTCTTGATGTGTGTGCATATGCGTGTGTAATCACTTAAACTCTCTGAGCCTCAGTTTCCTCATTTGCAAAATATATGTAATGAAATGCAATGCATTTTCTCTGATGATATTCTTTCCAGGTCTGCACAAATCTTTGCCTTTATTCATGCTTACCATGTACCTGTTTGTTGCCCTTTGGGTGACCCTCAGCTTTTAGAAGACCATAGTATTCACAGTTATACGTCATAATCAGAAGAATATTGATGTTAATGAAATGGGACTTCGTTGCAGACTAAAGTTAGAAGATTCTTTAAAAGCACTATACAATTCCTCAAACATGTTCTACATCATGGTCACCTCATCTCTTTCCCTAGATTCTCAAGTCTTTAAAGATGGCCAACATCTTTACTAATCTCTATACACCATACCATCTAACAAAAGCACATAAGACGTTCTCTAAAATCTTTACTGAACTGACTTTGTGTTTAGCTCTATCAGCATTTGTTTGCCTCCCAGAACTCCATATCCTTGGCAGACACTGTGCTAAGTGCTAGGTATACAAAAACAAAATTGAAACAGTAATGTCCCTCAAGAAGCTTACACTTTAAGGGGGGAGACAATGTAGGATTATTGGATCGTAGGTATAGAACTGGAATGGGGTCTAGAGGCTATCAAATCCAGCTCCTTCATGTGCCTCTGTGTGTGTGCGTGTGCACTTAATTGGGAAAAGTTCTTCATATCTATATCTATATATCTATATTTATATCTATACATACAGAAATACTTCTGTGTGTATCCACATATCTATATATGTATCAACTATATATATACAGATCTATGTCTATATGCATCACAGATATATATGTATAATGTGTATATATATACAGATATACCTCTTTGTGTATGTGTGTGTGCATATATGTATGTATATATTTGTGTATGCATGTGTGTATATATGTATATATTTATCTGTCATCTATATCTATATATACAAATATACCTGTGTGTATGTGTATGTGTATATATACGTTTGTGTGTGTATAGGTATATCTATATATGCAGATATACCTCTGTGTGTATGTGTATATATGTATATCTACATCTATACCTAACACCTCTATATATACAGATACAGCTCTGTGTGTATGTATGTGTATATATCTGTATGTGTACATATATACATACATGTATTCATATACACAGATGTGTGCATTGTTTCTGCTTTCAATCTATAAGCTCCTTGAGGACGAGAACTGCTTAGCTTTTTTGTTTTTGTATCTCCAGTGCTTACCACAGTGCTTGGTACAGATTATGTTTTTTACATTTATTTACGTCTCATGGGTAGTGGAGTGGTACTGCTCTAGCTCCTTGTACACAAAGATATCAAAATAATATTTCATCATTGAATTGGCACCATCCTTCTTTTCTTTGTTATAAAGCATAGAGAGGATCTAACATTCCAGTAGGCTTGATTCCTGATTTAGTTGGCTCCTGAATAAAGTCTTGTTAGTCAAAACTATGTGCCTTGAGTAAGATCTTTAAAAGTTTTGGTTTTCTTCATCTTCCTTCTTAAATTTGTAGGGATTTGCATGTAGCTATCCCTAACTAGAGATTTCAGAGTATGGCGTCCATGCTTACCTTGAATCATGATCAACTTTTTGTGATTGAAACCCCTCTATCTGCTATGCTTCCAGATCCATTAAAGAATGATTTGTCATCATCAGAAGTCAATCTGTGAAACAGTTACCTATTAGGTAGGCTAATAGCTTCTCTTCCCTCACCTCTCTCAAACACAAAAATACACCCTGCCTTTCCTCCACCAATCTGCTGAGGACATGGTACATATAATTATATTAGGAGGAAAAGACACCGTATTTAAGGCACCATAAACTATGTGGCCTGTATCCTCTGAAAATCTAGCGGAATCTGCACTTGAAACCAGCATCACTCTCTTTGCCTGAATTTTCTAGTTCAATTTGGTTTAGCCTTTTATTAAGCAGCATCCTGGCTCCTGCAGGTAGCTTTATGGTTATTCCCTTTCTCCTAGGGTGGTCACTTAGATTTCAGTGAATAAAAAAGGCCCAACAGAGAAGTCTGACTATAAATGGGAGAGTAAGAATTGCCCTTGAGTCTGAAAGGGAATTTATGAAAGGAAATTTAGTTTAATCCTTATAGGAGTGGGCAGAAGACTGGGACACATCACCAATAATGGCACAGGCTTTTGTCTTTGTTTTTTTTTATTTCCAAAAGCAAAAGAGAACAGTTTGCATCAACACACAAATAACTAAGTAGAGGAAGAGACAGGGGGAGGCTAGATGATAAGCTGAATTATTGTGGTTAGGCTGAAAATTACTTTGATAGAAGGTACTAATGACTGACTCATGTAGGCCACAGTTCTGCCATATCTTTTGTGTGTGTGTGTGAATTGTGAAGAAAAATATTAATTAATTTGGTGGCCAAACATCTAGTGATGAGTCTCTCTGAACTTAGCTAGAATAGTCTTCAGACGACAGACACAGGCACTGTTGATGATCATCATTGAAGCTTTTCTAGCTTGTAAAGATCTGCCATATTTTGCTCTCCATTGGTAAGACTTTCAAAAACTCAGGATATACCATATTGAGACATCACAGTAAGGGTGTAGTAGAGGTTCCTACCATGACAAAAATGTTTTTAATAAAAGCCTGGCAACATATAGTCATTGAAGAACAGTCTGGTTAGGAACAATGGAAGAGTCATGGTTGTATCCAGCAAGAAATTGTATAGATGCAAGACTGGAGCTGAGAATAGAGATTAGGATTGGATATATAGATGTGGGAGTTGTCTGTTTAAATGATGACTGTTTACATGAACCTATGCAGCATGGTGAGAGACAATGAAGAGGAGAAAAAATCAAAGAGAAGAGAGTCTAGACAGGACTTCTTAAATTATTTTCCACTCGGGACCTTTTACATGTTTTGACAGCTTCTTTGGTTTTGCATGGCCTGAGGGCATGCACAGTGCAAAGTGTGCATGCCTTGTATTCAGAACCTAGGCTGAAGTGAAATTGCATGACGCAGCACAGGCAACCACTGCCAGAAACACCTCAGAGTCATTACATGTTTGATTTTAAATTAATTTTTGGTCATTGTGTGTTCAGACAAAACCCCATGACCCACAGTTTAAGAAGCACTGGTCTAGGACACTTAATATAACAGCCTCTTATAAATGGCTTCCTATACATTGCACGAAAAAGTCCTACATCTAGAATTAAAAGATCTGCTTAAATTCCTGGTCTTCTCACTTTCTGCCTATTTGATCTTCACCTTCGCCTCTCTGGGCCTCAGTTTCCCAATCTCTAAACTAAGTTTTGAAACCTTGGTGATTTCTCAAGTTCCTTCCATCTCCATAACCTTATGATTGCAAAGATTCTTATGGTCTTGGTTGCATGGGGAGGGGGGGGGGGGAGAAAGGGGAACAAACAGAAATGGGGAGGGGATTTGTGATTTCATTGATATAAGAAACTCCTGAGTCAGAGAATTGTCTACCAATTCAGTTTAAGTACTTCTTTATACCTTACAGCAGTGGTTTTCAACCTTCCTAACGTGGCGACCCTTTAATACTTGTGTGTGGGTGTATCTGCATGTGGGTGGAACTGCCTAGAGACCTGTAAAGGAACCACGTCTCAGTTCCTAAGACCATCGGAAATATGTGTTTTCTGATGGTCTTAGGTGACCCCTGTGACCCCTGTGAAAGGGTTATTCAACCCCCAAAGGGGTGGCAAACCACAGATTGAGAACTGCTGCCTTACAGCCTTTCTAGAGTATTTCTAGAGCTTTCTAGAGTATTGAGAGCTTAATTCCCTTCACCAAGACCACACAACCAGCATATATCAGAGGATGACTTTGTACATAGTTAATTGTTACTTATATGCTTCCATTTTGATTTCCACAATAAAATATAGAATCCTTGTATTTAAGCAGAGAGGCACTATTTCCTTTTTGTTGCTGCCACTCCTTGTTTGTTTTTAAATCCCCAACCTTTACCTCAATGTTTGGCACATTTTGTTGTTGAGTTAAATCATATGGAGTGCACTCTTCATGACCCCATTTGGGGTTTTCTTGGCAAAGACCCTGGACTGGTTTGCCATTTCCCTTTCCAGCTCATTTTAGTGCCAAACAAGTGCTTGCTGATTGAATGATTGATCCTCACAATAATCTTGTTTAAGTGAACTAGGGGGATAGAGGCAGAAACAAGATGTTATTTTAGTGTTATAGGGAATGCCCCGATGAAAAAAATTTCCTCTAGCTATGCAAGTCAGCATTTTCTTTGAACTATATCTTTCTACAGATGAGAGTTACCTAAAGTATTGAGAGGTAAATGATTTGCTCATGGTAGGACAGAATGAAAAAGAGGCAGGATTTGAACACAGGTTTACTGGCTTTGAGACCAGCTCTCCATCTTACTAAGCCTTGCTGCCTGTCAAAGGCGTTACTGATGCTATTTTCCCCATGCTTCAGGTAAGTATCCTGAAGCTTAGAGAATGTTAAGCAACTCTCTCAAAGTCACACAGCTAACTAGCAAAGGGCACACTCTATCTTCTACCTCTCCTAATGGAGAGATACTAATGTATCTATTCCATGCCAGAGCACATGGGTGAGCAGGGTATAAAGTATCTCCGTGCTGGGGGGAGGGGAAGACCCTGCTTTTCTTCCATTACAAATCTTTGTGATTCCCCTGATAATTGCAATGAAAGAAGCAATCATGTTGCTAATTTTACTCTTCACTTTTAAATTCTAATTAATATTATTCAATTCTTCTGTGTCCTGCTGGGTTGAAATAAAACATGCTCTTTCACTCTCTTAGCCCCCTCTTTTGGAGGGATTTGCATAAGAAGTGAGAGTCGTGTTCACCATTTACTACACTTCTGTAATTAACATTGATGCCCTGTCATTCCCCTCACCAGCCCTTCACTCTCTCCTCAGGACAGTCCCTGCCTCAGTTTCTGTCTCATATTCGCTTCCTTATAGCCGTAGTAAACAATTAAAACTTCCTACAGGCTCTGATTCCTAGGGGGTGGGGTTTGGTGGAAGACCTCAGGGGGCATGAAGGGGTATATAGATCTGGGAAAGAGGAAGGGTCTAGTTGGTTCTGTATCCTTCTGTCTGTTTCGATCTGGGTATATCAGTTTCTCCTCAGTTTGTAACCTCAGGGACAAAATAAACAGAACAGCCTCCACCAAAGAATCTTGGAAATGAAAGGGACCTCAGAGATTGTTTACTTCCAACTCCTTGTTTTACAGATGAGGAAACTGAGGTCCAGGGAAATTATGAGTCCTATGTCACACAGCAAATCCGAATTAGAGGACCAAAGAATATTGGGGCCTGTATAGACTTAAGAGATTCATAGATTCATAGAGTTTGGGGCTTTTTTAGAGTTAATTTTTTATTTTTTGGAGGGGGGAGGGCAGGGAAATTGGGGTTAAGTGACTTGCCCAAGGTCACACGGCTAGTAAGTGTTAAGTGTCTGAAGCTGAATTTGAACTCAGGTCCTCCTGACTCCAGGATTGGTGCCCTATTCACTGTGCCACCTAGTCACCCCAATTCATAGAATTTTAAAAGAAGAAAAGACCTTAGAAAGAGATTTAAGTATATCTGAAAGAAATAGCTGCATAGCAGCTTTGCAGTTTCTTGTATAATCATCTTTTTTATTGTACTGTGTTATGGGAAATGCCTCATAAATTATTTTTTAAAGGAAGAAAAAGGTTAAATGACCTATCTGAAGTAACTGGAGAACTAGGATGAAATCTCCTCACTCCCTGTCCAAAGCTCTTTCCATTATTCCAACTGCCTTCTCTAAACATACACTATTGGCTTGTGCATCTGATAAAATAAATGCTGGTTGTTTGCTTAACTAATCTGCAAATGGTACCTCCAAAAGCTGTTATCCTGAGAAGACACACTTGACTGAATACTTTCTATCTCTCTGTCTCTGTTTTTCTGTCTCTCTCTATATGTATGTCTTTGCCTTTCTGTCTCTGTCTCTCTGTCTGTCTCTGTCTGTCTGTCTGCCTGTCTACCTGTCTGCCTGCCTCTCTCTCTCTCTCTCTCTCTCTCTCTCTCTCTCTCTCTCTCTCTCTCTTTCTCTCTCTGACACACACACACACACACACACACACACACACACACACACACACACACACACATGAAAAGACATCTTCATTTTCTCCTCCATTTGTAACCTCAGGGAAGTACCATATAAGTTCTATAACCTCTGATTGCATGCATTGGGTGCTACAGAAGACTAATCTGGTATGGTGGGACTTAGATACCTTGTTGTAAAAAGCAACAAGACGTTCTAGGAAATTATCTTTTTAGGCATCAAGGCTTGAGGAGCGACATCAACAATAGTGCTGCTTCCCTTCCATCATACAAAAAACTATGCTCCTCGCCTACAGTCTCAGCCTAATTCTCGAATTCTGACAGTCTGGGATACAATAATAAACTGAAGCCAATTTCAAGGTGCAAAATATTCAAAAGGAAAATAGACCTGAATGAGCCTGGAAAATTATTCAAGCCTGGACAGCTGCAGTAGGAGGGCCCATGAGCAACCCATAGAATAGGGGAAAAGCCACCTCTCAAGCAAGACAATCAGAATTCTTCCCTGTAGAGTCCCCTTATAGAGAGTACCTGTAAAGGCATCAATCAAGAGATTTTTTTAATTACTTGGATAATCACTTTCATAGAGAGACTAGAAAACAATCCATTTCAGGAAGAGAAGTTCATTTAATACAAGTTGCTCAAGAGTGTCCAGCTATTCTGATGGGCTTGTTCCCAACACTCCTTCCACCATGTTCATCAGTCTAAGTCTCTCTATTGTTCAGACATTTTGAGCTGTGGCTCAGTAGAAGAGGTGACGTTCCCACCTACCTTTCTCTCTTTGCTGTACATTTTTGGTTATTGGCATTACTTATTTGTGAACTGTCCATTGTCTACTATCATATTGTCTGTGTGCTCATTATGTTTTCACATATATTTACACTGTGTTATATCGTTAAGTTCCTAGAAAGTAAGGCTTCATTAGACCTGCCTGTCTTGTTCAGGACTCTTCCAGATATAGCAACACAGGCATATAAGCATCTTAATAAAGGATTATGCTGGGGCCAACTTGAGCAGCCTCTAGAGAGCAGATTGTTAAATTGTCAGTGTTAGCATTTACATCTTAGAAATTGGAAAAGTCATAAATCACACCTCAATTTATTGTTTTATTCATTGTCTAGACATAAGAAACTGATGGATAAAATGTTAATGAGGCAGGTTAAACTTTGAAGTATATCATGGTTACTTCACCCTTCCCCAGAATGCCAGTTGTTAAGCATTTACCAGCATACTTTTATTTCCTAGAGCATTAATTTTTTTTATTATTTTGATATATTTTATTTTTTGTTCAATTATATATTGAAGCATTTTTAAACAGTTTAAAAAGTCTTGAGTTCCAAATTCTATCCCTCTCTCCCCCTTTTTTTGAGATAGTAAGCAATCAGATATAGGTTATACATGTGCAATCATGTAAAGCACTTTCATATTAGTCATTTTGTACAAGAAAACTCAAAAGGAAAGAAAGAAGGAAAGAAGGAAGGAAGGAAGGAAGGAAGGAAGGAAGGAAGGAAGGAAGGAAGGAAGGAAGGAAGAAGGGAAGGAAGAAGGGAAGGAAGGAGGGAAGGAAGGAATGAAGGAACGAAGGAAGGAACGAAGGAACGAAGGAAGGAACGAAGGAAGGGAAAAATAGCAGGCTTCAGTCTGCATTCAAACAATATCACTTCTTTCTCTGGAGGTGGACAGTATGCTTTAGGATTATTTTGGAACATTGTGTTGCTGAAAATAGCTAATTTATTCACAATTCTTCATTATACAATATTACTGTTACTGTATATAGCGTTCTCCTCATTATGTTCATCCCAGTCTGCATCAGTTCATATAAGTCTTTCTAGTTTTTGCTGAAATCATCCTTTTTGTCCTTTCTTATAACACAATGATATTCCATTACAATTATATCCATAGTTTGTTCAGTCATTCCCCAATTGATTGCTATCCCTATGATTTCAATTCTTAGCCACTACAAAAAGAGCTGTTATAAATATTTTTGTACAAATAGTTTGTTTTCCCTTTTTAGGATATTGTTGGAATGTAGATCTAGTAGTGATATTGCTGGATCAAAGGGTATGCACACTTTTATACCCCTTTGTGATAGTTCCAAATCAATATCCCCCTTTGTAATAATAATAATGATTGTGGTTTAAAGTTGGGTCATAGGATTCCTTAAAGATCATTTGACCTAATCCCCTCATGTAACAGAAGTGAAAAAAAAATGAGCCCAAAAGAGGATTAAGTGACTTAAGTTCATACTGAGAAATGCAAGATAGTAAGAGGTAGAGGCAAGCTTTGAACCTAGGTCCTTTGATTCCAAATCTACTTCTCTTTTCATTATAATAAAGTACCTCTAATTTGCTGAACAACACACCAAAATTGTTTTGTCTTTTTTTTTTCTTACCAAAACGACTCTTGCAGAGATAAAGGCAAAATCTGATGCTGTGGATAGAGCCCCAATCCTGGAGTCAGGAGGACCCAATTTCAAATCCAGCCTCAGACACTTCCTAACTATTTTTAGGCTGAAAAATTCAGACTGAAAAAGACTTAGCTGGGGGATGGGAGTGGTGAGAGGCAGCAAGGTAACACAGTGGTCAGAGTAGTGTGCCTGGAATCAGGAAGACTCATCTTTCTTAGTTCAAATCTGGCCTAGCTATGTGATCCTCGCTAACTGTGTGACCTTGGGCAAGTCACTTGACCCTGTTTGCCTCAGTTTCCTCATCTGTAAAATGAATTTGAGAAGGGAATGGCAAACCACTTCAGTATCTTTGCCAAGAAACCCCCCAAAAGTGTCAGAATTGGACACAACTGAGACCACTGAACAACAACAATAGCAACAAACACACAGACAGCCTTCTTTGTTATTAAAATATTTGTATCATCACAATGACTTGCACAGTATCCTGCCATCCCAATCAGTTATTCATTCAACAAGAATTTGTTAACTGCTTGATATGTGCCAGATGCTACAGTTTCAAGGGTAAGGAAATGGAGAAGCATGAGAAAACAACAGTAAACATGTTTTGTGTTTGAAGAGTGTTATACATAGTACATTATTGAAGAAGCTGACTTCATGTATACCATATTCATTTAATTTGATGACAAAACTTCATAAGGGTAAAGGATTAAACCCAGCTTGTCACAACGTGTGTTAGACAAAGATTTAGAACCACCACCTCAGTCTTCACTTTCTACTCCCCATGAATTCCTTTAAACCATGCTACTTTCTAACATAGAACATATTCAAATCTTTGTCACTCCTAACACATTTGATCATTATAAATAGATCATCCAGCCCTGGAGTCAGGAGTACCTGAGTTCAAATCCAGCCTCAGACACTTAACACACACACAAAAAAACTAGCCGTGGGACCTTGGGCAAGTCACTTAACCCCAACTGCCCTCCAAAAAGCAAACAAAAAAAAAAAAAACCAAAAAAAAAAATAGATCATCCAATTACAGGATCATAGCTCTAGACCAGGAATGGAACTCAGAGGTCATCTAGTACAGTGACCTTATTTCATAATTGAAGATATTGGGACCCAAGGAGGTTAAATGTCTTACCAAGATAATATAGATACGAAAATCTATATTCATAGATGAAGTGACTGAGTCCTAGTGGCCAAACGTTGGCCCGCCTTTGATTCAGCAAGATTTATTCCAAAAAACATTGTGTCATCCAATCCATCCCCAACCTCCTTTCTTGTCTTTGCTCAGAATGTGCCCTTTTCACCCTCTCTGCCTCTT
The DNA here is from genome assembly GCA_028646575.1 of Pseudocheirus occidentalis. NCBI lineage: Eukaryota > Metazoa > Chordata > Mammalia > Diprotodontia > Pseudocheiridae > Pseudocheirus > Pseudocheirus occidentalis. The sequence goes on along the minus strand of CM053596.1, from coordinate 139,367,763 downwards.
AGAATCCTTTGCTTCTTTCAAGGTTCAGCTTGTGTGCCGTTGATGACTCAAAACCTTTCAGGATTCTTCTAGCTCCTAAGATTCCTTTCCTCCTGAAGTCACTTTGAAGTAATAATAGCAAAAAATAAAACAATAATAATAAATAATAGTTTATATAATGATTTTAGTTTTGCAAAATAATTAACAAATATAATCTCATTATATCTTTAGAGCACCTCTGTAAGTGTTATTATCCATATTTTATGGTTGAAGAAACTGAGGCTGAGACATTAAGGCCCATAGAGCTAGTAAGTATCTAAGGCAGGGTTTGCACTGAGGTCTTCCAGTACTTTACTTACTGTGGTGCCTACATGTCTACTTCATATTGGCTTATCTGTATATATTGTACTGGCTTATCTGCATATGTATATATATGCATATATATGCATGTATAGACATAGGTGTGTATATATATATATGTGTTTATATATACATACACACATTGTATTCCTCAAGCAGAATGTAAGCTCTCTTAGGGCAAGTACAGGGATGGCAACACGATGCTATGATTTCACTGGTATAGGTAATTCTCATAGGATAAAACTCCTTATACAACATAGGTTGACCTCTTCTCTACAATTTGTATCTACTTCTATGGGATTTTTTGGGAACAAGGACTATTTTACTTCTCTATTTGTATCACCAGCACTTAGCACAGCACTTTGCTTATAGTAAGAATTTGATGATTTTTTTTCATCCATTCACTCTTTTCTAGTTTTAGAGAGCTGCCCATAGCACTAAGAGGCTAAATGGCTTGCCCAGAGTTAGTGCCAGTCAGCATTTATCAGTGGCAAGACTTGAACCCAAGCTCCATGACCAGCTCACCATTCACTAAATCTCCCCGTTTGAGGGCCAGGGTTTTGTTTTTGTTTTCACTTTGTTGTTATTGGTTTTTGCTTGCTTGCTTGTTTGCTTGTTAATTTGTCTTGCCTTTGTATTACAAGCACTCAGCACAATATCCTTACACACAGAATATGTTTGTTATATGTGTGCAAACTTAGACTGGATGAGATTAGAACTAAAGAAACCTCCATTCTAGATCTGATTCTTCCTTTAAGTTGATGTGTAACATGTATAAAATTTTTCTATATGTTACCTTCTTCTTTCTAGCTCTCAGTTTACTGATGTTTCAAGTGAGAGCCTTGAGCTGAATGATCCCAAAGTCACCTTTTGGTTCTAACTTGCCGTGATTATCTCCTATGAAAAATTTCTCTGTCTTGTTATGAAAATGATATTAATAAAAATCACCATCATCATCATCCATTTATGTGGCACTTTAAAGTTGGCAAAGTATTTTATATGATCTTCTTAGAGGTGATGATCACAAAGGATTCTGCCAATACTAAGTGATATAGAGTGGCTGTTATGAATCCTCATAAATGGACATGTCAACAAAGAGACCAAAGATCGAGTGAGACTCTTTTTTTGTTTTCATTCCTGTCTTACTCTTCATGATCCCATCTGGGGGGTTTGCCATTTCCTTCTCAGGTTCATTTTGTACATGAGGAAACTGGGGCAAACAGGGGTAAGTGATTTGCCCAAGTCACAAAGCTCCTATGTACCTGTATCATCTACCTGCTGGCTAATGAATTACAAAATAATTTACAATGAATCTTCCTTTGGGGTATGTATTGAACTAGACAGCCACTGAGGGTCTTTCCAGTTCTCACTGAACCACCTAATTGCCCTACCTACCATGAGCCATTAAATATTACTACAACATAACTTAATCCGTCAACCTTGCAGTAGGATAATACTACTCATTCCAATTTTCAAAGATGAGAAAAGACCATAACCTGAATCCTATAGTCCAGTGAGCTTGGCTTCAAATAGTAGGACTATTCTAGAATGGTTCACAAAGACATAGAAAGAGAAATAATTATTATGAATAACCAACATGACATCATCAAGGATTGATCATAGCAGACTAGTGATATTTCCTTTTGTAACAGGACGACTAAAATGGTAGTGGAGAGAAATACCATAGGTATAGTTCATTCAGATTTTAGCAAGCCTTTTGATAAAGTATCTCACACTATTGTGGAAAAGACAGAAAGAATGGATCAGAATATAATGTAGATTTAAAATTGGTTGAATGACTGGGCTCAAAAATAAGAATTAATATGTAGGAGATCTCCTGGGACCTCAGGCATCTCTCTGTTTGGACTTTGCTATTTGACATTTTTTATGCCTGATTAGCATGAAGCCATAAATGATCTATTTATCAGATTTGCAGATGGCACAAAGCTGGGAAGGAGAGCTAACAGACTGGATGATACAGGATCCAAAAAAATATTAACAGACTGGAACACCGGTCAGAAGCTAATATGGTAAAAATTAAATAGAAATCAATACAAAGTCATAGATTTGAGTTTAAAAAGTACCTCAAAAGTATAAGAAGTAGGAGTGAAGGATTATTAGGCAGTGGCTTTATGAGAAGTATCTGAGGGTTTTAGTGGATTGTAAAATTTACCATGAATTGGCAGTATGAAATGGCAGTCGGTCTAGTCTCACGTTGTAGGTTGGTCCTCATGTGGAGGACTGTGTTCAGTCTGGGCACCATGGTTTAAGAAGAACAGTTATAAGCAAGACACTTCACAGAGGAAGTCAACTAGAATGGTGAAGGGCCTTTAGTCCATGTCATATGATGATTGCTTGAGGAACTAGGAATGTTGAATTTGGAGAAGATTCAGAGGGATGAAGGACAGTAAGATAGAAAAGAGATTAGCCTTATTTTGTTGGGTCACAGAAGGTAAAATTAAGTACATTTGGTGGAATTTGTAAGGCAACAAATGTAGGCATAATGTCAGGGAGAAAAAAACAAACAAACAACTTTCTAGCAATTATGGAAACCCAAAATTAAAATGAGTTGATTAGAAGTGAGTTTCGCCTTCCTTCCAGATCTTCAGGTTGAGGCTGTATGACCACTTAACAGGTAATAATAACTGGCATTTATATAGTTCTTTAAGTTTTGCGTAGCATTTTATAATTACTATTTCATGTCATCCTTGCAACAACCCTGGTATGTTGGTGTTATTATTATCTTTATTTTACAGATGAGGAAACCGAGACAGACAGAAATCAAGTGACTTGTATCTGAGGTTCAGTTTGAGCTCAGGTCTTCTGGACCCTAAACTTAGTACTACCTGTACCACCCAGCTGCTGGCTAAGGAATTATAAAATAATTTACAATGACTATTCCTTTGGGGCATATATTGGATTACATACTCGCTGAGAGTCTTTCCAATTCTCAGATTCTGTGACTTTGTGATACTCATAAGGGAACAAAACCAATTCATGCTTCTTTGTTGAATTTCCCAGTTTTAGTAGCCAGCTAATTAACTTTTTGTCACAGGTAAGCCTTAGAGCTCACACTAGGCGATTTCAAAGACCCAGGGGAAAATGAAACTTCAGTAACTTTTTATCAATTCCCTTTTAAAAAGAATAGATTATTATCTTCTTCCTTCTAGTCTCTAGCCATCAAATCCAGTTTAAACACTATACTAGAGTAATATTACTTTCAGTGTGCCACTCTTCTAGTCTTAAACTTTCAATGGTTTAATCCATTGCTTATAGGATAAAGTCCAATCTTGTTATTTTACCATATACAACCAGGTCCCAGCTTACCTTTATAACCTTCTCTACCATTCTTCACCAAAAGGAAACTTACATTCTAAAAAAATTAAACTCTATGGTGCCTCCCACACATGTCATATGTATTCTACCTCCATGTTTTCACCCACATTATTCCTCTGGCCCAGAATCGACTAGAATGTAATCTCCTTGTGGGCAAGAACTGTTTTCATTTTTGTCTTTATGTCCCTAGTACCTAGCATAGTGGCTGACACAGAGGACAAATGTAGTAAATGATTTTTCAATTGGCTTGAATGAAATTGAATGCCCCCTGCCACCTACCCTACTATTTTCGACCTTTTCTATCCATCTCCATAGAATCTTATGTATCCTATAAGCCCAGCTGGATCCGTGTTTTCTGCAGGAAGCCTTGACCATTGAAGTCCACAGTGGTTTTTCCTTGCCTCCTTTGAGCTCCTGCAGCATTTATGGCTTGTATCATTTTTTGTCACAAATATATGACCATCCTTTTTTTTTATTGAATTTCTCACATATTCATGTCTTGTTTCTTCATCTTTACTGCAAGCTTGTTCAGCATGAGGACCTCCCAGAAAACCATTCTTTTATCCCTCACAGCACTTAGAAAAGTCCTTAGCACTTGTTAGGGGTTCAGTGGTTATTTGTTCATTTAAGAATTAATCTGAAGATGTCTATTTTGCTGCCTGGGGTCTCCTTTCACCTACATACCCTATCTCTATCCTCTGAGAGCCTAACAAAGGGATCCCCCTGACATGGGGTGAGGATTGGTGCAGAGGGGAATGGCAAGAAGAAAGAGACAAATGAAGTATGCTGCTGCCTACGTTCCATGGAAAATCCATTGATCCTAAGGCATCTATGGAGCACCTAAGCAGATCTGCTACTCTCTACTCCCAATAATTTGCTTAAAGGGGTGACTATCCCAGTAAAAGGAAGCTTCCCAAACATCTCCTTTGCCCATCACAAATAGAATAAAAATATCAAGAGTCACAAAAACTAGGGGACTGTAGAAGGATCCCAGAGAGGCAAGATGCCAAGACAGAAAGCACTTCCTTCTTGCATTGGAAACTTTTAATTTTTCTGAAGAAAAGGCCTCCCTTCTCTCCCATTGCCCACAAAGGTATAATATAGTAGGGATTAAGTATCTGGAGGGAAACAATTATCTCTTCTGTGCTTAATTATTTTTACATCTTGTATCAGTGAGCCAGCACCATATCCTGAAGCCCTAGGGATCCCTTCCTCCCTCCTTGGTCCACAAGGAAGATAGGGGAACTCATGCTTCAAAGACATATGGGAGAATTAGGCGAGAAGCTTCCTTTGGGCTGTCCATGGTGCTTAAAAAGAAAGAATTTTTAGTCACTCCAAGCTGATTCTTTATTGGATCAGTTTTTAGAAACTGACTGCCTTGTCCACTTGAGCATTAAATTGATGCTTTGTACCACCACTTCTTCATCCATGAGAAGAAACTAAAGAACTTAGCAACTCTAACACAGAATACCAAAACACTTTTTAATATCCCAGCCATAACTCCATGGCCCCTGTGTTATGATTTTATAGAAAGTGATGCTAAGGAGAGCTAAGTGATTGGTCATATTGAGAAGGAGCAGTGAAGTTCAGACTTCAGGACCCAGGCATCCCGTCTCTCGCTTTGGAATTCCAGCTTTCATCATTAGCCTGTGCTTCCTCCCCTATGTGTTGGGGAGTTCAGTGTAGACTTCAAGCTCTACCCTTTCATAGGAAAAGAAAGGTTTTAGACTAGAGGGATAGGTTTCTGTTGTGTTCTTTTTACCCCTTTTAAAAAAATTGCTAAAAGACAAATGTATGAAAAGTACCTGGGAATAAATGAAGAAGAAAGGAGGAAAGAAAGAGAAAAAGTGAATGGATATCTACTCAAACTAAGGGTCTCATTCCTTATTTTCTCCCTTTACCACATAGAGAGGCAGAAAGTTTAAGAAGATGGAGATTTGAAAGAAGTGGAGATAACTAGTATAGTAGTATGACTTCCAGATGCCTGGGTTCCAAAAACTTATCTTTCAATAGACTTGACGCAATTGTTCATTTTGGTTGACTTGTCATTTTATCCTGTATCTCTAGTTTCTCATTTTGCTCTCCTGAGAACTCTTATCTCTAAAGAGCTGGTGGCTCACAAGAAGTGATCCAAAGATTTTCACTGCCTTGGGTTTATTCTGAGCACTTTGGATAAAGTCTTGGGAGGGAAGATATTGAAAATTCATCCCTGGCTTAGGATAATTGGAAGCTATGTATATTGTTGTATTATTAATAATTTTTTTTCTCAGTCAAATTCTTCACATTTATTGACTAGAAATTAATTCCACGTCCAATAGATTTTTGTTTTGTTCCTATTTTGAATTTCTATCTGATGCAGTTTGCAGGAGATAGTAGTAGAGTATGGCAAGGAGACACGATGCTTGTTGATAGGACTCAAGACCAAGATGCCCACCATTTAGAAAGCGAGTGTCATGGGATGGGTGATATCCCATTAGCTGAGGCAAAGAGAAAGGTTTTATATCACAGTGATAAAACCATGTCAATTGCTAGAGACATTAAGAGTGAAATGCAAAGGGAACTGGAGAGAGGAAAATATAGTGAGGATTGGAGAAGGTTAGTGTGCACACAGCTCCTGGTCTACTTGGGAAACACTGTGACCACATCATAGCCCTCAGGGGGAGTCACTCGCTCCCGGGCATGCTTTTCACAATAGATGCAGTCCTCCACA
>CM053596.1:139343902-139360878 GCA_028646575.1 Pseudocheirus occidentalis | reverse complement strand
CCACATTTGTCGCACATGGGCAGCTTCTGGGCATTTCCAATCGATGCAGCAACTTTGGTAACAGGTGCCTTTACACTTCTGAATCCTGAAGGTTTATTGGGGTCTCCTTTCTCCTCAGACTCTAGAATTTCTTGCAAAACCAGGAACGAGGTGGATTGCTTGGGTGGCTCATTCAGCTCTTGCTTCTCTTGTAGCATCTTGTAAACTTCTGAATCTTTAGCTACCAATGTTACTTGAAGGTTGGCTGTGTTCTAAGATGCCATTGTTTTGCTCTACATTGGCTGCTGTCTTCGACTCCAAGGCATTATTGAAGTTAGAGATGTTTTCTGCAGAGTAGAGGTTGACTGGGTTGTTGTATTGGGCAGTGATGATTCGTGGGGAAGCAGTGGATGCTGGGCTAGCTGAGAAAGGCATGGCGCTTCGGTTGTGGGCGCTTCCTATGTGCAAGACTTCTTGGGGTTCAGAAGCTAAATTCATTTTGTATGGATGGCGTTTCCCTTCCTCTGTCACAAGGGGAGACCAGATTTTATGTTCACTCCTGCCAACTGTGAGGGTTATGTCGTCCACGCAACTCTTGATTTTATTTTGGGCTTCCAAGTGAGTCATGTTGCTGGTATTTTCTCCATCAATGGCCAAGATGACATCTCCAATACATACATTAGCCAGGGCTGCTTTGCTGCCTGGAGTCACCCGGGAAATGGCGAGGGGCTGCTCGAAGTCCTTTCCTCCCACGAGGCGGAAACCCCAGGGCCCAGGCCCCTGGATGACAATCTTCTCTGTGTTCATGTTTCCCAACCAAAGGGAGGTGGCCAACAGGGAAGGGACTTAGCCTGCTCTTGGAGCTTGCAGGGAGGTGGCAGGAGCGAGCAAAACCTTATTAATAGTTTTTAATAGACTGCAAGCTCACCAAGGGCAAAAACTGTTCATTTTTCTCTGAATTCCCAGCATCAGGCACCATATTTGGCATGTGGTTGGCACTTAATAAGTACTTGGCAATTGATTGAATGATTGTTATAAACAAAATCTGTGTTCTGTCTAGCAATAAACCATGCTTGTTGGGGATCCAGGAAGTTTCATTATCTTTATTTTACATTTATTCTGTAGTGAATAAATGGAGAGCCTCACAAAAGAGACTACAAAGGATCAGACAAAGGCAAGCCCTTTCTATGCTGCTCCATTTGAATTTCCCACCATGTTGCTTCCTTCAGAGCTGGGATTGGCTCCAGCTCTTCTGGTTACAACTTTCCCAACCTGCCCATTAAGCATGTGTGTTAATGAAAAGTTGGTGACCATCCCCCAGCTAGTTCAAGCCAGCCTAGCTGAGGCTCCTTGACAGATTTATGCCTTCCTGCATGTAAACACCCATTGTTCCTATAGAATCTGTGCAAACCAAACTGCCAGCATTTCTCACATGATGATGGTATGTCATCCAATCAAATCACAACATGTTAGAGACTCTCAATAAACTGTTTCTTGATGGATCCTCAGTGATAAGGAATCAACTCCATGTCAACATAAAGAGAATGTGAAAATGTAATATTTCTCTCACGTCACAATCATAAGCATATCAGATTATGTGAAATTATTGTTTTTAGATCACAATGGCTGTAAGAATCCAAAGGAAAGAGTATTGAAATGCCAAAGAAGCATATATAGAAGAGTTAGAAGTTGAGAAGGATGTGAAGTATGGAAAGGAGGAAGGAAGGAAGGAAGGAAGGGAGGGAGGAAGGAAGGAAGGAGGAAGGGAGAGAGGAAGGAAGGGAGGAAGGGAGGGATGAAGGGAGGGAGGGAGGGAGGAAAACAGAATATTCCAGGTATTCCAGGTAAGAGGAACTATATATGTCTAGGCAAAACCAAAACTAGGTTAGGGCAACTTGGACTTTGTCTGTGACACAAGGTTTAGAGCCTATAAAAATGTTTTCAATTGCATCTCCAGTTCATAGAACAGTAATTGTTTAATTGAAATAAATTGAATTGAATTAAAAGGAATCATCCTTGTTGTTCAGCCCAGTCATGAGTAGGAGGCATACTCTTTTTTTTATGTAAATTGGTATTAGGTATTCAAAATAATTGTCCCTAAAGGCAAAAGGCTTACATCCTCCCACAAGTCCATTGTTCTCTATCCTATGCACATTGTTTTACTCTTTAGGAGACTGATTAAAATCTTCCACTGTTCTCAGTCAATTAACAAATGCTGAAAGAGTGTGATGCCTTGTGCTTAGCACTTATGGAGAACAAGTACAAGAATGGCCTACTACCTGGAGAGACAAGATTAACACACACAGCAAACAATTAGAAAAAGTTAAAAGACATTATGTAATCAAAAGCTAATTTGTTTGGTCCAAGCAGAAGATAAATACAGCAACAGAAAAAGAAGAGAAAGCAATATGGATTGAAGCAGTGAGGTTTCTGGCTAAAAAAAAAAAAAAGGCAAATGTTATAATTTAGCCATTGTGGCTAATTTGAGATCGTCTTTCTGGGTCATTCAATCAACAAGTATTTACTAAGAACCTTTCCTGTGCCAGGGACTACTGGTAGTTTGTCAGGAAGGCCCACTATCAGTTAAAAGAGATCAAGAAAAGCTTTGGGAGCAGCTAGGTGGCACAGAGGGTAGAGTGCTGGGCTCATCTTCCTGATTCTGAATCTGATTTCAAACACTTATTAGCTATGTGACCCTGGATATGTCACTTAACCCTCAGCCTCTGTTGCTCGTCTGTAAAATGAACTGGAGAAGGCAATAGTGAACCACTCTAGTATCTCTGCATAGAAAACCCCAAAAGGGATTATGAAGAGTCCTACTAAACAACAACAAATAGAAAGCCTTCCTATATTAGACAATGTATAAGTGGCAAATAAAGGAAGAGAGGAACTCTTAAGAGGTTCAGGTGAGGAGGGGGTGCTGGGATAACACCAGAGTTTTCCTGACTTCTCTGATGTTGCTTCCTCCCTTGATAGCAATCTCATTTGCCACAGCTATCCTCAAAGTTTCCTAGTCTAGGAGCATAAAAGGTCCTAGCTTTATGTACTCTGAGCCTCTTAGACTTGGTAGGTGCCTAAGACCACTTGACTTACTGAACCCAGATGACTTTTGACTAACGGAGTTTCCAGATGGAGATGAGGGAAGCTAAGTGTGCCACTGTTTCCTTTTGTGCTAGGGCAAAGTAAACCTCCTTTATCCAATGACTCATGAGGGCCCCATGCCATTCCTAACATCAAACCTGAACTAAAAGGGCATTGGAGCTAGACTGTACCCACAAATGCATTCCAAGCCATCTAACTAATTAGAATGTAACTCCATAGGGTGGGTAGTGTTTTGGGGTTTGTATATTTTTGTTTTCTTTGTGGTCTTTGTTTCTAAGAGCCTAAGAAAGTACCGGGGGCATACAGCAGGTACTTAATAAATTCTTGCTGCTTCTTGTTCTGTTCTGAGTGGTAGCTGATATGATTTGACATGAAATTCAGCCTTTCTTATAGACAGTGGCCCGAGAGCTAAGACCTGAAACAGTGAGACATAGGAGCAAATCGGAAAGCTTTTTTTCTCCAGCGTTCAGTTTAATCAGAGTTTTTGGCCAAGCTCTGATGAAGGTTTTGTATCCTTTTCTTCCTTCCTATTCCTTTTTTTCTTTTTTCTCATGAAACAGTTCCCCCTTCTTTCTTGAAGAAGGAGGAGAGAAAGCACAGACAGAGCTTCAGTAACAAACTGCATGTGGCCTCTGGTTGGTATTTCAAAGCCATTTATGTTGCAATTTTCATCTGTGAAGCTTAAGGGGAAGGGAGGGGGAGGAAGCCAAATACTGGAACAGGCCAAACTTAGGGACAGTTGGAGCGTTTCAGTGTGATAAGAGGAGATTGTGACCAGGTGCTGTGAAGGGCGAAAGCACTTATTTTACTGTAGTCTCATGCATTGCCTGAGCCCCGGTGCTTTTCAAAAGCAGTTAAAGGGCCATTTGATGGAAGGAATGCTTGGATTACACACTGTCTGGATCCATTATTGTCTTCAGATCTTCAGGCAGGTGTGTTTAAGAAAGGCCAAGCCTGTTCTCCCACACACACACCCCCCCTCAATTTTTTCTTTAATCCTTCTCTTTGGTCAAACATCTTCACCTCTGCATGTCTCCCAAAGGCTGCAGGCAGACATGTTTGCTGCATTGACTACCCAAGTTTCAGCTCTTTATCTCTCTTTAAAAACCCCAAATACAAAAGTGGCTTATGGTTACTAGCCTATAGCTTGACTTCTTTATTTCTGCCTTGCTACTACTTGTCCTGACCAATAACTCTTGCTCTCTCAATAGTTCTAAATGTAGAAACTGTAATATAGTCATCATTCATCAATGAGAGATAAGGACAAATAGGATTATGTTTTCCAAGTGCCAGCCCAGTAGGTGTACTTTCAACAAAAAAAGTGTGAAACAACTTTCTCCACCAAAGTCGGGGCTCCTATACATGGATCGGCAGCCTTATGTACCCATTGAGTCATTGATCATCTCCTCTGCCCCTCTGCACATGGAATATCTTATTGCCATCAAAAAGCATTTATTGAAAACCAATGTGAGTCTGGCACTATACATAAGCAATTTATTCTTGAATGGAACATCTTCCTCCAATCCAAAAAGAAGCTGTTATCCTAGAAAAGGTATAAAATTCCAATGAACTAATATTGAAATAACTCCCCTACTTCATATATGTTTAAAATGATAGCCCTAATTTGTAAAGAAGCATACAACTTTTGCTCTACCAGGACTTATTTTATATTAATTATCTTTGCTTTCTCTCTACCAACTCCAGGGAAATTAATAATTACAGCAAACATTTTTTTCCCACTGACCTGACACATGTTGACCCTTGTGTCAGACACACACCAACAGAAAGTCTTGGTTAGCCAGGTTTATCAGGGACAAACAAGCCAAACACTTGACATTTCAATCAATCATCTCATTAAACAATCTTTCCAGTGGTTCAGCTTTGCAAGAAAAACATGCCTTCTCATACAATACCCTGCTTGTCCATGTTATGCTGAAGATCTGGCTACAATGGATGTGCTTCTGTAAATCTTTTGACATTGCATGGTCACCAAGGAAGCACCTAAGCCCTCTGGTAGCTATCCCTCAATTTCTCTAACATGACTCTGCTACCTTCTTTTTTGGTCATACATCTCTTTCTTTATGCTGCTTCTCCTGTACTATTCTTTACTGGTAACTTATCATAGCCTACTCACACCTAACATGAACCTCTCCATTTCCCCTTGATTGACCTACAGTTCTTTGGAGACTATACTTTATCATGACTCACGTATAATTTCAACACAAAAATATCTACATAAAAAGGTAGACCATTGCTTCAAGAAGATTAAAGTAATTAAAAGTATTACCTCCATCCTGTTCCCTTCTGAAGTGAAGTAGTACAGTGGAGACCATGCTGGACTAAACCATTCAGGAAGGATTGGCTTGACATCTCCCCTAAGACACTTACTAGCTCTTTGTTCTTGAGCTAGCTCCCTAACCCTTATTAGCCTTAGCTTTTGTGTGTGTTATGTGGGGATAATAATAGCACCTACTTCACAGGGTTGTGGTGAGGATCCAGTGAGAGACTATCTACGAAATGAATTGCAAACCTTAAAACATTAAATAAATTATAGTTGCAATTATATTATGTTGTTGTTGACATCATTCCTACTTAACGAAAGTCCAAGTTCATTGTTCATCTGCATGCTACACTTGATTTGATCACTATAGATGACTTAGTTATATACTTAGCTCTCTATACTGGTGGTCCAGCTTTCTGGACTATCCATTTATATTGTGGATAAGCACTCTGTATCTACTTGGTTTCTCCTAGGATGGTTAGATCAAATTCTTTTGAGTAATCAATGACCTCATTTTGGAGGTGTTTCAGTGCACTGAGTTTTGATACAATCATTGAAATTCATATGCAAGCAAAATCTTCTGGAAGACTTCAACATCTATGGGGAATTCTTTTTCTATTTGGACTCTATATTACAGATGTTCCATAATAATGGCAAATGCCTTTGGTGAGGATATATCTGCCTGTCAGGATATATCCTTGTCAGCTAGCATTTATTAAGTGCCTTCTATGTACCAGGCCCTATACTAAGCCCTGGGGGTACAATGTGTGTGCATGTGTGTATGCGTACACTCACACACATACAAATATACAAACATACATGCATATATATCTCTATATAACAATATATTATCTCTATCTGTCTGTCTGTCTATCTCTCTATCTCCCCTATTCTATTTATCTCCCCTAAAGGGGGAGACAGCATGAAATAAGTATAGAAATGGAGTATATACAAGATAAATTAAGGGTAATTTCAGAGGAAAGACATTAAAATTAAGAAGGACTGGGAAAGAAGTCTTGCAGAAAGTAGAACTTTGAGCCTTTAAGGAGGGAAATTAGGAGGCAGAGATTAAGAGGGACATCTTTCTAGGGATGGGGATAGCTAAAGAAAAAATGGAGTCAGGAGATGGGGTGCCTTGTCAAAGGCCAACAAGGAGGCTTGTGTAAGAACTTCATTCTCACTTAAGTCAATGTGGCATCCTGAAGAATCTGATATGCTATGTAGAAACCCATCTTGCAAACAATAGAAACATTGATGATAAATACAAGGGACTGCTGGTTAAAAAAAAATGGAACTGTTAATGTGTCTCCCTGTCTCCCCAACAGCAGAAAAAGGTACCATTCCCAGTACTTGAGCACTCAGTACAGTGTCAGAGTTTAAATCTTACTTTTTATCTGCCTGATCTTGAATCATACCCTTTACCCTCTCTGGGCCTCCATTTTTTTCTGCAGAATGAGGGGGCTAGAGTAGGTAATCTCTAACCTCTCTTCTCAGGCTGAATCCATCATCTTCAGGTTCCTCTGTTTTAGAACTGGAAGTTGTCCCCATCCACAGCTTGCTATAACTTAAGATGGGATGGGTGTCTCATGTGCATTGTTCTTCCTGGCACGAGAATGGATAAATGAGACAGATAGATAAGGGCAAGTATGAGAGGGGAGACATGAGCTGGGTTCCAAGTTACCTTGGTGATATATCTCACCAGGCACCACCCATTAATTCCACTGAAAGTCAGCAAGACTGGTTTCCAGAGACGACAATTTGGACATCCAAACACAACCTTAAACGTGCCCAGAGCCACTGCTGATGAGATGCCAGCATTCTTCATATAGTATATATCACAGGGGCCACAAAAGCCTGCTAGAAGTTGGCTGAGCTAGAAGTGTCAAATGAACATCCTTGGCCCTTTAACTGCTGTGCAGTCTGCTGCGACTACTTCAGTTTCAGTCAATTTTCAATAATTAGACATCCGCATGGACGCCCAGGCCAGTCTTCCCATATTCATCATTAGACTTGTTAGATGTCCCATCGTGTGCTTCAAAAACAATTATTCAAGCAGTTTATAGTTTAGTGGTCAGCATTTTCCGCATGGGTATCTGGTAAAATTTCAGTTACTCTAGAAAAGAAAGTGGCTTTTCGTTCTGGTTCCATGGGACAAATTAATAACAAAGAATAAGGTTCTCTTCTGTAAAGTGGTAACCATATATACTCAAACAAGATGCATGTCTTAGGATCCACTTCATCTGAACCAGGACACCACACTGTCAAAATGGTCTTCAAGAATACTGTAATTATGCAAGGAATAGTAACAACAATCAGCCTTCTTAATGTTAATGCTTTGGCTATTTTCCTGATATTATATATATATATATATGTTTTGTATGTATGTATGTATGTATGTATGTATGTATGTATGTATGTATGTATTGGGTTGTCCCTTTTCTGAGAAGCCTCATTGGAGTTCATATTAAAATGTTGCCATAATGTATCGCCAATCAGCAGTAGATTCCTGAGAGAATGTTACAATGAAGAGCTTTTAAGATTCCGATTACACAGTATTAGTGAACACTCTGTTTATTCCATTACAAATCTTTATTCAGTGCAATGTTCACAGTTTCAACAGTTCACAATATTATATACAATCTTCAGAACAAGGAAAGTCTCTATATCTTATTTCAGAAAGACACTGAGATATGCCACCCAGGAACAAGCATGACAATATAAAGTTGGGTAACTGGTACAGCATAGGAGAGTGCTAAATTCATCTATGTAATAGAAGGTGAGGTTCTTAAAGGCAGGTACTATTTCATCATCCCATTCCCAGAAACCAGCACAGTGCTTAAGACATTATAGATATATTATAAATATTTGGTGAATTGAATTCAATTAAATTGACTTGGTCTACCTCAGTTGATTCTATTTTTTAAACCTCTCTGTTCTCTAAGGTTAGGACAGCTAGGTGGCCACAGTGGAGGGAGAGCCAAGCCTAGAGTCAGGAAAACATGAGATTAAACCTAGTCATAGATACTTACTGATTGTGTGACTGTAGGTAAATCATTTAATCCTCTTTGTCCCAGTTTCCTCATCTATAAAAGGAAAATTGCTCCAATATCTCTGCTAAGGAAACCCCATATGGAGTCATGAGGAGTTGGATACAACTGGACACAACTAAATAACTCTCAGGATGCACTATCCAGGCTGAGAGAAAGGGGCAGGGTGACCGGATCTACTTGGGACAGTAGAATTCCTTTTTTCTTTCCCTATTTAGATAATACTATGGCATTCAGATTCTACTATTGTGCCAGACTTGTGGTAAAGGCACATATTGCTCTTATCAGCCACAGTTGTACACACTGTACCTTGACTCCAACATGGTGATGTCATTTTGGTCCTCTTTGAGAACAAAAAACAATAACCAACTGTGTCAGTGTAATGATGGCATGAGACATTGCCTGTGTTGTCCAGAAAATACAGTAAGTGGCACAAAGACAGTTGGACCCCAGGCCAAGGATGTTTCTAACTGAGCTCTATTTGGGTCAGACAGAAGTAAGATCGGAAGGGCTCAATCAAATCTGTGATCTGCCCAGGGCACACTGCAAAGGGGAGTGAAATGAGGAACACATTTTAATATTGCTTTTTATAGATGCATAGTTTTTGATGCCAGAAAATTATCTTTTCTAAGGCACATAGACATTGTTTTGTGAAAAGCATGCATTTTGTAATGGAGGAAGAACTTGGCAAAGCAGAAAGAGTACTGGGTTTAAAATCAGAGAACTTGTGTTCAACTCTCAGCTCTATTGGACTATGAGCTCCTTTAGAGAAGGGGTTGCTTTTTGTCGCCCCCCCCCTTTTTGTATATCCAGCACTTAACACAGTGTCTGACACATAGTAGGTGCCCCAGTTGGCTCTTTTTCCTTAGCCTTCCTTTAAGGATAGGTGGCCATAGTGGACAGACTTAGAGTCAGGAAAACACAAATTCAAACCTGGTCACAGATACTTAATAGTGTGTGACCCTGGGAAAGTCGCTTACCCCTGTTTGCCTCAGTTTCCTTCATCTGTAAAATATGCTGGAGAAGGAAATGGTGAACCACTCCAGGATCTTTACCAAGAAAATCCAAAATGGGATCAAGAAGAATCAGAGATGATTGAAAAGCAACTGAACAATGATTCCTATAGTAGTGAAAATATTCGACTTTGGATTACAAGGGACAACAACTATAAGAAGTGGTCCAGATGTGGCATTGTATCTGAAAGCTTTCTATTAATGTTGCTGAAAAGGGATGGACAAAGGAAAGATTCTCATAGTTCAATAGGGAGCAGCTACTTTGAATTAGTAAAAAATAATTCATCTGGGAGTACAGTTGGGAAGGTATTTGAATGTGTCAGTTTCTGGAGTCTGAGAACTACATACTTTGCCCTTACAGTATGTACTGAATAAATTGACTGTTGACTTTGGTGAAGAGCTCAGATCCCAGTAGTACAAATCAGGCAACATGGAGGTCTTACATTCCAGTGACACTAATGATGACTATTAAGAACTAACAAGTCAAGTCAAGAGAAGACTTATTTAGTGCTTACTACATGTCAGACACTGTACTAAGTGCTGGGAATGCAAACAAACACAGAAAAGGACAGGGCACCCTTGCTCTCATGGTTCCAACAGATGAATGGGAGAGGGAAAATGCAAATAACTGTTCAAAAATGGTAGAGAGGGGATAAATCGGAGGTCATATCAGGTGGCAGGTACTAAAATAAAGGAGGATTGGGAATAGTTGTTTGTTCGTTTTTATATAAGGTGGGATTTTTAGCTTAGATTTGAAGAAATACCAAGAAGTCACAAATGGAAGATGAAGAGGTATGTATTCCAGGCATAAGCACCAGCCAGTAAAAAAAAGAAAAAAGAAAAAAAAAAAAGAAAAATGCCTAGGGTTGGGAGATAGTGTTTTGTCTGAGGAACAGCAAGAATGTTAGTATCACTGAATATAAAGACAGAAAAGATTTAAAATCTACCAATGTTAGGAGTTAAAAGGTGAAAAATCACAGCCACTCTCTCTCACTGTCCATTCCATACCTCTGGAGGAACTTTTTAAGGATTCCTTCCTTCTACTCTACCCTTCATCTGACCTTCCTGTCCTCCCTCTTTTTTCTTTCAGGTGCACAGTGGACAACCGAGTCACCCGGGTGGCCTGGCTGAACCGCAGCACAATCCTTTACGCTGGGAATGACAAATGGTGCCTAGATCCACGGGTGGTCCTCCTGACCAACACCAAAACCCAGTATAGCATTGAGATCCAGAATGTGGACGTGTATGATGAAGGCCCGTACACCTGCTCTGTGCAGACAGACAACCACCCAAAGACATCACGAGTCCACCTCATCGTTCAAGGTAAAGGATCCTGCCCAATGGGGAAATCTGAAGCATGGGAACTGTGTGGTCTTTAATAGATATAGAATGTAGCCTCTGACTAGTTCAGTTTCCTGGTGGTTTGTTTGGTTTTGGTTTTGGTTTTATAGAATACAGAACTGGAGTCTTTTGGTGACTTTCACACAGAGTAAAAGGCAGAGTCAGGACAAAAATGACCACTTCCAATTCAGTAATATACAATTAAACCATGCTACCTTCTTTAAATTATTTGTCATCAATTGCATTGATTTCTTATTTTGTTGGGCTTTTCCTTTGGCTACTAGAACAGAGCTTCCTTTGCTTAGTGTAAGGTATAGACCTAGTAGAATGTCCTTCTTCATATCTTTGGAAGGGAATTTGTTCTTTGTTACTCCTGTTTCCTTGGCCTTCCTACCAGTGGCCCCATGAATACAGCCTGGTAATGTTCCTCAAGGGTGAAGTCAGAAAGAGCCAGGTCAGGAAGTTTAGGACGGGTAACATGGAGAATGGTGGGGGGGAAAAAAAGGTCTTTAAAAAAGGAAAGGGAAGAATTAAGGAAGAAAACCATGGAAAAAAGATGAGAAAGGAGGAACTTAGAACATAGGCAAACAAGGTAAAAAAGCAAAAGCAAATAAGAAAAAAAGATTTCATAAGGTGAGGATGATTAGAACAAGCTACCTGCAGAAAAGAGACTCAAAAGCAAGAAATAGCCAGAGTTAGAGATTATACAATAACTGTGATGTATAGATGTGTTTAATTTCAAATTCTAGGGGAACTTTCAATTCCACTAAGTATTCTCTTACTGTTTCTGTAATGAAAGTCAATTGTGCTGGTTTCTTCTGTTCTAAAAATCTGAGCTTCCACACTGTGACACTTTCTTTTGCCTGGAACTGGGTACCATTGTTTTCCCATTTGAACTGAATGAAAATGGAGTTGGTGACAGCAAAGTGTGAGGCAGAGAACAAAGCTTTAGTGGGGAAATTTATGGCATACAATATTATAGACATATGATGAGAAGATGAGTATGTGTCGATAGGAGTATGCCTCATAGATTCTGTAAAGACACTGAAATGAAGGGATCAGCATAGGGTCAGAGGTCAGCAATCTTAACTTGGGCAGTTTGAGCACAGACTAATGGAAAATGTCTAATCCCTTGCTAGGTGATTTCCTCTATAAGTTGGCTAGGTGCCCTCTTAGCATGACACACCAGCTCAAGTATTGGAATCTCATCTTGGGCTAATTTTCAAATGCTGATGGGTATATTGATTTGGAAACAAGCTGGGTTAAGAAAGGCATTGGTCTTGTACACAGAGCCAGCCTAAGCTAATCCGCTGTCGATATGCCTGGTCTGAGTATTATTGACACTCTAATGAATAGACGGCCGTAATTTTCCAGGACCCTTTTTTTCCCTCCCTCTTAAAGCAATCAGAGAAACTAAATAGAACCGAACTTCCCTAGTCTCTGTATTGGAAAGGGCATATATCACCATAGGGTGAATTTGCTGTTGTTTATCTTGTGATCTGTTATTGCATTGAGCATAAAGAATGATTCCCATACCAGAAATTGTCTGTGTATAATCTCTATAATCTGTGCTATTGGGAAACTTGGGTTTGGGATTTCTGAGGTACAATATGTCCTTAGTATATCAGACACCAACATGGTGAATTCCTGGCAGCAATGGACCATCAGGTTTCCGAAAGAGGGGTGAACTGGTCCAGGTTAGAAACAGAGGGCGTCACACCTTCCCAAACTAATCATTCGATTAGGATCATGAGAGACAACTGCACTTCCAGCCTGAGTGAGGCAGGGAAAGGCAGCCTCTCAAATAAGTAACAAAAGAGAAGGAAGGTGAAGGTGAAGAAATGGAATGAAAGGGAAAGGAAGGAAAAAGAACAAGGAAATGAAAATTGCTCTGAGATGAGTTAGGAGTCTTGTTGAGATTTCTAACTTGAAAATAAAATCAAGCATCTGTTGTTTGTTTGTTTGTTTTTTTCCCATGAGTATGTGAATATGTGTGTATGCGAACCACATAATAATAGGGTTATCTTGAAGGGAGCCAAATGGTCACTTTTTCCCACCTTTTCATTTGATGCTTCTGGCTTCAAATGTAGAGTTCTTTACATCACACTAATAATGTCCTTTGCTTCCTTTCCCTCAGCATTCACATATATGATATCCGGTTAATATTTCTCTTCTCCACTTCCTTTGGAGTAAGCCAGCGGTTCTCAACCTGTGGGTCTCAACCCCTTTGGGGGACAAACGACCCCTTTCACAGGGGTTACAGGGTTCACCTAAGACCATCAGAAAACACATATTTCTGATGGTCTTAGGAACACAGACACTGCTCCCGTATCCATCTCCAGGAGGCTCTGCCCACATGCAGATACATCCACATACAAGTATTAAAGGGTGGTGGCATTAGGAAGGCTGAGAACCACTGGTTTAAACTATTAACAATTCTAGTACTGTGTGATACTACCTATAAAGTTTGAGCTCAAAGGAACCTTGGAGTTGTCTGTTCAAGAAATTGTATTTTATTTTTGTTTCTGATGACAGAAGCAGCTTCTTCAATGGCCTATATTAAATGGGAATGAATGACATGATAAGAATTCTTGAATGTCATTTCTCTGGAAAGCTAGTGACCAGTGGCCCAATCCTCTTATTTTATTCAAATATTTTTATAAACTTAATATTGTACTTCAGTACAACTAAATGAGCATGCTTTGCAACTATTTACATTTTAATTAAGCAATATAAATTTTATAACAACTTTTTAGTAACACCATATTCTTTGTGTATTCATCCTCTTTCACTTTCCTTTTTAGATGCTTGTGTTTAGCATGTACTTTGTTCTTTTGCTTCTCTATCTTTTGCTTTAGCGCATGTCACAAAGGTCTTTCCAAGTTTCTTAATACTCTTCTTATTTCTCAGTTATATTTCCATGAAAGGACTTTATTGATATGTCTGTATATGTATCATAATGTGTTTAATCATTTCCCATATTATTGAATACTTAGAGTGCTTCCAGCTTTTGGAAATAAAAAATGGTGCTGCAATCAATAAACATTTATAAATGCCTACTAAGCGCTGGGAACCCATATATGTACACATACATGTATACACACACAACACATATACATACAGAGAGAGTTCTTGCCCTCAAGGTGCTTACATTATTTTAAAGGAAGGCATATATGAAATATAAATATGTATAGATACATGTGTATATATCTAAATACTCCTTGTTTAGTAATATATAGAATTATGCATGTGTGTATATGTGTATATATGGATGCACACACATATATATGCATGCATTGTGTGTGTATGTGTGTGTGTGTGTTCTATGAAGATAGGTTAAAAAGGGAGGACATTCCATACTGAAAAGTCTTCAATTATTGATTTGCTTGTTTGTTTCGTATTACTTTGAAAATATATCCTCAACGATGTTAAAGTGTAAGTTCTTTTGGAGCAAAAATTATTTGATTTATTGTATCTGTATCCCTTGCCTAGCATAATGCCAGACACAGACTACGCATTTAATAAATGCTTGTTGATGAATTGGACAGAGGAATTTCAGGGTCAAAAGGTATGACCATCATAACTTTTATAGAGCGCTGTCAGATTGTTCTCCAAAATAATTTCATAAATTTACAATCCCACCAGCAATGAATGCCACCTGATTATTTTTAGAGATAGCAAATTGAAGTCCAAAGATATTAAATGGCAGGATCAAGGTCACATAGCTAGGAAATGATGGAGTCAGGACTAGAACTCTGAGCTGACTCCACAGTCTCCTGCTCTAGTGATCCCCAAGTTTTTTGGAACACATATGCTATCAGAAAAAAAACCAAACAAAAACAGAAACTTCCATATGCATGGCTAATAAATATATATTCATTTATTTTAAAATTATATGCATGTACTATTAGGTATATTATAAAACAAGAGAAAAAATTGGAGATAAAGATAAAATAAATAGTATTTTTAAGTATGTATTTATAAACGGTACAAAAATATTTTTGCTCACTGGAATATTGTTATTCTTAGTTTACTTAGAATGATGTTATTTTATAAGCTTCATTTTTTAAAAAATCTTGGTTCAATACTTTGTGAAGGAAAGTATTTGAGAGGTCTGGTTCTAAGGTCAATTTACTTTGGCTTCAAAGATTTTCATTGCTTAAAAAGATATCTCACAAAGTTACATAGATCCAAATGGAAAAAGTATGTCATTGACCTCTGTAAATAAACCTTGATACTGGTTTTTCAGTTCCATCTGCTAATTATACAAAGGTATTTTGCTGAAATTTAGCAACAGTGTTGTTGTGGTGATCAAATGAGATAGTAATTGAAAAGTGCTTACCACAGTGCCTGGAACATAATAAGTGCTCTATGCATGTTAGCTACTATTTAATAATATTATTGTTTTCTCTGATTTGGGAGAGGGAGACAAAGGAAGAGTTGATAGTCTAAAAGTTGCAATTTCAGGTAGGGGAGAAGGGTATGGCAGGGCAAATTCGAAAGAGAGCCCTTAAGTTCTGGTTTCCTGGTGGTAGATGACCTTCTTTTTCTTTAAAGTTAGCTAATAAGTGTTGTTCTTGGGGGTGGAGGGAAGAGTGAGATGTCCTGGGATCAGGGTTACAGACCTGAGAGACATCAATGCATCGTTGCTTAAGCCCCAAGAGCACTGTCCGCCCCTGTCCTTTGAGCCTGTCCACCTGTCCTCTTCTTGTGCACCTCAGCACTGTTCAGTGAGGCGATGCTTACTTGCTTTTTGGTCACCTTGCTTCAGGTACTCCTGAACCCCTTGCTCCAGTCTCCCTTGATAGGCCAGTGACTCAATAGATAGGGCATTTGGAGTCATGGTTTCAGCAAAATACCTTTGTATAATTAGCTGCCTAAGTCACAGGTACAGGTTTTTGCAAGGATAAGCAAGTTTTGCAGTTGAACAATAAAAATCACTGATCCCTGAGGAGACTTCATTCTTTTTAGGGACCTCATCCCTCACAAAAACCAGCCTCTGATACTTGCTTGACCTTGGACAAGTCGCTTAACTGTTTGCCTCAGTTTCTTTTTTTGTTTTGTTTTTTGTTTTTTTTGGAGGGCAGTTGGGGTTAAGTGACTTGCCCAAGGTCACACGGCTAGTTTTTTGTGTTAAGTGTCTGAGGCCGGATTTGAACTCAGATACTCCTGACTCCAGGGCCGGTGCTCTATTCACTGCGCCACCTAGCCGCCCCTTGCCTCAGTTTCTTCATCTGTAAAATGAACTGGACAAGGAAATGGCAAACCACTCAAGCCAAGAAAACCTCAAATGGTGTGTGTGTGGGGGGGGTATTGTCACAAAAAGTCATACACAACTGAAAAAAGAATGAACAACAAAACTTACTTTGTAAACCTTGAAGATGCACATAAATGCTAGCTATTCCTGTTGTTGCTGTTGTTGTTGTTGTCGTTGTTGTTGTTGTCATTGTGGTTGTACTTCTTGTCCTCCTGGGGTTGGGAAAGAGGAATGGGAGGGCTTGGTGGTAGGGCTGATAGTCCAAGACACCCTGCATCAGGAGCAGGCAAGGAGAAGGAGAACATGAGTCTGCCAGTGTCTTTAAATCCCTGAATAGTCATCCTGCTCTTCTTATTTCTAAAATGTTTTCCCATATCCCATTGGACCATCCTGTGAACCATCTTGGCATGTAAACATCCCACTTTGGAGACCTCTTATTCAAGTTCATCACCACCCAGTTCCCCTTGCTGCTCATTACCCCATTATTGGGAAAAGGGTCTTCTTGCCTAGAAACACTTAAGGCTTCCTCAAAGCCTACCCTTGGGTAAGAGCAAAGACACTACTTAGACTTTGATAATATCCATAGTAACAAGAATGAGCCAGGCCTTCCTGCTCGTGTGGATAGGCTAATACAGGACAACAATTAACATTTATATCAAGTTTTTAGATTTGCAAAGTATTTTCAGTAAATGATCTCACCTGATCCTCACCTTCAACCCTGAGAAGATAAGTACTTTTAGTGTTACCCTTTTAAAGGTGGGAAACCTGAGAATGAGAAAGATTAAATTACTTACCCAGGGTCACACAATTAGTAAGTGTCTGAGGCTTAGTTTGAACTCAGGGCTTTCTTCACTGAAAATCCAGCATTCTAGCTGCTTTTCCAAACTACCTCCTGAGACAATTCAAGAGTGAACACATAGGTTTTTTTGGATAGGATAACTATAACAAGTTTAAAA
>CM053596.1:139333407-139343802 GCA_028646575.1 Pseudocheirus occidentalis | reverse complement strand
ACACTTTTCACACAAATAAAATCAGATCTAACTAATTGGAAAAACATCAGTTGCTCGTGGCTAGGTTCAACTAATATAATAAAAATGACAATTTTACCTAAATTGAATTACATATTTAGTGCCATATCAATTAATATACGAAAAAATTATTTTATAGAGCTATAAAAAATAGTGACAAAATTCATTTGGAAGAACAAAAGGTCCAGAATATCAAGGCAATTAATGAAAAGAAATGTTAGGAAAGGTAGCCTACCTGTACCAGATGTTAATCTGTATTATAAAGCAACAGTCATCAAAACTACTTGGTACTGGTTGAGGAATAGAGTAGTGGATCAATGGAATAGATTGGGTACAACAGACTCAGTAGTCAATGATTATAGTAATATACTGTTTGATAAGCCCAAAGACCCCCGTTTTTAGGATAAGAACTCAATATTTGACAAAAACTGCTGGGAAAATTGGAATACAGTATGACAGAAGCTGGGCATAGACCATCATCTAACGCTGTAAGCCAAAATCAAGTCTAAATGGATGCATGATCTAGGTGTAAAGGCTGGTACTGTAAGTAATTTGGGGAAGCAAGGAATAGTTTACCTGTCAGATTTATGGAGTAGGGAAGACTTTATGAACTAAGAAGGGTTAGAGAGCATTATAAAATGCAAAATAGATCATCTTGATTACATTAAATTGAAAAGTTTCTGTACAAATAAAGCGAATGTAACCAAGATTAAGAGGGAAGTGGGAAATTGGGAAAGAATTTTTACAACCAGTGTCTCTGATAAAGGCCTCATTTGTAAAATATACAGGGAATTAAGTGAAATCTGTAAGAATACAACATTCCCCAATTAATGAATGGTCAAAGGATATAAACAGGCAATTTTCAGAGGTAGAAATTAAAGACATCTATAAGCATATGAAAAAATGCTCTAAATCACTATTGATTCAAGAAATGTAAATCAAAACAAGTTTGAGTTACCACATCTCACCAGCCAGATTGGCTAAGATGACAAAACAGGAAAATGACAAGTGCTGGAGAGGATGTGGAAATATTGGAACCCTAATGCATTGTTGGTGGAGCTGTGAACTGTTACAACCATTCTGGAGGGCAATCTGGAACTATGCCCAAAGGGCTATAAATAATTTCATAACCTTTGACCCAGTAATACCACTTCTGGGGTTATATCCCAAAGAGATCACAGAAGTGGGAGGAAGACCCCTATGTACAAAACTATATATTGCAGCTCTCTTTGTAGTGGCAAAAAACTGGAAATTAAGGAGATACCCATCAATTGCGGAAGGGCTAAACAAGTTGTGGTATATGAATGTAATGGAATACTATTGTGCTATAAGAAATGGGGAGGAGATGGTCTTTATATTTACCTGGAGAGGCTTATGCAAACTGATACTAAGTGAGAAGAATAGAACCATGAAAAATTTGTACACAATTACAGACACATCCTATGTGTGATGACCAACTTTGATAAACTGGACTCTTCTCAGCAACAAACAGGAATAAGACAATTCTACAAGTCTCAGGATGGAAGGAGATATCTACATTCAGAGAAAGATCTAGAAAGAACAGAGTTTAAATGGAGACTGAAGCAAACTGCATGCTATCGTTCTTTTTCATGTTTGGTTTGGTTTCTTTTTTCCCATTGTTCACTCCATTGGTTACAACTCTTCTATACAACCAGACTATTGTACAATGTGAAAGTATTTGCAGCTCTTATACTTGATTGCATGCCGGGGAGGGGCACAAGGGAGGGGAGAAAATTTGAAACTCAAGGGATTATGGAACTGAATCTTGTGAACTAAAAGTAAATAAACAAATTGATATTCTTTAAAAAAAAAAAGCCTATGAATATTGGAGATAAGCTTATTAGTGAAGATCAAGGACAATCCTCACTCAATTCATTGAGGACCCTAAATATGCTCTTAGGGCATTTTGTCCAAAGTTCCTTCACTTATATCTAATGTTTTAAACTAGAAGTCTCAATGTCCTTTATTCCAGGATTATTATGATTCATGAGTTTAATTCCAGTCTTCTTCCCAGGTCTATCTGCATATTTTAACCCCTTCCAACCTTTCAGGCCCAGTGACCTGAAATAAAAATAGAAAATTCTATTTCTATCACTGATCCCAAAGGGCTGTATTGATCCTGTCCTTGACCCAGCAGAACCAACAGCCCCCTTTCTCCCTGGCAGATCACCACATGGCAGGGAGAACATGACAACTGCCTTTAATGAGACTACAGTGTTTGCTAAATTAAAGACAGCCTAGGGAGAACATAGAGAAAGTCTTATTTGTATTTATAAAAAATCTTGTAGGGTTGTGATGAGCCCACAGCTTCTAGAGATCCATTAAGGAAGGTTCACCTTATCTAAACCCTGAAAATGGACTTCTCTGGAGTGCTGTGCCTGCTGGGCTTTAATCTCACTTAGAGACACACATTTGCATGATAGAAAACTGTAGAATTTAGTGCTTATAAAAAGAGGGGGGTATCCGTGTAATAAAAAAAAAAGCTTTTGGCCTCTTTATCACTTTTCCAGGCCCAATCTTATTCTTTTTATTGTTATTCCAGCAACTAATCGCCCCCCCCCCCCTTTTGTTTGGTGTAAATGAGTTTTCCCATTTCTTTTTAGCAAAATTAATCTGTAAATACCTACTATTGTTTGATAGTTAATTACCTGCTTTTTGGAGTCAAACTGCTCAGGTGAAAGGGGGAGGGCAGTAATGTCTGCCCAGTAGGACAGGCCTAGGGGAAGGCAGATGGGGTGTTGTATTACTTGTTCCCTTCAGCACAGTTCAAGGGGACAGAGCTGCCCTTAGTCTTCTAGGTCCAAAGCCAAGGCCTGCTGACTGCAAATAATGGAGCCTTTGGAAGTGCTGTCCCTTCACTTATCTCTTATACTCTCAGCATTTCCAGGGCCCCCACCCCCTACCTGGTGACTTTGTTGCTCTTTAGCCTTGCATAATTAATCATTTTCCCTTAGCCAAACTCATTATTATAATTATACAAATAGGAACAATAACTTTTAATTTCCAGACACCTACCTCCCACAGGCCTTCAGTGCACCGGAACAAAAGGAAACCTGAAACACAGATTAGCCAAGAGAGTAACATACCTCAATGCTTCCTTTCTCACCCTGAGAGCAAAGCCTTTAGTGCCTCAGGTCTCCTCTCCCTAACACATGAATATCTTTCCAATTTCAGAAAATTAGGCCAAATCCATAGGAATTAGACCTAGAAAGAAATTTAGAGCTTAATCTGGCCAAAGACCCTCATTCTACAGATAAGTAAACTGAGCCTCCAAGAAAAGTGAAATGTTTTCCCCTAGTCACACAGCTAGTGTGTAGCAGAACCACCTTATTTGTTATTGCCCATCAGTCAGTTAATAACCATTTATTAAGCCTCTGCTATATGCCAATCACTGTGCAAAGCTCTAAGGATAAAAAAGAAAGCAGGAAACAGTCCTTGCTCTCAAGGAACTCAGTCTGATGGCAGTGATCATTAAGAACTTTGGTGCATTTTTCATCCCTTTGTGGAAAAGTACAACCTAGATTTGAGGAGACAGAATTCTCTACTTCAAGTGCTTAGTGAAAAGTGACAAGGCCTTTCCTTATTTCCCTTCCTTGCTAACACTATTTCCCTCTTGAAATTACTTTGAATTTACTTATATATATGGCTGCTGTTCCACCCTGGTAGAATATAAGTCTCTGCAATTCAGGGATTTTTTTTTTTTAATTTTCATCTTTGTATTCCCAGCCCCTGGACCAGTGCTTGTCACTTTTGGGGATGCATATGTGGTCTAATTTTTTTTATTTCATTAGGACAGGAAGGTCCAGGTGAGGAAATTATTTCTACCAGTACAGATTGGCAATTCAGTTACACTTTATAGTTATAGGGAGTTTCCCTGTGTGAGATGAGAAATTAAGTGACTCATCCAGGGTCAGAAAATAAAGCAATATTTGAAAACCATCTTGCTGTCTTTCAGGCTGACCTGCCCTCCCCTATTTGGTTCTACCTTTCACCTTACACATGAACTTCCAAAATGAATTGAATTGAATTGAATCATAGGCTGGTGTTAAAGCTGATTCCATCTGGCAGCTAGTTACCAACTACTTTATTCTCTCTTTCCTTTCCTTTCAAGAATAACTTGAAAATTTGCTTTTAACATAGTCACAGGCCTATTTATAGTGGATGAGCCTCTACTGAGGATCTTTTAAAAAGTAAGAAGTTAAATTCATCCACCAAATTGGAAGGCCCCTCAAAGTGTCCTGGGAAAGGGAAAGAAATTAGGCCATTTTATCTGAAATTGTGTTACTAAATTCAGACAGCATGCAAGTGATACAACCAAATGACTTTGAGGCAGTTCTGATACTTTTTGAAGTCATCAGTGAAGGCTTCAAGATTTGTCAAAGAGGCCTGCAATGCCTTCACTAAAAACTCAATTAACTCATTCATAGCACACTCCACCTCTAGGCACGTTAAGACAATTTAGAAGCAAAACAAAGCAGGAAAGTTTTCTTAGTCCTGTACACTAGTGCTTAATAGAGAAGGTAAGATACTCCAAAGCTTGGTTAGAGGGACTTGGCCAAAGGGGAGGAAGCAGTAGATCATGTTCCTGAACCTGTCTGGAGAAGTCCCTGCCTCCTTTTCTTTTTTTGGTCAGACTGTGACTAGCAGCAGCCCCCCCAGGACCAAATCCTTTGCCATATTTGGGTCATGATAGTATAGTCTTTAGAAGAGGCGCTCTTTTGATATTTGACTCTAGGCACTAACAGAAGACCAGAAGCATCATTTCAGACAAGCGGTTAACGATGGCTCCTCATTTCCAGGGAATTGCCCCCCATCTTCATCCTCCCCCTACCTTTGAACATCCTTGTAGATGCTGATTTCCCCAGGGCTATAGTTGAGCTGCCAGCTAGTTTTCCTCAGGGAATCAACATGGTCTTCTTTTCACACCAAATATTTTTAACTACAGGAAGAAAATACTTTGGCTCCAGCCATATCCTAGGCTTTTGTATAGCCTCCAGGTTATATGTTTTGTTCTTCCTTTGGGGGGCAAATGCCAACTTTCAATAACAGGCACTGATCAAGTTACATTTCTTTAATGTGTTTTCCTTTTTCATCACCCTAGCGTAGGATCACAGGTTTTCTCTAGAGTTGGAAAGGCCCCAAGATGTGATTTAATCCAACCCCCTTATTTTACAAGGGAGAAAATGAGGATCAAAGTGGTGGGATTTAAGGTCATATAGGTAACAGCAGAACTGGGATTTGAATGCAGATTCCCTGACTAGGAGCACTCTTTCTACTCTATTAATCTGGCTCCTTGGCTTTTTCTATTATTATGTGTATTAATTTCAACAGCTCAGTTACATCAGGTTGGTATCAGATAGCGTGAAATAGTAGCTAACATCTGTCAGGGCTGATCGAGTCATTCCCCAGGATATACCTGAAAGAACCTTGAATAACATGTATTTCTAACTTCTGGCAAAAATTAACACATATCAGTTTCTTTGACTCACAGGTAATATGAAATCTTGTACAATAAAAATGAGGGTAGATAGGAAGCACCTAAGTGGCTCAGCTAAGATCTAAGTGGATAGAGTACTGCACCTGAAGTCAGGAATATCTGGGTTCAAATCCAGGCTCAGATAGTTACTAGATATGTGACCCTGGGCAAATCACTTAAATACTGTCTGCCTCAGTTTCTTCATCTGTACAATGGCATGCTAATTGTACCTACCTCCCAGGATTGATGTGGGGATCCTATGAGATTATGTACAAATTGCCTTGCAAACCCTAAAACATTATATAAATATTAGTCATTATTAATATTAATTACTATTATAAGAGCTAAGCAGGAGACATGGATACTAGATAGCATGAAGAAGAGAGTGATCAGGATGAAGGACTCAAGATCATGTCAAATGAAGCACAATGAAAGAAACTGGAGATATTTAGCCTGAAGAAGACAGGACCTGAGGGTTGGGAAGGATGGGACAGTTGTTTTCTAGTAGACATTTCAAAGGTTGTTTCTTAGAAAAGGGCTTAGACTTGTTAGACTTGACCCCAGAGAGCAAAATGCAGAGCAATGGTTAGAAGTAGCAGGAATTTAGAAGTGATGTAAATAAGAACTTACTAACAGTTAGAATAGGTAAAAAATGGAGCATGTTACCTCAGGTGGCCTTGAACCTTGGGAAAGATCTCAGAAGGCATCTAGTTCAGAGGTCTCTCAGATGCAGCCCATGGGCAACATGCATCCCACAAATCTCCTGAGTGTGGTCTGAACTGGATTAAAATGTAGTTCCTAGCTGATTTTAAAGTGTTACTATATCGAGAAATATAAATATAAATTATATGTATACACACATATGTATGCATATATGTGTTCATGTATATATATAATATATGTTTTCTTTATGTATTTTTCTGTATATATTATCTAAGGCAACATGTAGCCCCAGAGATCCTTACATACAGTTTAATGGGCCCCATTTCTATTAGTTTTACACCACTGATTTAGTTCAAAACCATCATTTTATAAATGAGGAAACTAGTACCCAGTATTTTTGTGGCACTGTACATTTTTAAAGTGCTTTATAGTTATAATCTCACAAATGCCTTACCTATCTAAAGGGCTTTAAATACCAAACAGTTTATATTTGATCCCAGAGGTAATAGGGATATGTTATAATATAATATATTATATATTAATACATAATATTATATATAAGGAACAATAATAATAAGTAATAGTGAATCACTAGAGTTTAATAAAGGTTTTGGTTGCTATGATGAAGATACTGATGCCGAGAGATGTCAGTGAGTTGCTCAAGGTCACGTAGAGTTCCAATTCATATCCAGAGGCTTTCAGTCTTTTGGTCCTACATTTACTGTGACTTCAGTTTATGCTGGGACCTCCACCAAGTAAAAGCAGCTCTTGTTCTCCTTCCCCAAGGAAATTCATATGGGAATGTTTTGGTAAAGAGCAATAAACTGGAGAACTACCAGCTGAAAAAGAAAGTGATAGGCCATTAAGAATGAACCTCTTGGGAGAAATGATGGCGGAAAAAAAATCTCCAAACCCACGTCCCTAGAGAAGGGAAAACCTTTCAGAGCTTTAATTAAACTTAAACCTAGGATGTGAATGGGGAAGATTGACAAAGCCTCCCAGGAAGCCAGCCCATGGGAAACTGTTAGAAGCATCTTGTTCTCTTTAAGGAAGCAGCTTGTGGATATTTGAATATTATTAAAGCAAAAGAATCCTTCTCTCCCTGTATTTTACTCTATCCAATCTACTTAGAAAGCCTGAGATCTGCTCAAGTACCAGAAATTGTTGAAAAATTTAAGTTGTAGACCTCACAAAGGAAAAGAAGAGGAAGAGGGACTGGACACGTAATGTGTATTCATATAGGGACCTCATCTCCATGATGAGAAAATTTTCTCTACCATTTACAAATTGGCACCTTCTCTGTCAATTAAAATATTAGAGTTTCTTGGGACACTCAGAGGTTAAGTGATTTGCTCAGCAAGTGTGTGTCAGAGGTGAGGTTTGAACCCAAATCTTTCAGACTTTGAGGCCAGCTCTTCATCCAATGTGTCACATTACCTCTCACAGAAAGGGAAACATTATTTCATTTTAATTTCCCTGACAGGAGAAAATGGCATAAATTATAATAATCAGCTTGCTTGTCGGTCAATAGTTTGGAAAGTGTGGTCCTCAAAGGTCTGTCCTTCAGGTGGTCTACAGGCTAGTCCAACATGCAAGTCATACAAAAATTTGTTTAATTTTTTTTAAAGCACATTTTTAAAGTCCATTAGAGAAGTGAATATGCATTGAGGTACTAAAATGAATGTTTTACAGTTGTAATTTTGATGAGGATCATTTAAACTAGACAAATAAAAAGTCTTCTACAATATCATTAAGGTAAATAAGTGTGTGTGTGTATAGAAAGTAATTTATTGATTTTTTTATTGATAAAATCATGCTTGGACCCAAACGTTTGCTAATGACAGTTCCAGATATACGACTTCTGAATTCTTCTATTTATAATGTAACCTTTAAAACTAGTTAGGCTAAGAAGAGAGAGGATTGGGGGTTTCTGTGTTTGTTCCAAAGCTTACAGCCACTGAGAATCTACTATGAATTTAAAAAAAAAAGTTTAAAAGCATCGCTATGATGAAGGGAGATTCAGCTTCTCAAAAGTCTCCTTACAGATTAATTTTGGCTCAAAGATAATACTTTTTATGTTTTAAGTATAAATTTCTTTGTTTTGTTCATTCTTAAGTAAAAGAATCAACCTTATAAGGCCAAAATAGTTTGGGTGTTTGGCCAACTCTAAACAGATAAATTAATTAAGCTAATTAAACTGACTAGATTAATCCACATTGGATACAGGTGGTTGCTACCAATCTCCAGACAGAGAAATAATGGTCTCAGGGCATAGAACGAGTAGCACATATTGTTTTTTTTTTCATCATGACCAATGTGGGAATATTTTTTCTTTACTGTGAATATTTAGTACAAATGTTCTGTTTTGTTTTGAAAGGGGGAAGGGAGAAGGTGGGAGAGAGAGAAAATACATTTCTGTTCATTGAAAAAAAGAAATTTTAGTTAAAAAAAAAAGTAAACTGTGTACAGGTGGTTCGCAGCCCCATGAACTAAAATGCTCAATAATCAGTTTGAATAGCGTGTTTTGTTTTGTTTTTTCCTTTTGAGGGATCTTCACAGTGATTATTTATAAAAGGAAATATTGATTTGATACTAGGACAGTTTAATTTGGTCACGTGTTTTGCTTTATATCTCAATTATAGATTCGTGGCTTTGTAGTAAGCTCGGCTGGTGGAGGATTAAGAATTCAAAATAGAGGATTTTCACTTTGCAAACAGTGCTTTTTGCTGTGATTAATTGGGAGTATTGTACAATAAGAGGCAGAGCCCCTTGCTGAGATTTAATAGCCCAGGGGGACAAACCTGAATTTTAGGAATCTGACCAGTGTTTGAAACTCCATCTTGACTATGACTAACTGTGCTGTTCTGGAAAAAAAAAATTTGCACAGCCCAAGTCACACTTCCTTGTTTAGTGTAGGTTCTGATGATCTCATAGCAATGTTTTGAAAGGCACATGAAGAGAGATACATTAAAGATCATAACAAAATTCAAGGTGTCCTGTCATCTTTCTGAAACAAACAATTCAGTTCAGATAATAGTGTCTTTTTCATCATCATCATCAAACATTTATTGATTTTCTGTTATTTATAAGGAAAACATTGTCTTTCATAGTCAGGACATAAGTAGGTACAGTCCCTGCTGTAGTTGGAGAGACAAGTAACAAGAAGGTGGCATGTCATGCTAAATGAGCAACCCAGACTGTGCTAAAGGAGTGAAGTGGAGGTAGGAATCCCCCAAAGCTGGTTTCATCCAATGGATGATATTTAAAATAACCTCTGAAGGAAAGGTAAACTATAAAAGAACAGAAAGAACAGTGGAATTTGGCATCACTGGAGCCACACTCTAAACCTCACTCCAATGTTCATTATTGGTATGACCTTCAGCAAGTTATTTAACCTGTCTTAGCCTCAGTATCATCATTTGATCCCATTAATTTATGAAAGTGTGTGACCATAGGGTTCCAAGCAAAGGAAATGATGAAAACAAAGGTGTAGACGTGAGAAAACATATAGTATCTTTGACAAAGAGGAAACTGATTTTTTTTTTCTGAAACAGGAGTTAGGTGATACAGTAGATAGAGTGCAAGACTTGGAATCCAGAAGATCTGCATTCAAATCCTATCTCAGACACTAGATGTGTGACCCTGACTAAGTTACAACCTCTGTGTGCCTTGGTTTCCTCATCTGTAACACTAGGATAATAACAGCACCTACCCCACAGGGTTGTTGAGAAGATAAAATAAGGCAATGTTTTTAAAAGTTCTGTAAAACCTTAAAGTGTGATATAAATACTAGCTATATATTTAATGTAGGAGCATAATGGGAGTTAAGCTTAGAGCATAGATATCACCTTCCTTATGAAACCTTCACAAGAGATAATATTTGTTAAAAAAAAAAAGACCTAGCACAATGCCTGGTGCAGAGTAGATGCTATATAAATGCTTAATCTCTTTCTCTTTTCTTTCTTTTCCTTTCCTCCCTTCCCCTTATTTTCCCTTTCCCCTCCCCTGATCCCCTAACTAGAGAGGATCAATCCATCCTTCAACTGTTCATGTATTTCTGACTTCTTCCATGCACGCTCCTTATCACATATTCTGCCCCGCCCCGGCCCCCAAAAGTCTCATTTCCCTGCCAAATTCAAAGGCCCTGGAAGGTAGAGACAATGACTTCCTTCCTTCCTTCCCTCCCTCCCTCCCTCCTTCCTTCCTTCCTTCCTTCC
>CM053596.1:139299831-139332907 GCA_028646575.1 Pseudocheirus occidentalis | reverse complement strand
CTCAGCCAATGGCATTCTTCCAAGTCAACAGGGAAATTCACATCTTTTCACCAGGGGAAATTCATACCTTTTCACCAATGGACAGAGTTCTATACTTAACACTAGGTTACTAGGATCTACTTAACATCTGATCAAACAAATTAATTACCATTACAAAGAGGCATCGCCACTGCTTTCCTAGTCTGTGCTCTCATCTTGACTAAGGAAGTTCCCTTGGTCTTCTGTAACTGCATGTGTTAGAGCTTTTTTCTGCTTTGTTACTGGGAGCAGAGCTCTTGCTCACTTTTAATTGGCTATCAATGCTCCTTTCCACCCTGGAATTGCAACCCAGAACTGCCTATGGGTGATAGAGTTGCCAGTCAGTGCCAGCTGCACCTAGTGCTATCAAAGGGTCCCCTGCAATCTCTTTCTGACCTGTTGTCTGACTCTTTTGTCTCCTCTGGTCTGAGAGTTCCAGAAGCTGTTGCTGCCACAGCATGTATGGGCTCCAGACCAACCTCTACCAGACCTCCACCCTGGTATTATACACTTCTGCCTACCTTTTGAGTTCTCTTAGGCTGGAGAAGTATCTCAGTTTGACTTTTTATTGACTCTGCTGCTCCAAAATTTTATTTGAGGTGTTATTTTAAAATTGTTTTGAGGGGAATATTGAGATAATTCAGCTGTGTGGCTGCCCCTAGTCTTCCATCTTGTACCTTTTGTATTTATAACATAGACATTCCTGTTTAAATCACCCCTCCCCCTGAACTGCTCCTTGTAACAATAATAACATCATCCACAACAACAAATAAGCAAAGCCAACCTAGATAGCAATTATGACAGAAAGGAAATACAAACATTCCACAACTGTAGTACCAACCCTCTTTAGTGAAAAGTAGAAACAGTATCTTCTTATCTCTTCCCAGAACCAGGACAGTTTAGTATTATTATTAATCATAATTTAATTGAAGCAAATTGTAGAATGTTCGGTTTGGATTCAGAAAATCCTGGGTTGAAATCCCACCTGTGTTACCTTGGACAAATCATTAATTTCTCTGGACCTCAGTTTCTCCAATTGCACAATGAGGCAGACTTAATGGCCTAGAACATCACTTCAAGCTCTATATTGATAATCCTGCTTTTTGGACTATGAATTTTTGCATATAACATTATTTTGACTCTCCTCTCTTCAGTGTGCATCATGTTGTGTAAGCTTTCCCATAGTTTTTTCTTCTGAATCCTTCACATTTTTCTTTTTTTGCTTTTGCTTTTTTGGAGAGCAATTGGGGTTAAGTGGCTTGCCCAAGGTCACATGGCTAGGTTTTGTGTTAAGTGTCTAAGGTTGGATTTAAACTCAGGTCCTCCTGACTCCAGGGTCAGTGCTCTATTTGCTGTACCACCTAGCTGCCCCACATTTTTCATTTCCTATGACATAACATTCCATTAATTCATATAATGAAGTTTTTCAGCCTTTCAATACTATCCCACTTTATTTCTAATCAATTGCTAATACAAATAGGGTTGCTATGGCAATTTTATTATATATGAAGTCTTTTTGTCATTGACATTCTTGAAGTCCACCAGATGTCCACTAGTGAGATCATTACATCAAAGATTAGAGTTTTGTGACTTTAATTGTGCAATTCTAAATTTATTTCCAAAACAGATGAACCAATTCACAGTCCCTTCAGTGTGTGTTTCCTTTTTATCATCTTAAAAGATTTGAAGGGTATTTAATGTGTACTTCTCTATTACTTGTTTAGATCAATCCTTCACATAGTTTTTTATCTGCTTTTCTGTCTTTGTAAACTGTTATTATGTTTCAACCATATGTCTTTTAGGGAATTACACTTGATCTTATATATTTGGGATAATGTCATTCATACATATGCACACATAAAAAATTTATCAGAAATTTAAAGAATGTCTTTCCTCCATTTGACTATTTCTCTTCTTATTCTGTTGACTTTCTTCAAAAAAACTTTAAAATTATATATAATTGAAATTATTGACTTTATCATTTATGATCTCCTCTATTGTTTATTTAAGTAATAGTCCCAAGATAAAATTATGAGAAGTAACTTCTTTAGTGCTCCTTCATCTATCTATCTATCTATCTATCTATCTATCTATCTATCTATCTATCTATTTATCTATCTATCTATCTATCTATCTATCTATCTATCAATCTACATACATACACGCATATACACACACACACATCTCCTTTTATTTAGGTCAAACATCCATTTAGAAATAAAGGCAATTTCAGGAAGAATTAATATAGACATATAGTGTTCAGAATAAGAGATATGATAGTCTTCTTACACATTCTCTGGTCACTGGAGTGTTGTTTTCAGTTCAAGGAATTATATTGTAAAGACATTCCTAAACTAGAATATAGTCAGAGGAGATTTGAAACCATACCATGAGAACATAAATGAAGGAAATTTGGATTTGTTTGTACTGTAGAAAAGAATATTTATCTGGGTTATAATTGTCAGTTGTTTAGACCTTCTGTGTGATGGGCCTTCAGATCTATTTCATATGTTCTGGGAGGCAAAGCCAGAAGCCATGTAAAATATCCCAGTAATTGGAGCTGCACAAGGAGTCAGTGAGTTTCCTTATTACTCAGTGGGTTCTATATAATTGTAGATTTTCTACTAGAAGCTAGATGAACACTTACTAAAAATGTTTCAGGGTTTTTTTTTGGGGGGGTGGGGGGCCATTTTATTAGGTATGTGTTAGACTATATGAGTTCAATTGTTCCGTTCAACTCTGTAATTCTGTAATAATATATATTGGAGAGAACATTTCTGGTTGGAAACATAGTATAGGAAGAATCCAAAAATAAATCATGAAAGTAATAGCACCTGAACTGGAATTCAGATGAGAAGGATTCTAATAGTTTGTAACAGCAAGCAAAGAAGTACTTAGGGCTTTGTTTCAGCCATTTAATTATTTAGCACCTTGTTTCAGTTCAAATGTCTTTGAGCCTTGCCCTCATTATATAGTGTCTTTGTTAAGAAACAGAACCTGTGAATCCCACAGTGGGAAGAACATGCTGATGCAACAGGAAGGGGTGGAACAGGGAGGGCCTAATGACCACATATAAGGAGAAGCCCAAGCTGGGAGAGAGTGGAATTAAGAAGGGGAACTTTGTGGTGGGCAGGGACTCTATGTTTATTTTTGTTTGTGATATTTTGTGTAGAAGCCCTGGGACCTTACTGGAAGCCCTGAAAAAGAATTTTCTTGTTGTCTGTTTATAGAATTACTGGAGTAGTGTGTCAGAGGTCCTGAAACTATACTGATGGTTTGTGTCGAGTTCTCAGACCTTGTTTGTGGGTTTGTGTTGAGTTCTCAGACTTTGTATGTGAGTCTGTGTTGATTTCACAAGAAGATAGTGAATTGATGATAGTGCCAGCAATGTGTATGAATGTTATTGTGGCTCTGTTAAGCTTTGTCTTCCCAAAAACAGAATCTGTGACAGACTTGAAGGGACTGGACACTGTGAACTTCAATATGGAACTGGATGAGGAACTGGACAAGGAGCTGAGAGCTGTCTACCTCTGAATCCAGGTGACAGTTGGGTAGATTCAGGCAGGAGCTGGGAGCATGGGAAAAGAACCATGGAATCTGAGAGCCAGTCCCAAGTCAAGAAGCAAAGACTTCTCCTTGGATACTCAATGCTGACTGAGAAATGTGGCCTAGGTGTGGGAGAACTTTGTATTCGGCATCTTGTACCTCTTAAGGATGATTGAATTAAGGATGATTAGAAGCTAATCTCCAGTCAAGAAGAAAGAAGACTTTTTGACTGAGAGATGATGTGACCTTGGGGTGGAGAACTTTGACCTTTGTACTTACACATATGTCTATATAGGAGGCTATATATGCATATGAATACATATCTGAGCATGTGTGTATATGTGTATATAGAGAGTATAGGATCAATTGAATACGAAGGGATGATACTTTAAAAGACAAAATTCTTAGGTGGGAGAGGACTAGAATGAGAGGAGACCAAGACAAAATGGGGTTAATCATCCCATATAGAAGAGGTAAGGGATAACTGTTACAACTTTCCTTTCAATTACTCTCATTGAATTTGGCTTAAGGAAGAAATGGCATAAACTCTAAACTGGGCATCATGCCACAAAGGAGAGTAGGGGGCATGGGGATGAGAGGGGAGATGACAGAGGGGAGGGCAGGGTCTGGGGAAGGGATGCTGGAAGCACACACTTAAGTAAAGGGACATGGACAGGGTAGAGAACAGAACAAGAGGGGGAGGGATAGGAAGGAGGCACACATGATCACTGTCACAATATGTTCATTATGAAGATGTACTGTATAATCACACATCCACAGCCTGTATTGAATTGATTGTCCTTCCAGTGGGGGTGGGCAACAAGGGAGGAATCGAAAGAATCTAGAATTTAAGGCTCTGCAATACCTGCAACTAGGAATTAAGTTATACAGGGGCTGGGGAAGGAAGATCTTCTGTAACCCATCAGAAAGTTAGAGAGCAGATCAGGGGAGGGGCCTTACAGTGGGATTGCTGTTTTGGGGTTGGGGTAGGGGAAAGATGGGGAGAAAATTTGTAATTTAACAATCTCATGAAAATGAATGATGTAAACAAGAAAACAAATTTTAAAAATTTATTAAAAAATAAATAAAAGATGTGGCCACTTTAGTGAAAACTATGTAACCACTTTAGTGATAATTTGTTATGTTATAACATTGTGAATGCCATACTTTGGTTTCTGTGAATGTTTTGCTTTAATTTACTGCTGAATAAATAGAGAGTTCACTATACTATGTAATCAGAACCTTAAAGATATTCATAGCAGCAGCCCTCTGGAAAGCTGCTTGTGCCTGGCTTCACATAGATGGAAATGGTTCAGGAAGAGAGTAGATTCCAGAGATAGTATGTGAGAGCAGTGACACTGGAAAGGGCAAGTTAAGATTGATATAAAATTAGTAATTCACTTTGGCTGGAACATAGAAGCACATCATAAACTAAGGAAATTATTGTGAAATAAGACTGGTGAGACAAATGGGAGACTGACTGTGGAAAAACTTTAATTCAGTGCTATGGGGTTTGCATTTTATCCTAAAGACAATAAGGATCTATTTATATCTTTTGAACAGAGGTGTATCAAAACCAAATTTGTGCAAAAAACAATAGCTGTGGAGGATGGAAGGGGAGAGGAAAGATTAAAAGCAAAGTGATCAATTAGAACGCTCTTTTAATGGTCCAGTTAAGAATGAATTAGGGTAACAGCAGTTTGAAAAGTATTGGAATACAGAAATATAAGAATCTAGCTGCTAATTAGAGGTGAAGATGAAGGAAGCCAGAAGCATCAAAGAATACTTAAGTTGGTGCCATCAACCAAAACAAACAGTTTAGAAGAAGGAGCAGATTTGGGAAGAAACATAATTATTTTTGTTTTGAATGTATTGCATTTGACACATTTATGGCATATAGAAGTGAAAAGGTCCAGCATATAGCTGGAAATGTGGGTTTGAAGCTCAGGGAAGAGGTCAGGCCTAAAAGTATACATTTGGGAATCATTTGTACAGAGGTGATAACTGAAGCTATGGGAGTGAATGAGATGCCAAGAGAGAATGTATGATAGTAATTATCTTTAACTGGAAAGTTTTTTTCTAAACAAGGGAGCTCTACTTTCTCCTTCCCCTTGGGGAGAATATCAGCTTTGTACTACCCAAAGCACAGAGGAGCAAAGAATTTCCTTGTGTTCTTTCTACTTCAGCTGTCTCTATTGAATAAATTAACTAAATAATGGTCAAATCCTTACTTTATGTGATGCTATGTTAACTCAGCCTGCATTCCTTTCTTTTTCATTTTAAAGAAACAATGAGAAATAGCATGGTGGGTTGGGGAAAAAATACTTGAAGTCAGAAAAACTAGGTTCAAATCAGTTCTGCCCTCCTTACTAGCTGTGTGACCATAGTTAAATCAACTAAGCACCCTGATTCTGTTTTATCTTCTGTAAAGTAGACAGAGCAATTCTATAGTCTTATCCTCACAGGATTATTTTGAAAGAAATTATTTTTAACTAAAATGGGCTATACTGGGTGTTCCAAAAGTCAGCACAGTTTCAAGCCTTTATAAACTAGCTCTAATAATCTGTCAAAGCTTAAAACTGCACTAAAACTTTTAGGACACTTCCTAAAAAATGTGAGCAAACTGCCTTCCATCTCCTGCCTTCAATCACTTTGCATGAATTATCTTAAGTGCTTCAGTGTAAATAAGTGTAGTTTAAGGAGTTGTCAAGCACTTTGATAAAGGACCTGATGATTACTACAACTTTGCTGTCTCTTACCCTTCCGTTCTTCCTGCTTTATATTTGTTTCTGATCTGACCATTTAGATTTTTTTCTCTCTTTAGATTTTAACTCAGCTTTTAGTTGGTACAGACCTTTCCCCCTTCTGATAGCCAATCTCTTCCTAAGAGTAGCTTTGATTCACAGATCTTGTTATCTCCCCACAGATCTGGGTTACCTCTACAGATCAGCATCTGATAATTTGATTCAAAACACTCCTGGATGCTACAAACCTTTCACTAGAAAACCTTTGCTTCCAAAGTTGTTCTTTTGAATTCTAGACTCCTGTATGATAATATCACTAGGAACAGTCAACTCTTCCTAACTGTGACTATGTTCATAATTTACCAGATTAATTATAGCTTAGCCAGACTCCAAAACTCCAAGAGCTTTCATCTTGGATTTCTCAAATCTTTATTTCACCAAATAGTTGTGTGTCATCAAGCTTCTCCATTCCCTGTCTTGGGTATCCATAAAATTTATCCAGTTCCTAAAGCCACATCACTGTTAAACTAGGCAGAATATAGCTAATATATTCCAAGGTTTGGGTTAGATTGGGGTGTTCATCAAGAACCATAGGATATTAGATCTAGAACTATAAGAGACCATGGAGGTCACACAGTTCAAAGCCCTCATTTTGAATTTGAGAAGACTGAACAGGAACATAAAGTGACTTTCCCTAGGTCACAAATAGGATTAAGTGGAAGATCTGGGATCTGAACTCAGATTGTATAACTTCATAAGAGCAAGGACTGTCTTCCATTTTTGAACTGCATACATGGTGCTTAGCCCATATGTGTTTAGCTCCAGTATTTTTTCACATATTAAGCACTTAACAAACACTTCCTTTTTTCCTTTTTTCTTTCCTTCCTGTCTTTCTTCCTCTCTCACTATTTTCTTTTTTTCCTTCCACGTTCATGTTATTTCAACTATACTACCTCCAATCCTTCCCCACATTTTCATCCCTCTTGAGGTTAAACTACTGACCTTCCTGATATACTTTTTCTCCAATGCCTCAGAAACTTCTTTACCCTGGAATCTCACTCTTGCTCTAGTTTTAACATGCTGGATTTACTCCCTACTCCTATAGTTTCTTCCTCAGATTGACTGGTTCTTCCCAGAATCTCTATTTTAAGGGTGATGCATAGGTCCACACAGGCCTTCGTTCCTCTTTAGGATGCACTCTTGACTCTCCCTCTGGATTTTCTCTACTATGTCCCCAACTAGGGTGTCTTCACCACCACTCACATTTTTCACCTTCATTTTGAAGGTGGAGATTGTCTTTTTGCTTTTATTTATATTCTCAGAGCTTAGCACAATGACTAGAACATAGTAAGCACTTAGTTAATGTTTGTTGACTTGTTGACTTTTTGTTTTGTTTTGTATTGTTAGGTAGTCTGTGATCAAAAGTGACCAAGAGGGGTGGCTAGGTAGCACAGTGAGTACACTGGTCCTAGAGTCAGGAGGACCTGAGTTCAAATTTGGCCTCAGACACTTAACACTTACTAGCTGTGTGACCTTGGGCAAGTCACTTAACCCCAATTGCCCTGAACCCCCTTCCAAAAAAAATAAGCAAAAAAAAGTGACCAAGAGAGATATAGCCTGATATAGTAGACACAGAGTCAGTTAATATCTGAATCAAGTCATGTGTCTGACCCTGGACAAATCAATCTCTCAATCCTTCCCCCACTTTGCAACTCTAACACTGAAAGACACAGAGAAGGTTCTGATCTGCTTTCATAAAAGGAGTTTCTTCATTAAAAGTTCCCTATACCACAGCAATCATAGATCATTTAAAAAAAAGATCACCAAAGCAATAGAGGAGCAATACACTAGATGATTATTATGTCTATATTCACTACCATTTTCTTCCCTGAAGTGATCAAGTGATAACCACCAATTTGGCTATTTAGAACAAGACACTAAACAGGCTTAGTCAAGACCAAGCCGCTTCCCAGGTTCTACCTTGTGTCCTGAGGGGGCACATCAATAATGGCCTTGTTCTCTGCAACAAGATTTTCTCCAGCTTTAGGCAGTTTGTTTGTTAGCCTATTTGCTTTGTTACTCAGGTGAACAACCACTGAACTCAATTATGATTAGTTGCATAACACTTTGGAGTTCAGCTTAACTAAGACACTTCCTGTTAAGAATAACTCATTCAAAGTCTGAAAGAATACAAGTTGTCCTTGGTGTATTGCAATTTAATTTTATGTTTTGGCAATAATAACAATGACATTTTAAAGCATTCAAATACCGTCTCTTGTTTCTTTTTGCAACAGTATAGGTGCAAAATGATGCATTAATATTTCGGCAGCCATCACTTGGAATTCTTATATGTGGCCACTGGACTGGAGTGTTGCTGCTGAGTTGTAATATTTACTTGTATGAGGCCAACTGAATGGGATTGAAAGAGAGTTTCTGTCCATGGTGCTGAAAGCAAATAGAATTCCCCCAGGATTTGATACTGAATAAGTTCAAAGGAGCCTCTTATGTTGAATCATGCATGTATTGTAATGTCTCTAATAAATCAATTACTTTTTGGCAGCAAAATGTCACAGCATTTCAAATCCTGATAATCACCTCAGCCTTGCTGTGTTTTAGACTGTTATAATACATTTCATCTGGCATGGAATACATCAAGAAGAATGTTGAGCAACTAGGAAAAAGTGAAAAATTTAGACTCAGATCCCTGGTTAGAATCTAAATATGTTGAAATCTGCCATAGCATACTAAAGAGTTTAATTGTCTGTGGCCATATCACATGCTATATAAACCATAGGGGAAAACCTTTTTTTCCCCCCATCTTCCCTATTTGATTCAAACCAAAGTTTGACAACATAACCTACTGGACATTTATTATCTATTAACTTCTAGTACATGCTGAGTATATTTATTTAGGATTATAATCTGAGGACTCACCTAGCTATAGAATTACTGAGGAAAATGACAACAGTTTCCTCTACACCTGAAGTTAGTGCAGGGGGAAAACAGTCTTGAACCTAGGGGGTTATATCTTGAAGAGATTAACGTACTTCTGATAATTCATGGAAAATCTTTTCAGTAGGTTTGCATGTGTCTCTTAAGAAAGGTGGCATTTTAAAACAAAGGCTCCTAGATATATGTTCTCAAAACAGTAAAAATTGCCCCCTTAAGGCATTCTCACATCATTTTGAACCAAGGAAATGGCCCCATTTTGATATAGATTTTGATCTATATTGACTCTAATAGATGGAGATTTTGATATATTGACTCTGATAAAGCATATGATTGAGGTAAAGTTTGACACAATGGAAGGAATATGGTTTTTAAGTCAGAAAGCTGGAGTTGATTTCTGCTCTAAAGCTTTATACCTGTGTGATCTTGAACACATCACCTTAACCTATATGGGTCTCAGTTTCCTCATCTGTAAGATGAAGTGTTTTGATTAGATGACTTCTGAGGTCCTTTCTAACTCTACATAAAGTTCTGTGGTTCTTCTTAGATAGACATATATATATATATATATATATATAGCATTGCTCATAGACTCTCTTCTGC
This sequence comes from Pseudocheirus occidentalis, assembly GCA_028646575.1. Taxonomy (NCBI): domain Eukaryota; kingdom Metazoa; phylum Chordata; class Mammalia; order Diprotodontia; family Pseudocheiridae; genus Pseudocheirus; species Pseudocheirus occidentalis. The sequence continues at coordinate 139,323,047 of CM053596.1, read as the reverse complement.
CCATTTATAGACTCAGATAAAGAATACTGAGTATTTTTTACCCAAAAAGGAAAACCCCTTTGTAAGAAAGAAAGATGGTCCAGATGCTACCTCCTCCACAGTGTTTCCACTTTCTTAGAAGCAAATTGGGGCAATATCTAGGTACCTGTACACAGGAATGGATGAGGAATTCTTCTCCAGTCACACAGAATGTTTAACATACATTTCTTTTTTAACTTCTGGGAGCCTGTTTGGGTTTACTGGTTTGAGAAATATAATTGGGGAGTAAATTCATACATATGTGAATATATCTATGATCCTGAAAGACAACTGTCATAAAGTCAGAATATATCCAGCTTTTTCCCAGGAAGCTGAAAATGCTGTGGGAATTTTCATGACACAATCTGTGTACATTTGTTTAAACAATTTTTGTATTCTACTTGTAAGTATAGAGCATATATGTGTTTATGTGTATGTACATATGTATAGATCTGTATACATATGTGTATTTATATATGTATATATAAATCAGGCAGCTAAATGGAACAGTGAATAAGAGTGTTAGACATGGATTGAGGAAAACCTGAGTTCATACAGTTGCTAGCTGTATGACCCTGGTCAAGTAATTTGATGCTATCTGCCTCAGTTTCCTCATCTGCAAAATGGAGATAGTAACCGTTTATATTTCCTACAGTTGTTATGAAGATCAAATGGGATCCATTGTCTGATGAGTATTCTGTGAACCTTGAAGTACTATATAAAAAAAAGGGATTATAAATTCCCAAAGGGCAGAGAACAAGTTTTGTTGGTCTTTGTGTCTCTCTCTCAGGACAGTGACACATAGCAGTTGTCCAAAAATGTTTGCTAAAATGATTTTAGTTAGCAGAGCTGGGAGTGAAAGCCTTCCTGGAGAAACAAAGGGGTCTTGAAATGGCTGTAACCCATGCCATCATCCCACACAGTCATTGAGAACCAAATACACCCCAAATGTTTAATTAAAAACTGTTACAGGTATAAGCTCTGCATTAAATTATTCTATAAGACAAGAGGTTGAACACTTTTATTACCCACTTTATTTGCAAAGCGGAAACCTCCCACATCCCAGGATTGGATCCTTCCTCAACTCCCTTCAGAATGCTTTAGTTAAGAAGTAAAGGTCTTTGGTCTGCAAGTTCAGTACAGACATATGAAACCAGTGCGAAGTCCTGTTACCCAGAAATATTCATCTAAAGAGAGGAGAGAATTCAATTATAGTAAATTCTGGTGCACACTCCTCTTCCTGCCTGACAATATCCTCCCTCTCCAGAGCAACAATAATCTGAACACAAACAGACGTGAAGCTTTTCAAAAAGTAATGAACTCTGCATCGGAGCCAAGGCAAGAGAGGTTTTAATGCACGACTCCAGGAACCCAGTGAGGCCATCAATTATACAGCCCCGCCGTCGAGGAAGCAAAAATAATATTTCAAAGAGACTTTGCCAGAAGGAGAAAGAATAAGAATAAAATGCCCCAGAAATCACACCATTCATAAGAAGTATTTCCAGGAGGATGACCAAGGAAAGATAAGTAGCTGAACCCTGCCAAGGGCAGCCCTCTACTAGGAAGAGACTTCAGGTGATGTTGGCAATTTTTTTTCAGCTTCATGATGGGCCTGTGTTTGGTCAGTGTGTTATTTCTGGAACCCTAAAGTAACACATCTGGAATTCTGGCTATACAATTTGAATTTCTAATTGACAAGTGCAGAAATAGACATGATTAAATAGTCAATCAAAAAACATATTTATAATCATAGCCCAGACATGTAATATTTTTAAGGACTTCAAAGTAGTTTACACACAAGATTTCATTTAATACTGAGAACACCCCTATGCAGTAAGTGCTACTGTTAATCCCATTTTATAGGTAAGGAAACTGAGACTCAAAAGGGTTAGATAACTTACCCAAGGTCACAAAGCTAGAAAGGGTGACATTTGAGGAAAGATTTTAATACAGATCTTCTTGGCTCCAAATTTAGTGTTCTGTCTATTATGCCGCCCTGTTTGGTGGCTACTATGTACGAGGCACCATGTTTAAGGCAGCTAGGAGCATGGTAGATAGGGTACTAGGACTGAAATCAGAAAGACTTGAGTGACACTTACTAGCTGTGTGACCCTAGGCAAATCACTTAACCACTATCTGTACTCAGTAAAAGTGCTTAGCACAATATCTGGCACATAGGCGTTATATAAATGCTGACTCTCTTCTTCTTCCCTTCCCTTATGTAAATACACCATGGGGAACAGAATCCAGTTGAAAAAAAAACCCTCAGAAGTTAGCAGTCCAATGGAGGTAAGGGCAAAAAGTAGTCTGTTTCTCAGGTGGTCCGTGCAGACCTACATATATCTATTTTGTTGTAATAGTCTAGAATCTGGACATAATTTTTTTTTTTTGCTTTTTGGAGGGCAGTTGGGGTTAAGTGACTTGCCCAAGGTCACACGGCTAGTTTTTTGTGTTAAGTGTCTGAGGCCGGATTTGAACTCAGGTACTCCTGACTTTAGGGCCGGTGCTCTATTCACTGCGCCACCTAGCCGCCCCGAATCTGGACATAATTAAGCGACATTGGGTAGAATTGAGAGATTACCTATGTCTTAGGTTCAGTCTACAACTGTGTACCTGACTTAGCCGATATATTTGACAATGAGTCATTCAATCTCTACTTGAAGATTGTTACTGATGGATATCCACCACCCTTCAAAGAGACCCACTCTGTGCATGAATCTAAATATTGCAAAATTTTTGTTACTGTTCTTATGGTAAGTTAAATCTGTTTCCCTCAAATGTCTACTTATTGTAGACTCTCCAGAGTCTACTCTCCAGAGCCAAGGAGAACAAGGCTAATCCTTCTTCCATGTGTCTACCCCACAGATATATAACATGTGACTCTGTCTTCATGGCACTTACAACAGTATATAAGATTAAATAACCCTTGGTGTGCATATGTATAAATATATACACATGCACATGCACATATACATTACATATACATACATACATATAGTGGTAAGAGGACATATGGGAGGTTAATTGTGGAAGAAGAGGGTTCATTTTAATTCTACTGCTTTTTCAGTTTTATCTGTCAGTCATAACCTATAAGTTAGAAAATAATTTGACTTTAAGGGCACAAGACAGTGATTTGTGGTAGAGAATAACTCCCCAGCCTGCCTTGTTATACATATAACAGGATGATTCTGGAGAGTTTTATACTCTGGTATATTCAATCGATGTTCAGAGTAGATGGTGTAGAGAATGTCGCTGAAATGTAGGTTGTGACGAGTTCCCTTCAGTATAGACTCTTGGCACTGAAAGTCTAGCTGACATCATGTAGGTATTATGGGGTGTAATTAATGAATGGTGCTGAAGAATCCTCTGGTAGTTATTTAGATGTGAAGAGTTGCAAGATGACACCTGAGTCATGGAACTTTTTATACTGGCCCTTTGATATTACAATTGATCTTTCTTGGTTTCTTTCTTCATTGATCTATTCAGAACCATCCTGACACAAATGCAATTTTCTGTGGCCAGCAATCAAATTTGCCAATCAAACCTGGCAAAAGCGATCGAAACAAAGGGCAGAAGTTGTGCTATTTCCAGCACAAATGATCAGTTCCTGAGGTTCTGACAGCATCAAATGGAGAAATCAAAATAACTAGTGACTGAAAAACTCAGCAGGCTCTGGGTTCTCAACCCAATGGCCCTGCTCCTCTGTGACCTGGGGACCTTTTCTTGCAGTTGTTAAATGGCAGTTCTCACTGGGTTTCATGGTGGGGAGAGAAGAGTTCTTGGAAAAGTGTTCACTAGACAATTAATTCAGATGTTAGAATTAGATTAATGTGCTTTATTAATTTTTTTAATGTCTATAATGTCATTTTCCCCTAGGTTCTGTATAAACATCTTATATCACAGTACTAGCAAAAATAGTAGCCAAGAGAAAATGAGGCAGTGGCTTTAGGGGTACAGGTGGGACTAATATTGGGGATTGTTTCCAAGTGCTTCCATTCATACTAAGGATGAAGGGAATAGAGTTTTTAACCAGAAGGAGTGGTGGTAATAGGTCTCATGCGTACAGAATATAGTGATGCTATTGCAGAGGGAGAAATGCGAAATTAACAGAAAGAGCTAAATAAGACTCGTGGAATCAGTTGCAGAAGTCTGAGGTTCCTGGAAACATATTTCTTCCCTGTGTGTGTGTCTAATCATCAGAGAGAGGCAGCCAAGAGCACAAGTGATAACTATGTTTCTTAGGTTGTCGGTCTAGGTCAGATATTAAGTTATACCCAGTCACAGATCATACAACTAAAGAAAATGGATCCTAACGACCTATGACCAAAGTCTTATTTACCTTGGCAAACCTGACTGGCCTGGTTAAACTGGCTCCCCAGACCAGGAGGGGCATGCCTTAAGGGATTCATTAACGCTTAACTGAAAATAAAAAAGTACGAGTTTATTCAAAGAATAAACAAGCAGCAAAAACAGAGAGTAGAGCTGCATAAACAGAGAAAAGGGGGATGATTATGAACAAACTCAGAAGGGAAATGACTAAATGTCCTAATGTTGGTTTTGCTGTTTCTCCTTCAAACTCATTTATTTTCTTGATTTAGAATCTGATGGTACCTTTAAAGAAACTGATCTAACCTTTCCATCTGCACTTTTAAGAATTTATTCCCTCTGAAAAGGCCACCAACCTAGTTCAGGTCTTGATCTTTCCTCACCTTAACAATTTCAATAGCCTTCTAACTAGCACCTTGCCTCAAGTCCATGGCCTCTCCAATCCACCCTCTACACATCTACCAAAGTGATCTTCCTAAATTATATGTAAAAGTGGTATTCCATCCCTACCCCAAGTGAAGTAATTTCAAAGTATTAAAGTGTAGGGGTGGTCCTATCTAAGTACAAGAACAGCATAGTTTGTGGTTCATCACATAACTTGTGATCTGTTTGAGAGGTAAGAACTTCTCTTTAAGTGGGTTAAAAAAGAAACTGGCATTGGCCAATCTAATGAACTAACTTGGACCCTGGGGGCTTTAAATGAATGAGAAATTGGAGCAGTTAACTCAATTCAGTAGCAGGACAGCCAAGTGGTGAATCTGATTTGGAACCAATCCCTTAAGAGAGTTTGTCCCTGGTTTGGGTATAAGGGGGAAGGATGGAATGAGAGAGTTTAAAACCTGACTGAAACCCACCTTTCCAGGCTTATCACACCATTGCCTTCTTCAAGCTTTCAATGGTACAGCCAAATCAACCTTCTTGCTATTTCTTACCCACAAAATCCCTCCCCCCCTACAAATTTGGAATATACTCCTTTCTCATCTTCACCTCTAGAATCCTTAATTTCTTTTGAAACTCAGTTCAATAGTCAGCTGCTACATAAAGACTATCTGTTTTCCTGCCCCAGTTGCTAGAGTTTCTTCCTACACTCATACCCACTTCTTTCACCAAAATTGTGTGACAGTAACCATCCCATGGGACACTCATGAGGATATGCCTGCATCCTACCCCTTCTAGTATATGCCTTAATAAAGGGCATACATAACCAGAGACTTTTGGTTAGTATCCACGTACTGCTTCTTCCTGTGGTAGTGGGCTCTGGTTGAAGAGGATTTGCCCCTGAGCAAGAAAAACCTAGAGACAACTTCTTTTCTGGCTCCCTTCTTCTCTTTGGAACATGTGGCTTGGGACTATGGCAGCTCTCCCACGGATTTACGGTAAAGGAGGAGTAAGGAGGAGGAAAATTTATCCTCCTGACTGAGATATGGTGGCTGTTTGTACATGGCAGCAAGAACATGTATTCATCTAGGTGAGTCTAAAACTGGATTTCAAGGCTCTCTGCCTCTTTTTCTATGTGCCTCTATAGCTGAACACATGTTACTTAACAGTGATCCTGAGATGAATGTTCCTAACCTTAGTGGCAATGTGATAAGTTCTAGAGGTCGGGACCTCCTAAGTCTGGGTGCTTGTTGCTGAATCAGAGGCGATCTCTGAAACAACTGGGTGGAGCATAACCCCATTAGGAAGTTGAGCTAACCCATGGCCTGTCTTGCCAGAAGATAGTGGCCTAAAGTGAACTGTTTAGACAGTGTAGGGCTGAAGTAAAACAGAAATAACTGTTTAATTGTCACATAAAGTATTTTGTGTTTTGATACTTTCAGTATTAACCTCCAGGTAAGTATCACAGAAGGAAGAGGCCAATATGTTCTTGGAGGGTCTCATGACACAATGGATGTGTTTATAGGATCTTATGAGTCCTTTGTGGTGGATTACAGTTTATTATTGAATATTTGTCAATGTGTTCCAACTGTTTGTATTTTGAGCACTTCTTTTGTGATTCAAGAAATAAATAGCTGTCATGTACCTGCTCTGCTTTATACAATGAATACCTTTCTAGAAGTGAACCTGTTAATCCCTTTTGGGGAGACCCTAGACATAAGCATAGCCTAAGCTTTGTTTTGGAGGTTTTTCTCCTGAGTACTCTTCTGGAACAGAGAAAAGAGGGAAGTGAAACGAACTAGAGAAGATTAGAAAAACCTGATCTTCTCCCTTTGGGATCAGGCTGCCCTTAGGCTTGAACTCAATCTATGTGCATTCAGACCTGGAGCCCCTTAGTGGAGGAGGATGCAAGCTAGATGATACCACAAAAGGCAGCTGGTAGCACAGTGTATAGAGTGCTGGTTCTGGAGTCAGGAAGAGGGGGTTCAAATCTGACCTCAGACACTTTTTAGTTGTGTGATCTAGGGTAAGTCACTTATCCTCTACCTCCATTTCCTCAACTATAAAATAAGGATAACACTAGTGGTCATCTCCAAGGGTCATTTTAAGAATCAAATGAGTTAATGTGTAAAGAACTTAGCACAGTGGTTGGTACACAGTAAACACTTAATATATGCTTCCTTCCTTCCTATTGATTTATTCCACTGGATAAGTATATATAGAATATAATTCCCTTGAAATAGGGACTGTTTCAGTGTCTAGCCTAATATAAAATACACTGGTGCTTAATAAATGCTGAAAAAATGTACTCTCTCTCCCCCTCTCCCTTTCTCTCTTTCTCTCTTTCTCTCTCTCTCTCTCTCTCTCTTTCTCTCTCTCTCTCTGTCTCTTTTTCTCCTTCTTTTACTCCTCCTCCTCATATGTGTGCTTTTCTACATATGTGTATATATATATATATATATATATATATATATATATATATAGTTTCTTCCCTCTATTTTCTCATGATTTATAGGATGTATTTTAGAGAAGTATTTTTGTAGCCACATTCAAAGGAGTATCTGGGGACTAGTAAGAATTAGCCAGACCTAAAGTTCTGTCCATGCATAGTGGTAGAACTGGGCAAGCATCCATGGGCAGCACGCAAGCTCTAAGCTCCCTTTTCATGCCAGAGTGATTTGAAGGCACTGCATACTCGTCCCCCAAACCTACACTTTAATGATGGGATCAGCCTGGCCTTAGAATCATGTTCTTGTACTTGGCTTCTGGCAGAAGCAGGTCCTGGCAATGATCAGATAGGAAAAAGGAGAATTGGAAACTAGTCAAAGAGGGTCAGCACAGTGCACCTGGATGAGGATCCCCAAGCTGACATCCATGTAGACAACAGTAACCTCTTCCAAGAGATGTCCAGTGTAGAAAAGACATTTAGCCAGTCCTGATGGATCAAATGCTCCTGAAAATTTGTCCCTCCTGCTAGTTTAGGTATCCAGCATTTAGCATTTGCACCTCAGCCAGGGCAATTAAAAGACCAGACCAGTTATTTTGAATTTCCTTCTCTCTTTGCCAACAAAAGCCCTCTCCTCCATATTCTCCCACTGGCATACCAACCATAATTTATTCTTATTTTGGATCCTTATCTATGCATATAGCAATACCTCCTAGGGTTCCACTGTCAATATTTTGAAACATCTAGCTCCCTCAGGTAAATTTTCTCTAAGGCCTGGTGAAATGATCAATGTATAAAGGATTAAGATACTTGACCACCCAGCCTCTAGCTTCCCAGAGAGTGTTTGAGATAAGAGGAGTAAAAGAGATTGAACCAGAGAGCCAAAACCTTCCTACAGGTATGCCAAAACTCCAGAGCTTATAACAGGCAATGAAAGTGAGGGCAGAGAGGAAAGCCAGTTGCAGAAATGACATAGTGGGTAGGGCAGAAGGGGATGGACAATGAACACATACAAAAACACACACTCCAGAAATCCAAAAATATATGTACATGCACACACATGTGTGATACATATGTAAATGTGTGAATATTTGTATGCATATACATCTTATATCATATATGTATGTACATATATACACACAAATTATACCATTTCATTTATCCACAATTTGGCTTTTGTGGATGCTAATTCAAATGTGCCTACTTCCTACAAACCCCATTGAAGCAAACTCCTGTGTCTAGGACAAATACCAAAAAATGCAAACCACTAGACTTCCCAAGTAGAGTCACCACTACAACAAAACAATGAGACAGCCCATGTCTGGGCCTAGTCTCTCTTTTCCTTCCTACAGGAATATTCCCACCCAGCCCCAGAGTTGACTTAAAGATTCCCCAGGAGAGCTGGCCTGAAAACCAGTTCTAAAAGGCCCAAAACACAAGGAGAGCCAGATTAAAGTATCAGCACAGAATTTATGCTCAGGACTTAAGGTTTAATAATGCAACAGAAAATCAATATTTAATAAAGCAAATGATGGAGAAAAAACACTGCACAGGAGATGAGCCTGCTGCACTGTTTTGAAACTGCAAAGTCCCAGAGGAGGCTGAGTTGGCAGGATGGATTGGAGCCTGGGCTGACAGGAGAATCTGGCATGCAGACAATAGCAGGTCCCATTGATTCCCATTCTGTTATCTCATGGGCTCTCTGGCCATTTTTATTAAAGGACTAACAAAGAATTACAATGAGTATGGTTTTGTAGATGCCCAATGGAGTAAAGCCAAATGAACATAGATAGCTTTTGATTTGCCACCCAGGAATGTGGATGGCCTGTGAAATCAGGGTCACCAAGGGTCATATTTTGTTTGGATAAATGGTAATAGAGGAATGAGCCTGGAATTTAGCTTCCAAATCTAATGAACTGGGCTAGCCTGCAGACAAATTCACCACAGCATGAAGGACACGGACCCAGGGTATTATTATATCAGCATCTAGTGAAGATAGTCCCACATAGTCAGCCTTCAATAAAAGCATGCTGATTGGTTAATATACTCTTAGGAATACTGAGAAATGGAATGGAATGTAATTGCACACTCTATTTTAATCCTAATGTCAAAGTATTTCTGCAATTCATAGAAATTATATCAGATCATCTGTCACTCTAGAAGAGAACAGCTGCCTAAGAAGATGATTTTAGAAAATGGATTTAAGTTATAGGAATGACAGGCTCTTGGTCAGGGATGGAGTGCCTTTAATGACAGCAGTGATTTGACCAAGAGACATTAAGCTGAAAACAGAAGTAAATGGAGAAAATGGCCAGTGAGTCAGATATCTGTAATGGTAATGGGAATTTGAAGATCTTCCCTGCCCCTTGTATTTGCAATCAAACAGGTACTTAGCACCTTGCTCCAAGTCCATGATTGTGTCAAGTATTAAGACCCAGAGCTTGTGAATCCCACAGTGGGATGAACTTACTCATATTAACAGGAAGGGGCAGAACAGGGAAGAGATAATACCATATATAAGGAAAAGCTCAAGCTGAGAGAGACCAGAACTGCTGGGAGTGATCATCTGGAGGCTGGTCTACTACTGCTGGAGAGAGAGAAGAGAAGTGAGAACTGAACTGAGAACTGGGAATAACTGAGAAGAGAAATGAGAACTAAGGACTGAATGGAGAATTGAGAAGAACTGAGAAAGAAGAAAGGAGAACCGGGAGTGCTGGTAATTTTTTAGTTTTGCTGTTTCCTTGTTGTTGGGTCTATATTGATTTCTCAGGCAGAAATTGAATTGATGAGGATGCTGGCGATGTATATGAATGTTATTGTGGCTTTCTTATGCTTTGTCTCCCCAGGAACAGAAACTGTGAAGGGCTTGAGGTGGACCAGAGTACTGTGACCTTCAATATAGAACAGGCACTGCACAAGAAGCTGGACCAAAACCTGAGAGCTGCCTGCCTTTGAACCCAGGTGACAGTTGGATACATTTGGGCAGTAGCTGGGACCATGGAAGAGGAAACATGGAAGCTGAGAGCCTGCCTCGAGTCAAGATGAAAGGACCTCTCCTTGGGTATTTAAAGCAAACTGAGAAAATCATGACTTACTGTGGCCTAGGGGTAGAGAACTCTGACCTTTATATTTAGAAAATTGAGTTAAAGACTTCTCCAATTAAGAAGAAATAGGACTTTTTTGATTGAAGAGATTAAGACAATGTGACCTAGGGGTGGAGAACCTTGACCTTTGTACTTTGTGTCAAGGATGATTGATCAATTACTAAATGATTATGTTACTAAATGAATGTTATCTTTTACTTAAAACTATGTGACCACTTTGGTGAAAACTATGTGGCCACTTTAGTGATAAGTTGTGCAGTTATAACATTGTGATTGTTGTACTTAGATTTTCTGTGAATATTTTGCCTTAATTTGTTACTGAATAAAGAGTTCACTATACTGTGCAATCAGAACCTTGAAAGCTGTTTACAGCAGCAGTCCTCTGGAAAGCTGCTCATGCTTGGCTTTACAATATCACAGAGAGTGGCATGCATTTATTATTGTCATTCAGTTACATCAACTCTTTGTGACCCTGAGTGGGATTCTCTTGGCAACGATTTTAGAATAGTTTACCATTTCCTTCTCCAATAGATTAGAGGAAACAAAGGCTAAATGACTAGGCCAGGGTCACACAACTAGTAAGTGTCTGAAGCCAAATTTGAACTCAGATCTTCCTGACTCCAGACCCATCACTCTATCCACTGAGTCTTCTAGCTGCCTGTATGCATATTACAGGAAGAAGCATTTTGGACTTATTTCACAGGAGACAATATCCAGGAAAAGTAATAGCAGCAATACTCATGGTCTCAGAAAGAAAGACAAAAAAATCCATGGCCTAATGAATTTAGACACAAATGTACAGAGTATAAACAGTAAGCAAAGTGAGCTAAATATCTTAGTACACATAAATAAATTTTACTCCATTGACATAATTGATACTTACTGGGATATGATTCATTATCAAAGTATGTGTACTGATGGATATACTTTTAATAAAATAGATAGGAACATCAGTAGAATATCACTGAATCTAGATGATTTTCTATTATTCATAAGTAGAGGCGTAAAAACATAGATTCAATGGAGAAACAGAAAAGATGTTATTAGTTTGTATATACTAGAGACCACCTGGTCCAAAGGAAGGAACAGATAATGAGTATAAAAAAAACAGATAAAAATCTCTCATGGGGCCATAGAAATTTAATAATAAGGAATTTCAGCTATCTGAACAACTGCTGGAGCTTTATATGAGATAATCAGAATAGTCAATCATTTTTATTTTCCTTGTCTCATTATTATTTTCATTATTCAAAAGGAATCTATGCAGGCAGCTGATATTCTGAACTTAATGGCTCTTTGTGACTCCTTTTGGGTTATGTTTTTATTTGGTTGGTTTTTGGCAAAGACAATGAATTAGTTTGACATTTCCTTCTCCAGTTCATTTTACAGATGAGGAAACTGAGGCAAATAGGGTTAAGTTACTTGCTCAGAGTCATACAGCTAGTAAGTGTCTGAAACCAGATTTGAACTCATGAGGGTAAAGTCTTCATGACTCTAGGCCCTGCCCTCTATCCACTCTGAGAGAAAGTGACTATATCATGTGATTGATTAGTAGTAGAAAGCTGTGCATAATCTGAACCATTCCTTAGTTCTGGGGAGAGATGACTTTAAAGTGTTCAGAGATTATTATTATTATTAGGACTATTTCTTAAGCTAATTCTACAGGAGAAATAGACTTAATGCTCATCCAATGCTCTCAAGAATGAAATTCTAATGAGGCAAACACAAATAATTTCAAATGAGAAAGAAACAATTTAAAGACATGGATGTGATTGCTCAGGAAACCCCTCACCCTAGTTAGATTGTAAAACACATGGAATGTGGAAACAATAACAACTTAATTAAGTGTGAATTTAAATGAATGACTTGAACCAACAAGACTAACATAAGGAATGATGAAGTCTAGGACAAGCACAGTATTACAATGATTGGACACTAAGATCCTTTCTTGAGCTAAAAGGCCAAGTACTTATTTAAACTCTACTGCAAAGAGTTCAAGAGCTCAGGTCTGATGGACTGGCAAAGAGTGCATGAGCTCAGCTCTGATGGACTGGCCACATTGTTTGAATGCCACACATACTTTTGCCTAAAAGACTGTTTTATGGAGAACTCACACAAGGCAAGCACTTACAAGGAAGTCAGAAGTGATTCAAGGACACTCTCAAGATCTCTCTGAAGAACTTTGGAATTGATTATGAGACATGAGAGATATTAGCACAGGGATCTCTCAGCATGGTGTGGCAACATCAAAGAAAGTATTATGCCCTATGAGCAAAGCAGAAATGCAGAAGCTCAAAAGAATTGCGAAGTGGACGATTTTAGAGGTATTTCCACTCCAAAAGTCCATATGGATTATTTTTGCCCAAACTTGTGGTAAAGCCTTCTGAAGTGGTATTAATTTGATCAGCCAGACAAACTGCACATTGACCCTAACACAGTGATGTCATTTTGGTCTTCTTCAAAAATGAAAGACAACAACCATACAACTATGAGTGTTTAGAACAACAGCAAAAGGACCTTTTAAGCTATATTATGGACAAGGGATAGATCCTTGAGAACAGACTGAACAATGATGACTAAACAAGGTGACAGAGAGAAGGTAGAACTGATTTTGCCTTTCTTTACTCTACCAAAGAGAATATAGTATCACTATACCAGGAAGTATACTTCAATAGACCTTAGATCTAAATGATGTACATAATCTCTCCAATTCAAAAAGGCCTAAGCATTCACTTTGTGTGAAATGCTATGCTAAATGATATGTATACAAAGAAAAAAATAAAATTAGTTCTAGCCTTCAAGGAGCTCACATTCTACAGGTAAGCAAGCAGAGAGAAACTGTGCAAAGAGAAGGATCCTAATGACTAGCTATGTTTGAAGGTGGCACACAAAAAACACTGGCAAGAGGAGAATCAATTCCAGGAAAGGCAGACAACCTATGACCAAAGTCCCCAGATAGGAGATATAATGTCAAGTTCAGAGAACAGAAAATACATGCATTTGGCTGGAAGATAGAGTGCATGACAGGGGATAATGGGGAAAAAGCTTGGGAAGCCAAACTGGGTCCAGTATTTTATTCTAGAGACACTGAAGGTTTCTTGAACTTCAGTGAACTTTAGGGTGACTAACACAATTAGATTTATGATTTATGAAGATAAATTGATCTCAGACTATCTATATCTTTTTATCCTGTACAATATTTGTTCATATTCTTCCATAAATCCTTTGCAAAGTCTATGCCCAATGTACTGGAAGTTTTCTTCTAAGTCTTCTAAAATTTTATAGGTAACCAGGCAGCACTTAGTCTGTCCATCTTGCTTATTTATATGACCAGTTGATCTCCTTTTCTAATCATACAGCTCCTGGATTGTCCATCCATCTATCTATCTATCTATCTATCTATCTATCTATCTATCTATCTATCTACCTATCTATTATCCCTCTATTGATATAGATAGACACACACACACAGAGCTACTTCTTGAGCAGAAATCATCATTGCTAATATATGCTGTAGCCTGCTTTCACCTACCAATCAATTCTTGACTTCCTTTGATAATAATTCCATTTTTCAAAAGGAATCAATGTAAGTAACTGATATTCTAAACCCAATTCTGGCCAGTAAGGGAAAAATGATTGCTAAATTATAAATGACAGTAACCATGTAAGAAAGTATATCTATCACCTTAGCATTTGTGAGCAATTGGAGGGGAAATCTGGGTGAAATCTCACATGTACACTACACTGTCTTTGTGTTATTTGTAGTTTTGACTCTTCAGACCCTGTGGTGGCCCATGATTTCCATCCATTTACAAAATGGGAAAGATATTGATATTCAAAAGAAGGAATTTAAAGAATTAAAACTATTGTAATGGAATAGAAACCTAAGACAAATGATGAGAAAGACCACTGATTTTTCAATGAATTCAATGAATTTAGGTCTGGATAAACTCTATCCTTGATTCCTAACAGACCAGATTACTATTTTCCTATAATCTTTGAAAAGTCATGGAAAAAGGAATCAGTGTTGGAGGACATTGAATGGGTAAATGTTTCCATTTTCCAAAAGAGTAAGATGGTAGATTTCTCATGCTCTAGGGTAATGAATTTAATCTTGATTTTGGAAGGGATGGTTTGTAAGCACTTACAAAGAGAAGGATATCATTAAAGATCAATGTGGGATCATTAGGACAGGAGCAAATCATTCCAGTGAGATAAGCCATTTTCCTTTTTTTTCATATTCTTCTTTTTAAATAGTATTACTAGATTGAAATATCAGTAGAATAATAACTGCTATTTATTTAGCCCTTTAAATTTTGCAAGACACTTTAAATAACTCGATATTTTGATGCTCATAACAACCCTGTGACATAGTACTATTGTTGTTCCCATTCTGCAGAAAAAGAAATTGGAGGTCAGAGAATGTAAGGGATTTGCTTATGGTCACAAAGCTAGACAATAACTGAGGTAGGACTTGAAGCCATATCTTACCATTTCTAAGTTCAGGACTCAAGCCATTATGTTGTTATTGTTGTTCAGTCATTTCAGTAGTGTCTACTCTTCATGACCTTATTAGGACTTTTATTGGCAAAGCCATTTCCTTCTTCAACTCACTTTACAGATGAGAAAGCCAAGGCAAATAGAGTTAAGTGCCTTGATTTGGGTCACACAGCTAGCAAGTGTCTGAGGGTAGATTTGATGGCAGGCCTTTGGGACTTCAGGACTGGTGCTCTATCCACTAAACCACATAGCTTCCCCTTTAATCCATTATACCATATTGTTTCTCTACTGCCTCGGAATGACAAAGACAGATTTCTCTGTATTTCAGGGGGACATTTAGAAATGCCTCTCATTAAGACGTAAGTACCACCTTCTTTAAGAATTCCTTTCTTGATCCCCACAGATGTGAATGCCACCACTAGACCAAATAGAAAAAAAGAAAAAAAACTATTTATTGTATATGTAGTTTACACATACATACATTCTTCCTTCCTTGATAAGATGTAAGCTCCTTGAAGGCAGGAACTGTTTTGTTTTTGTCTTCATTTCTAGTCCCTATGTTATTGTCTGAAACCTACTAGGCACTTAGTAAATGCTTTTATTTATTGATGGATGCCTTCTTTGTGGGCAAAGTGGAGAAATGAAGGCTGTGTGATAGCATACTTCAGTGGATTTGTACCTGATTGATCAATTGCACCCGAGGTTTGGTGATCAATAGTTTGACGTCTCTAATTAGAAGTTTCTAATGAGTGCCTCTGAGCTCTGGTTTTGACCTTCTTTTGTTCAGCATCTTTAGTTGATGATTTGGATGAAGGCATAGATAATATGAAAATGAATTTGGTGATGGCAGAAAACTAGGGAGGATAGCTTGCATGTTAGATGACAGAAGCAGGATCAATAGATCTTTACAGACTAGAATGCTAGGCCAAATCTAATTTAGTAAGCATGATTATAAAGCTGGATTAAAAGCATAAACTCTACAATGAAAAAGTAGCTGGAAGTGATCACAACTCCCTGATAGTTACCTTTACACCACTAGGAGAAAGAGATTTATCTAACTACCACTACGATGTTCTATGCTTCCTTTTTCCAAAGACATACTTGGGAATGATACACTATATGGATGCTACCTTTACGCTATAGTATGAATTATGTGTTACTCCAAACAGGGAGGAACCTAGAGACAAGAGGTACATGATGTCCACTTAAATCAAAATAAACTTTGCTATGAAGATAAATTCTGATGCCTTTTGTTTTCCTGGAAATTTGGAATACAGACTGGGTTGTTCCTGATTATAACCCATAAATAGTTAACTGAAAAACTTCTCCAGGAAACTTGAGTAGCAGCTAAGTGTCAAAGAAAGAGGCCCTTGAGTGAACAGGTAACAGGAGAGCAGGAAGAAGTATCTGAGAGATGGAACACCTCAAGATGAAGGAGGGTGGAGAGCTAAGGGTCATAAGGTTTGTTGTTAATAGGCAGAACTCAAGTAGATAGCAAAGTAGATGGTGTTAGGAGACAAGGGAAGGGGAGTACATGAGTGTGCTATTAGGGAAAAAACAAGTGAATAATGAGGGTAGTCAAGAGGCATGACGCAAAACTGGAGATAAATAATAGCTCTGTGTATCCATGGACAATTTGCTTTGAAGTGATAAGTGGTAATTGGGGGGTCACTGACCCTCACTCATCTCGATAGTACAGTAAAGTGCTATGAGATCATTAGTTGCTGCTCAGAGGCAACTAGCTTTCTCAAGAAGCCTTCAGTCTTAATAGTGGTCCAATATCACAGGACATTTGCAGGAATCTTACCTGCATAAATTGGGCAGTTCACAGACCTGAAATGGTGGCCCATGATAATGTTATAAGTTCTTCCTACACAGTACTGCAGTAATCTCATGGAGATTTCTGTCACCTACCAAGAGCTAATGAGGCCTTAGTTAGCATGAGGGGGGCAGGGAGGGTTACCTCTTTGCAAAAGTGACATTAAAGGCCCAGCAAATGGGATTTGGGGATCTCAGTTATTCACAAAGGTTAAAGAAACTAGGTCATGTTCTCTAGAATACATTACACGGGGCCTTTGCCAAGGTTCTGTCTGTACAGTCCTGAAGGGAATAAGAAGGAGAGATGCTACAAGACTGTGTCAAAATACAAGACAGATAGAGTGGTAAAAGGAAAGGGAGACTTGAGTCCTAAAGAGCTTTGGGTGGAATTTCTCAACACCAAGAGTAATTGATATATCGACTAAACAGCTCAGGGCCAGCTATCAGAGCAGCTGTAATAGTCATTTTATTTATAAAAATCCTTGCTTCTCCAAAGGTGCTCAGGGCAGTGTACAATAACACTAAATAAATTAAATTAAAGCATGAAATATTATTAAAATGCAGTGAAATCAACACTGTAGAGCAGACAGGAAAAATCAAAAGGGAAGAAGAAAAAAAGCCCCCTTTTTGACAGTATTGGCATTTGTCAGGATGGAGGGTGGCGAGAGGAGACAAGAGAATCAGATACCTGGGGAAAGGATGGACCCACCTCAGGGCATGCATACAACAGTGTGGGGCTCTATGTGTGTTTCAGTGGCAGCTTTTACACTGTTAAGACATTTTCCTTTTCAAGGAAATTTGCTGTGGTGTTCTAAAACACCAATAGATCTGTTCTTGGACTTACCATGAAATACTTTAGGAGCCTGGGAACAATTATGCATGCTCTACATTAACCATCGACCATCATCTCCCCTGAGATCCTGACAGAAAAACCAGGACTCTGTTCCCAAGAGCCTTGGGAATGGCAATGCCCCCCAAACCACCAGCCTCTACAACTATCAATGAGGGGAGAAATCATCAGGGAGAGGGGTCCTACCTTCTTCATTACTACCACCAACAAATGCCGACCAACTGTTAAAAACAGGCAGACAGCGACAGGAGCTCTGGATGTGGTAGGACCCGCAAGACCACTGGTCCTGCTTTCAGTCCAGCCTTCACAACTATCATCCAAGGAAACAAGTCCTCTAGAGAAGAGGTCAATCATCCCGACCTGCCTCCAAACAGCTGCCATACAAAGGGCAGGCAAACAAGCCAACTGAAGCAATAGGATCCCAAAAAGTCATAAAGAGTCAGACATGACTGAAATGACTGAACAACATAATGGTTTATGTTCTGAACTTTGAAATGGTGAGACGCATCTTCAAGTTCTAGCTCAGTCATTTTCTAAGCAATTCCCTCACCCTCATTGACTCCCCATTTATTTTTCTGCAGAATGGGAATAAGTGTAGCACTGCCTTGGAGGGTTGTTATGAGCATCAACATATTGAATTACATAAAGTGCCTTCTAAACTTAGAGTTAAATAAATGTCAGCAGCTATTATTCTGCTGATATTTCAATCCTGCTTTAATATTAAAAAAAGAAAGAAAAAGCTTATCTCACTGGGATGATTTCTAAGAATTTTCTGGTCAGTGGGGCTAAATATAGGACATGGTAGCAGTTCAATAGTGGAGCCAAAGGGCACACTGAAAATGTGAAGGACTGAACACACGACCAACACTCTGAACTCAACTAGCTAGTTTTCCAAGCACTAAACAGGTTAGCAGTTACCAAATAATGATCTAAGGTAGACACATCAAACCCAGGCCGCCAGGATAGATCTCAGCCTGTCCAAGTTTCAAGTGGGACCAGAACTATATTAAAATGTAATTGGAAATTATTTAACAAAATATATTTTTCAAAGGTACAATAGAACATAAATGATGTTAATATGTGGTTTTCTGTGTCAATATGAAGCCTTATAGGCATCTTTACATAAACATGCAATGCATCTTCTGCTTTTATTTGAACTTGACTATGTGGCTCTAAGGTACAAACAGGTCTTTAAAATCACTCTGCACATTTCATAGGTGGTATAAGTAATTTTGTTCTATTTTACAGATGAGGCAATTGAGACTCAAAGGGCTTAAGTGACTTGTCAGAGCCAAGATGAAAGCTGAGGTTTGCCCAAATTCAGTGCAATGACAACTATATCAAGCTTGCCTGCCCAACAGTTAACAAGAATTACCAGTTATTCAGAGTACAGGAATCCCTAGGTGGCTCAGGAATACTTGAGTTCAAATCTGACTTCAGATACTTACTAGCTGTGTGACCCTTGACAAGTCATCTAACCTTGTTTGCCTATGATTCCTCAATGGTAAAATGGAGGTGAAAATAACACTACCTACTTGATGGGATTGTTATGAGGGTCAACCGAGATAATGTTTGTAGAGAATTGGCACACTGTAGGCATCGTATAAATGCTTATTTCTAAACATTGAGTTAGAGTAGAATAGGGACCCAGAGTTTCCCAGGGGTTAGCACCTTCTATTAAAGAATAATTTCCACTATTAAAAAAACACCTCAGTTTAATGAAAGGAATCATAATATAAACTAAAATTTCTTTGCTTTGTATTAAAAAATGATCCCTTGAATGATGATTACTATCTGCAGCTGTGGGTGTGGCTGACAGGTCTGACTGAAATGAACAACATATGAAATGGATATCATGAACAGAAATGAAGCCCATGCTTCACAAATAAATGAAAATTGTCTTTGCTCCGTGAGGATTTCCTTGCCTTATAAAACCTATCGCTTGCATCCTAGTCTCAGGCTTAAGGTTGGTCTCAGCCTTGGCTTAAAATCAGTCTCCCTTTATGCTGATATTGTTACCCAGAAGCTCATACCTTTGCCACACCATCTGAAGCTGTGCTGACCATCTATCAATCAGGAACACCTAGGACAGAAGTTCTCAAGTCCCTATGTGGAGAGCAGTCAGAGGATCTCTAAAGTTGCATGGGGAAAAAATGACATCTTTATTTTTGCTAACCTCTAACTGAAGTTTAATATTTTCTCTAATTATTTAAAAATATAATTCTAAGAAAGGGTCTCTAGGCTTCACCAGACTGCTAAAAAGATGTTTGACAAAAGAAAAGGTTAAGAATTAAGGACACCCATCAGTATCTTGGAAGAGGGAAGAGTCCTCCAGGTTTGTAGACAGAACCAACACAGGCCTGAAAGAAACTTTGGGCCATGTCTCTGAGTCAGAGAATGATCTCCACCCCCACCCCCACTATATCTGCTGTTTTCCTCTCACAGTCACTGCTGCAAGGGATAGGCACACTATTTCTCCTTCCTGAGGCTGCCTGTTGGTCTGGTCTAGTTGCAGGAGTCAGGAACAGACAGTGCCATACTGCAGAGAATCCTCATTCATGAGCCCCAGGTGGCCAGTAAGGTGGCGTTCACATTTCTAGTGATTTACACTTAGTAATGAGCCTTTAACAACTGACCATCCTCCTGGGGAGAACCAGCCGAGGTTAATTAGAGAACTAAACTGGTTCAAAAGATGGGTCCATTTGGAGTTACCCTCTCTTCTTCAGCAGTCATCAGGCTACTGCCTCTCTGGTTGTCCATCACCTTTGCTGTTGATGAGTATTTATGCCTATTTATGTCCATTACTGAATCTTCTCACTCCTAAGTAGACAATTCATAGGGACACGAATTCTTCATTAGTGACAAACTGCAAATGAACCCCTTGCTCACACTCATCAGGAGACTCAGATTCATCCTAAGGTTTTTTCCCTCATTCTGGAACCCTAAAACATTTGAAGCAGGATTAGGATGCAAGCTCCCCAACTCTCCTTTCCCTTCTTCCTCATTCACAGTGGCTTAGCTGAGGAGAAAACAGCTTGTTACAGGAAGTGCTTATTAGAGAGAAATGAAGTGTGGGGGGAAGGAGGGGGCAGCTGGGTCTCTTGTTTATCTGACTGAAGGCTTACTAGGTGCTGCTTGGAGCACTTAGTATACAAGGTAAAACCTTTGCCGTTGCTCAGAGGAGAACCAGCCCACTCTGACAGGCCTCAGATGACAGCAAAGAATGGAGGAGAGGGAGAGAAACTAAGAAGTGAGATGGAAGGCTGGAAGCCTGAGGCAAACAGAGGGGGAGTGAGGCAAAAATATGGGTGACACTGAGTGAGAAGAGAAAGGGAGGACAAGAAAGGGAAGAAAAGCACGTGGGCAGGAAGGGAAGGGATTAAAGGCAGGGAGGGGAAGGGAGACAGAGATGAGGGGTAGGGGGAGAGAGGGAGAGAGAGGAGAGAGAAAGAGAAGAGAGGAGAGATGAGAGGGAGTGGGGCAGAAAGAGAAAAGAGGAAAGGTGAGAGTGGGGAGGTGGGGGAGAGGGGGGTAGAGAGAGAGAAAGAGAGAAAAAGAGAGAGAGAGGGAGGACGGAGAGAGACGGAGGGAGGGAGAGGGGAGGGAGGGGGCAGGAGAGAGGGGGGAGAGAGAGGAAGGGAGGGAAGGGGAGAGGGAGGAGAGAGACAGATAGAAAGACAGAGACAGAGAGGGGAGAGGGAGGGAGAGAGGGAGAGAGAGAGAGAGACAAAGAGAAAGAGAGAGAGCGTGAGCATATGACAGGCAGAACAAAGGAAATATGGAAAGGAGAAAACACAATGCAGAGAGAGTGAAACAGCAAAGGGAAGAAGAACCGACATTGAGTAGGAAGAGAAGAAGATGGATCAGACAAAGGACAGAATTGGAAGAGAGTAAAATAAAAGATTTTTAAAAAGGAGTCATAGGCAGAAGATAAAAAGGGAGAAAGAGCAATAGAGAAGAGAACAAGCAGAAGACGCAGATGGAAAACATCAGGGAGAGTGAGACAGAGAGAGATGGAAAGAGGAGACAGAGGCTGAGATCCACACAGAGGGAGAGGGAGGGGCAGGGACAAATATTTTACTTCTGAAGAAAGAGAAGCATGCATCTTTCCAAGCTGCCAGTCCCCAGTCTTTTAAACACAATGAAACTAGGTTAGGAAATCATTCAAAGACTGACATCCTCCTTAAGGTTAAAATGCAGTATCATTTCAGTGTTACCTTTGCCTCTCTGGAGGCAGTTGGTAGTCCAGTGGATAGAGTGCCAGGACCTGGCATGAGGAAGACCTGAGTTCAAATTTGACCCCAGCAGTCCCTCAGTAGCCATATGTCCCTGCCTCTGAGCCTCAGTTTACTAGCACCCACCTCACAGGGTTTTTGTGAGTTTCAAACGAGATAATGTTTAATGCAAGGCACTAGCACTCTGTCTGACACATAGTAGGTACTATAAAAAGGCTTATTCCTTTACCTCTCATCTTAAACTGGGCAAACATTGTTTTGGCTACAGATTAATAGTAAGGCATGTTTGTTTGCTTTTTATAAAGGCAGTCTTTTTCTTTGGTCCCATTTTCTTTGCCCTGATATAGGACTTTGACCCAAGAGTCTGCGGAGATAGAATATTTGGGGCTACCTGGAGACATAAATTTGCATACAGCTTCAGGAGTACAGCTTGTCCCAATTCCTACTGTCCTCTAGACTTTACCTAGCCTGACTTATCTATCACACAGGCTATTAATACAAAGGCCCTTTTGGGAAATTTTTTGGCAGGGAAAAGACTTTTTTCCTCTAGGCTCCAGAAACTGCTAAAGGTATATTTTTTAACTCCTTCCCCCCACCTGCCACTTGCCAGACAGGGTGACTGCTGTCATACCCAAAGAGATATCAGAGAAAATAGCTCGTTTGAGGGTGAAAAAGGAACATTAAAATAAAAAAATAAATGAATAAACTAAGTAGAATCAAATTTTAAACAAAGCAACTGGCATTGGAATGCATTGTTCACAGACTGACTTCGGTTAAGGGATGTTCTTTTTGTATTACTATACATTTTCTCCCCTATGAGAACAACAACATAGTAGGAAGATAAAAGCAAAACAGTAATTATGCACATGGTCCAAACCTGCTTTCCTTTCTTGGGCAAAAACCCCAACTGAATGAGTGATTAGCCTGAATAAAATTCAGAGTTTAGATATTTAGTACATGGAAATTTCCACAGCCTGGCTGTGAGCTTCAAATCCATTCAGTTCAACAGTTATTAAATCCTTCCATGTTACAAAACACTATCCTAGGTACTGGGAATCCAAACACCCAAGCCTGATGCCTCCTCATGTCACGGAAGTGACCCTGGGTTCTCAAGAAATAAGTTAGGCATAATGTGGAAATGTGTTTAATATGGATTATACATGTACAGCCTATATCAGATTGCAAGCTGTTTGTGGGAGGGGGAAAATTTAGAACTCAAAATCTTATGAAAAGGAATGTTGAAAATTAAAAATAAATAAATATTTGAAAAAAGAACTAAGTCAGGCCAGTGAAAGTCCTAGCAGATTCTACTAAGTTTGAAAACCTTCTTGTACGATCCAGGAGACAGACGGCAACTGCAGCCCCAGGACCAACCCAAACAAGTATGGAGATGATGCCTGTCACAAGCAAACTGGGAAGTAGAAGATAAAATCTTTGGCCATGGCAACCTGTGAAGCAAACAAAGCTAGGAGAAAGATGGAAGGAAGGAAGGAAGGAAGGAAGGAAGGAAGGAAGGAAGGAAGGAAGGAAGGAAGGAAGGA
>CM053596.1:139291970-139299331 GCA_028646575.1 Pseudocheirus occidentalis | reverse complement strand
TACCTATTCAAGTTACCAGAGAGGGAAGCATCAACATCTGGGTTTTTCAAAGCGAGGGGCTCAATGGCTTCCCAGAGTTTCATCTGGCCAAATCACACAACTCTTCTCAAAATGAGCCCCAAAGCAAAGCCTCACATCAGGGCATATATATAGCCTTCCCCTGGGTCAAAGAATGTCACAGCCCTGTCGACCCACTGTCCAATTACAAAGCAACAAGGTATGGCCATTCCCAAAAAATAAGCCTCCTGCCACAGGCTCCACGTGACCACATTCAGTCTATTAGGGGGCAGAGTATACTTTCAAATCAGGGAACATTCTCAGAACCACTTAAGCCTATCAAAGGGTCTAGGGGTAGGAAAAATCTTCAGATTCTCATTACAGGCACAGAAGCTATTTAAATACCAGGACCATCGTGGTGGTGATTGGCACTGCCATTCTCCTACATCTTCTGAAAAAAAGAGGGAGCATCCCTACATCAAATGCTATAGAAATCTGTTTTTTGTTAATAAGCAAGTTAAGAAAAGAATCCTCTTTGTTTCAGTATTTTGAATGTTTAAAAGAATATTATATATTATTATGATATTACATAATATATATTAATGTATAATAATATTATATATCATAATTATATAAAAGAAAATGTTTAAAAGAAGATATTATATAAAGAACACATCTCACAAGGTAAGTCCATCTAACATCTGAATAGAGTCCATAATTTCCCTCCAAATCTGGCTGATATAAAGCCTGAATGTACCTTTAATCAGCACTATTTATCAGTATTCACACACATAGAAACATGTATGTGTACAGGGCAGTTAGGTGGTACAGTGGATACAATCATTGGTCCTGGAATCATGAAAATCTGAGTTCAAATTTGACCTCAGACACTGACTAGCTGTGTGACCCTGGGCATGTCACTTAACCCTGTTTGCCTCAGTTTTCTCATCTGCAAAATAAGTTGGAGAAGGAAATGTCAAGTTACTCAGGTATTTTTGGCAAGAAAACCTTAAATGGGTTCATGAAGGGTCAGATATAACTGAAATGAATGAATAACCAAAAATGTATGTGTGTGTGTACACATATATACACACATGCATATACTGATACATATACATATGTAATTATCTACATATATTTATATACACCTCAATGTATGGGATACACATATATCATAATTTTAGTCTGGACCTATAGCTTCTTTGAAATAGGGAACTCGATGAGGAAACTGATTGTGTATTACCATTGCAGATGAGCAATACACAGCAACTTGTGGTCTTAGAAAGGTCTTTAGGATGTTATTCAGTGACTTGCCCATGTACATGTAGCCAGTGTGTATCAGAGGAAGATTTGAATC
Source organism: Pseudocheirus occidentalis (assembly GCA_028646575.1). Classification (NCBI taxonomy): domain Eukaryota; kingdom Metazoa; phylum Chordata; class Mammalia; order Diprotodontia; family Pseudocheiridae; genus Pseudocheirus; species Pseudocheirus occidentalis. Next base: position 139,297,977 of record CM053596.1, on the reverse strand, counting down.
CAGGTCTTTCACACTGTAAGGCAGCTCTCTATCTTGTGTATATATCTGTACAATTCTATAAAGTCACGTATACACACATATACATGGATACAGCGGGACACAGCAAAGCATTTCTAAATTTGTAGTCCCAGGACCTGATTGCTGTTTCTGGCTCTGACTTAACACTGATAATTCACTTAACCCAGGTGTTCCTTTGTTTTCTTGCGGGTAAAATAAGGAATAAGAATAGAAGCCTCTAACGTTCCTTCTAGCTCCAAACATACACATATGTGTGCATCTCTACACTTACATGTATTTATACATACACATATACATACACATATATGCACATACATGTATGTCTGTATTATATAGGCATCTAAGTGGCATAGTGGCTAGAGTGCTAGGCCTAGGGTGAGAAAGATCTGAGTTCAAATGTGGACCTTCAAACATTTGCTAGCTGTGTGACCTTGGGCAAGACACTTAACTATTTGCCTCAGTTTCCTCATCTGTAAAGTGAGCTGGAAAAGGAAATGGAAAACCACTCTAGTATTTTTGCCAAGAAAACCAAAAATGGGGTCATGAAGAGTCAGAAACGACTAAAAACTGACTGAAGGGCAATGTATAAATATAAATAATACATGTGCATACATGTGTGTATGTATACATGTATGTATTGTGCATGTAACATTGCTGTGTATATATGTGCTTGTGTATATATACATATACCCATATACACATGTATACATATGTATATATGTGTGTATACACATATATGCACTGTGCATGTATTCATATGGACTATTTGCACCTAATGTATGGTAGAGCCTTCCAAGCTCATATTGGTTTAATCAGCTACAGTTGGACGTACTGTACTGACCCTTACGTAGTGATGTCATTTTGGTCCTTTTCAAGAACAAAGGACAACAGCCATACATTTATTTTCACACTGATAAAACATTTTTAAAGTTTGAATAGTTCAAAAAAACTTTTAACATACTTTAGTTTCATATGATTAAAGCTCCCCTTTTGAGGAGAGCCATTCCACTGAAACATCACTCAGAAAGAAGAAATATATAGGTTGATATTTATAATATTAATGGTATAGGAAAATCTTTTCCACCCATTAACAGACTTATGTGACCTGCGCTGAGCTCTGGCCCAGCTCACACCTATAGCCTGAGTCCCATGGAGCCTGTTGTGGGAAGAGCTTGTCCAACAGAACAATTGAAATAGAACATTAGAGAATGAGAACAGGAGAGACCGAGCAGAGGGAGGAACTTACCTAGGGGAGCTTGTTTGTGGGGAGGCCTGAAAGAAAGAATGCTTGAGATGTTGAGACTCCCTGGATTGGTAATGAGCACCTTGATACTTCTTACTTTGTGGTATCCTAATAGTGATGTTCCAAATAAATATTTTGGTTTTGCCTTTGAGGAAGAGAGTTTATTGTATTTTGTGAATCTATCCTGGAAATACATATGTATATTCATAGCATCTGCTCTGGGGATTGCAATGGCTTTACAATATTACATGTGAAAATGATGGCTAATACTTCCTACCAGTAATCGAGAGCATTCAAAGGTAGAGGGAGCCACCTGAAGTCTCAGAATCCTAGAACCGGAGAATTTGAGAATTGGAAGGGATCTCAGTGGCTGTCTTGGCCAATCTACACTGGAAAAAGAATCCTCACTCCACCTTAGTCATTAAGGAGGACTTCCAGCCTCTGCCTGAAGACCTCTAATAAGGAAGAACATCCTGCCCTCCTGGGGCAGCTTGTCTCCTTTTTAGGTAGCTCTAATTGTTAGGAAGTTGGGGTTTTGTTTTGTTTTTGTTCCCCTGGCATCAAACCTACATTTCCTTCCTTGAAGCTTCTATCCAGTACTCCTGGTGCTGCCCTTAGAGGCCAGACAGAACACGTCTAATCCTCCTCACATGACAGCCCTTCAAATACTTGAAGTCAGCTATCATGTCAAATCTTTAACAAAAAGTTACTTCTTCCCAATGGACAATGTGGCACACAAAGGATTCTTAGAGAAAAGATTTTGCTCAAATATGAAGTACTACCAAGTGGTGAATTTAACTAGCCTCTCTCTTTGATTTAAATTAATTGAAATAAGGACTTTAGTCTGGGGAACACACACACTCCAAAAGTAAAAACAAAGAAAGCACAAACAGCTGTCTCATTAAAGAAAGGTTGTTCTGACACAGTATACCTGCCTTTTCTAATAATACAAATAGCCATCTTCCTTGAAAATCCCACTACGTTGTCTGAACAGAGAAACTTTCAAAACATACCACACCAAAACAAGTCATCTGGAGATACATGGCTGCTTTTAATATTGAATTACCACTGTACATGAATATAGAAACAGGTCTCTCACTTATAAAAACAAAGTATTGATTAAATTTCAGCATGCTTTATGTCTGCCAGTTCCAGGGGTCAGGGTAGGCTCTCTAGGTCGCTGAGTATTTAAAGATTTGAATGGGAGAAGATTAGGTGATTTATCAAGAAGTCTATTGAGAGGTAAGTGTGTTAGAGTGGAAAGATTAGAAGTCCAAATAATTATATTTTTGTCTCTGTCATGAATACACAGTGTGACTTTAGGCAACAATGACAGTGTGTTGACAGTTATGCATGAATATGTTTATATTTATTATATATTATAAATATAATATATATGTAACACTAATACTATTTTACTATATATGATAATGATGGAATACTATGATGCTGTAAGAAATGTTGGGCTGAATGATCTTAGGAAAGCATGGATAGACTTGCATGAAAAATGAAGAATGAATGAGCAGATGCAAGAGAACGTATTCAGTAACAGCAGTATTGTTTTAAGAACAACTCTGAGTAAATAAGTCACTTTGAAAATTACAAATACCTAAATTAGCTACAGAGGACATATGCTATCAGCATCCAAAGAAGGAACCAATAAATAGAAGTATGTATAGAATGCATTTATATGCATGCACACACACACACACACGCACACACACACACAATACATATTTGTGTCCAATAGTAATCATCTCTATGATGGAGAGGAAGGTAAAAAATGAAATTTACATGACAATAATAACTTTATTATATATTTAAAAGGAATAGAAAGTTATATATAATAAATTTGTAGTTTCATGTGCAATCATTTTTATTATACTATATTATGGAAATGCTTGTTTTATTCCATAAATTAAAAATAAAAGCTTTTAAAAAAATTATCACATTCATCACATAGTATCACATTGTATGTTAAATTATATATGTATATTTTAGAATATATTAATTATGTATAATTATATATCTTACATATATAATTATATATAATATATAAATCTAAATATATATATATATATATATATATATTAGAAACCACTTTGCACATCATCATCTTTGATGTTTGGAGCACCATTAGTAAGGTAGATAATGCTATTATGATTCTCCCTTTACTAATAAGGAAACTGAGTCATAGAAAAGTAAAGTAATGCTGAATGTCCCAGTACTAGCAGGCGACAAAGTCAGGATTCTAACTCAGAGCTCTTGACTGATTCTCAGTTCAGTTCCATTTCCTCTGTGCAATAATTATGAATAATTCCCTTTAACTCTCTGGGACTCAGTTTCCTCCTGGGGAAAATGATCGCTAAGGGTCTCCTCTAAAATTTTGCAAAATATGGGAACAATCCCAGGACAGCGCAAGAAAATAGAACCTGTAAAAACACTCAATTCCAATTGGTTTCGTTGGTTTCTTTCAGATAATAAAATACTGACCCCAACTTTGTCCTCTATCAAATAATAGTTTGTGGTGCTTACAAGGAGACAGCTGCACTGTCTTTGATTAATCTTAATAAGGGAAAAATAGGAGCTCTTGCTTATTATTCTCTTTTCCATCCAAAAAATAGGAGATTAGAGGAAGAATGAAGTAAAATTTTATTAAGACTTAGCCTTAGATGGTTAAGAGGATGATTGGAATCAAGAAAGCCTTTACTTTCAGGAAGGCCACATGATTCCAAATTTACTAAAGCTGAAAAGAAAGAAATCCCAGCAGGACTGGCCTGCTGACCAGAGTTTGACCACTGGGTTATTATAAGAGGTTTCTAGTCACTGTAGCATCCCAGGGGAAACCTAAGTTCTATTTGATTCTAGGTACTATTCTTATTTTATCTCCTACATACCCGGAACAGAGATGGTTGTAGAATGTGATAAGTTAAAAAGACATTATGAAATCCCATCCCATGTAAAACTTAAAAAACAAACAACAAAAATGGATTTACCTAATTCCACTAGTTTTAGATACCTAATGGAAACCTTCTCAGTATCTCCCACACTGCCTCTTCACAGGTGATCTAGCCTTTCTGGAATGCACTCCCTCCTCATTTCCAGCTCAAGGAATCTCTCATTTCCTTCAAGACAGCTCAGGTACTGCCAGCTACATGAGATTAGTCCTGATCCCTCCAGTTATTAAGAATCTCTCCATCTTGAAATTACTCTAGGCTGTTTTGTATGCATATTGTATTTACTTATCTGAGAATCTATTTTGTCTTCCCAGTGGAATGTGAGTTCTTTGAGAATAGATATGCCTTCTTTTTTTAAAAAATCTTTGTTTCCCCAGCACCTTGTGCCATGCTTGACAAAAAGTGTTCAATAAATAGACATTTTAAATTGAATTGAAGATCTCTATTTCACATTCAGTTCCCCCCTCCCCTTTTTTTGATAAGTGGTGTCACATTATTCTGGGTAACCTCCAACTCACTTGGAATATTTAATGACATTGAAAATCAATGTAGGGAAGAGAGTCATCCCTTTATGTAGCCCATTTTAGAACTTCCAACTGCACATTCTGCCTTCCTCTGAAGTAGCCACAACTATATGCTTGACCGTTTATTATATATCTGTCACAAACTCCTTTAAAAGCCTTCAGCAAGTTATTTGGTCAGTGTGATCCTTAGATCATTCATCTACAAAATGAGTGAGGTTAGGAGGAACAATATCAGGGTGGGATGGGAACTGGGAGCTGGGATGGGAACTATTACATTCACAGTAATAAAAGCATTAAACCTTAAAAAAAAGAGTGGCGTTAAACATGTTGATTTCTATGGTCACATCTAGCGGTAGAATTCTGATTCTAGTCATGTTAGAATAATAGCCTTCAATGAAGTTTTGCATCAGTTATCTCCTTTGATTTTTCCATCATCCATTGAGGTAGAAGGAAAGGCATTTTAAGATGAGGAAACTAAGGGTCATAGATATTAATACACTTAATCAAAAGTGCTAGAACTGAATTCAAACTGAGATCAGTACCCTTCTATTCTATGTTTCTCTGTTAAATACCCAATTACCTTGTAGGACCCACAAATCATTTTAATGAAAGATAAGCGATACAGTCCTGAACATGATAAAAGTTGTTTCATTTTGTTTGTTTGTTTTCTGTTGGTGTTGTTTTTAAATTTACTTATGGGGTAGGTACATCATAGAATTCCTGGCTTCACATCTATAGAAATAATATCCCTACAAGAGGATACAGGGATAGACAGGAAATTATAGTTCTGTCCGCTCTTGGCCCTTCTTTGGTCCTGAAAGTCAAACCTCAATTTATTTCTCAGGGAGAAAAAAAAATTGAGTCATGTCTGGGAGTTCCTTGACCCTTAAACTCTCTTTGGGAAGGTCTTAGCTCAAATATATTCAGGTAAATGTTTTATTTTAGATTCTGCTCAAAGGATCAGAGGAGAAATCCAACGGGATGTTCACTGACCCTCTATCTGCATGGCCTTCTCAGAGTTCATTTCCCTCTTGTATGTTCTGTTTTAGTTAGCACCAATATAGAGATCCCCTCCCACACATCCCTTTAGGGTGAGCTGACTGTTCAATGTTCCCCGGGTAAGGCAGTGTATTTTAGGCAGCCTGATAAAAGACTCTAATAGCCCCAGATTAATGCATTCATTCCCAGCCAATTGAAGGATTCATTACACTGTGCAGGCATCGGTTCCTCTCTGACAGATTTGCCCTGGGTAATGAGCCATTCAG
>CM053596.1:139221970-139286970 GCA_028646575.1 Pseudocheirus occidentalis | reverse complement strand
AGCCCTGGGAGCTGGGAGCAGGTTGTCCTTCCATGGCCAGACCTCCCTAGAGGAGTAGAGGACAGAGAAATAGTGATAATCTGGGAGAATTGCTGCACAGATGTCTAACAGACTGTGAAGGCTTTTATATAAATGCGCACACACATAGTCCTCAACTTCTGCACAAGTTGGGATTCAAAAGTTCATTTGTTAAGGCAGTTGTTTGAAATTCAGATCTCATTTCCCTACAGAAATAATGCTACGCAGGATAGTTGGATTATCAGGACAGCCTGCAAAAGCCTATTTATTTTGCAATAGAACTGAAGTATATTGCAATCTTTTAGCATCCTCGTCTTTAGATTTGAAAGGAATCTTAAAAATCATCTATTCCATCCCATAGAGAGGAAATTACTTCTCCAAGGTCACATAGCTATTCAGTGGCAGAAAAATGAAATATATTGGTAGTTGGGTTTTTTTTCCCAGTTGGTGTATACCTGTAGGCATACTGGCAAACTTTCAAAAGTGTCACATCTTCGGGGACAGTGTATGTTTCTATCTTGAGGCTAAAACCCCTCCTGAAGAGAAGATAAATTCATGTCTCAATATGTTCAGATACAAAATCTCTCCTTCCCTTAATTCTGGTACAAAAGACCTCTTTTATATCCTCTCTCCTCCCCTATTCCTTCCCTACCAATTCCTTTCAAAAGTGAGCTGGGACACATCAGCAGTCAGTTCTATTTAACCATGTTGTCAGTTTCACATTTTATCCATTTTAGGGCACCAAACAAACATTCTTCTTTTTTTTTTTTTTAATTTTTGGAGGGCAGGTTGGGGTTAAGCGACTAGCCCAAGGTCACACGGCTAGTTTTTCGTGTTAAGTGTCTGAGGCCGGATTTGAACTCAGGTACTCCTGACTCCAGGGTCGGTGCTCTATTCACTGCGCCACCTAGCAGCCCCCAAACATTCTTCTAATATGTTAAAGTTTCCCCTCAGAATCAGGGCCTGTTTCACTTTTGGTTTTGTGTCACCAGAATGTAATGGTTGCCTGGCACACAATAAATGCTTAATAAATTCTTATTTGGTTGATTGATTTCTAAAGAAATTTATAATAAATTAATGAGAAAATTGAAAAGGTATTACTTATTTCCATCTCTTTTTCCTTCCTTCCTTCCTTCCTTCTTTCCTTCCTTCCTTCCTTCCTATTTCTTTCACCAATTAGATCTTTAATAAAGTACATTTGAGGGACTGTATAGTGTGTGTGTATGACATAACCATATTATATGTCATATACATACAGAGAGAGGTATGTAGTCAGACTTATATGTAAAATCACATTTTCCCTTCCTGTGAAATTAGAATTTACTCTTGTAAGTATTCCATGAAAGTGTGGATTACTTTGGAGGCCATAGTGTTCACTTCTCCACGGAGTGTGTTCCTGTTTAGAGAAAAGGAAGGGAATCTGAGGCACCGAAGAACAATCACAACTCTTCAACTTAAGCAGTCATCTTCCTGAATCTGAATAGAAAAGGGATTGATAGGATCACCAACACTGAGATCCTGGAATATAGCTGGTATGTCACCGAACCATCAATCAGTGCAACTCAGCTTGGGTGAGATGTTTCTAGGCTTATGAATGACAGCAGAATTCTGTGTTTTGGCAGTGTTAACCATAAGACATTGAGACAACCACAATCTAGAAAATAGAATAAGTACTTTGAAGTTCTACTGCAGGAAATGCTTACCTTACCTTACTTCAGTTGTTTCAGTCATGTCTGACCCTTTGTGACCCCATTTGGGGTATTCTTGGGAAAGATACTGGAATGATTTGCCATTTTCTTTTCTAGCTCATTTTACAGATAAGGAAAGTGAGGCAAATAGGTTAAGTGACTCTCTCAAGGTTGCATAGCTAATAAATGTCTAAGACCAGATCTGAACTTACAAAGTTGAGTCTTCCTGACTTCAGGCCTGGTACTTTATCCACTGTATCACCTAGTTATGGGAAATAAAACAAATTGGTAAACAGACTAGCACAAGAAACTAAATAATAAAATGCCTTCCTTCCTCACTTCCTCCCTGTCTCCCTCCCCTCTTTCCTTCCTTCCTTCCTTCCTTCCTTCCTTCCTTCCTTCCTTCCTTCCTTCCTTCCTTTCTTCCTTCCTTTCTTCTGTCAAGTCTGACTCTTCCTTCCTTCCTTCTGCAAGTGTCAGAATCACAAAGAACATCTGACTATAACCAGTGGAGGTAGCTGCAATTTAGTCCTTTAAAGACTACAAATCATCTATTGAGAAGCCACATGGAAAAAGTGTGAATTAGAAAATCATAAGGCCTGGATCACCTCTGTTGCCTTGAGCAAGTAGCTTCGTCTCCATCTCTGTTTCCTCATCAGTAAAATGTGGGAATTGGACCAGATACCCTCTGAAGTCACCTCTACCTCTAGATCCTTTAATTCCATGACTTTATTCCTATCAAATAACCAACAGACCTTTTGAAAGGGACAGCTGATTGTTGTATTCCCCAGCAATGTTAACTTGAACATTGGCTCAGGAAGCATCTCCAAGGCTTTAATAGCTCCTATAGGGGCCCTTGTCTTCAGGATCAGTGTAATATATGTGAGCTATGTATCTCCAAAGAAATCATTAGACTCTCTGGAGCTTAAGTTGTACTGCCTGATCTTTGGGGCCTGTTTCACAGCAAACTAGTGGGATATTAACTAATAAGTTCTGAGAAATGAGTGCAAATTGCTTGAACTTAATACATTAGCAACACAGAAAAAAATGTAATTGGCTGGGAGGAGGGGTGTAAATTGCAGGAGAATGTAAACTGTGATCATGCAAACCAGGGTATATGGGGTGTTTTAAATAAACTAGTGGATTTAGGGTAGTGTGGACTTCTTTTTTCCCCTTCTTTCTCTTCCTCGTTAAAAAGCATGAAGGTGGCTTGGTCCATTATAGCTCTATTTCACTGGCATTACTTATGATTTTAATTTAGTGTGGTTTCTTTCTCCTGTGTGAGTTCCAGCCAGTCATTTTATTTAGTGTTAAAATTGCCAGCGAATTTGCAATTTTATTGGCTTTGTGAACAATGCCAATGCACAGAATTGTTACAAGAAAAGCTGGTCTCATTTAGGAGACATATAGGGTAGGTCATGTTGTTTCCGAACAAAAGGCATTGACACAGTAAAGTCTACAGAACAGCCAGTCTATCCGGCATAACAGGCTAATATTATTAGTAATATTCCTTCTATTCCTCCATTGAACAATTGGTGTAGACATAATTCATAGCAATTTCTTGGATCTTGCCAAATCTAATGGAGCACAGGTAGGTTACTATGAAATTTAATTTTCACTAATCTACTGAGGAATAGGAAGGCATGGAGGGCATGATGCATCATATTTACCTTATTCACATATATCTCTATTAGGAATGACTAAACTGGGTCAGAGAGAAGGGAGAACTCATGATATCTTTACCTGACATTTGAGCGGAACTGGAAAGGAAAGCATTTCAAGATTCAGAAATGGTAGCCTCCTAGGTCATTCTGAACAAAGGTGCTGCTTTTCCTTCTTATAACTTCATGTTTTCCAGCAAATGCAAAAGGCCTTAAAAATGGAAAGAAAGTTGGCTCAGTGGTTAGAGTGCTGGGCCTAGAGTCAGGAATTCCTGAGCTTTCAAATCTAGACTCAGATACTAGCTGTGGGACTTTTAACAAGTCACTTTACCTGTCTGCCTCAGTTTCCTCAACTGTAAAATGGGTTTAATAATAAGACCTCTTTCTCAGGGTTGTCATGAGATAATATTTATAAAAGTGCTTAGCATAGTGCACAGAGTAGATGCTATATAAATGCTTATTCCCTTCTTCCCCCCCCCATAAAATCCCACAGTTAAGAAAGACTTCATTTGGTCCAACTAAATGAATTCTTTATCCAATCTAATAATAAGTAGAGTGGCAGTCTGACATAGCAGCAATCATACTGGTCTTAGGATCAGGAAGACCTAGGCTAGAATCCTGCCTCAGACACTTAATAAAGAGCTGTGTGACCCTGCAAAGTCACTTGACTGAAAATGAACCATGGATTTTTCATCTCCAAAGTGGGGATTAATAATAGCACACATTCACAAGGTTGCGTGAACATCAAATATAAAATTTAAATGAGATATATAAATTGAGAACTAATAAAATTATTAACAGGCATTAATATAGTGCTTTAAAGTTTGCAAAGCATTATATGGATCTCATTTGAGCCTCACAACACTGAGACACGTGTTATTATCCCCATTTGACAAATGAGAAAACTGAGGCTCTGATAGCTAATGAATGAATGAATGAAGGAATGAGGAAAAAAGTTCAACTATTTATTACATGTAAAAATTGTGCTAAGCGCTGCTGGTACAAATGTTAAAAATTTTAATTAAAAAAATTTTAATGAACATTTAAAAAGCTCTCAGGGGGCTCATATTCTAATGGGAGAAATGGCATATACAGAAGGTTTCAGATGCAAATCAGATGAAATGTTTCAGTGGTACCTAGGTTGCTGAGACAAAGCAGTTGGTCATGCCTCTTTTTCAGTGTTATTTACATTAATAAAACTACATCTTTTTTCTGATTTTTAGTCATTTGATGATAAGAAGGACATTGACCTTTCTTTTCTGGCTCTCCAGAAGCTTAGAAGTCAGGGTTATAGATAGATAGATAGCACCTATGCAGTCAAAAAGTATCCCATATATAATGATGGTAGGGACAGGTTTGGTGGTCTTGGGGCAGTGCTATTCCTGGGATGTTGATGGCAGACATGATTGGTTTGGATGGTACTAGGGCTGGTGGTCCTCTTCTCCATAAGGATTGCCACCCTAGATGATAGTTATGGACAATAAATTATAAGACGGAGGAGTTGGAATTCCCCAGACCCCAAGTCCAACACTATATTAACACACCATTCTTTCTCTTTAAATTATTCCCAAGTAGTCAATCATTCTCTGAAGACTTTCAATCATGGGGAAATCATTAGTTTATTCTGTAGCACATTACATTTTGGGACCTTTTTAATTATTAGAAATCAGGAGACTGGAGTAGATAGTCTAGTTCCTTTTCAAGATTTCTAATTCTGAGTTGAGTTGGAATCTGCTTACCTATAAATTTTCCTCACTGATTCTACCGTTTCCATCTCTTGTCAAGCAGAAGAATAGAATTCAGGTGTATTTGCTTTAACTTCTTCCATTAAAGTAGTTTCAAAGATTCTGGAGATCTCTTCAATGGCCCTTTTAATCTTCCTCTCTAATACCCTTGCTCTCATTTATGTCCAATCAACAAACATTTATTAAGCACCTACTACAGGACAGGCACTATGCTAAACACTGGGTATTCAAAAAGAGGCAAATGATAGTCCCTGCCTTCAAGGAGTTTATAATCTGATATCCTGGTCATCTAGCCCACAGGGATCAGTGGAATGTGGGTACTTAACTACAGATTGTGGTACAGTAGGTAGCACACTAGGTCAGGAATCAAGAAGACCTGAGTTCAAATCCAGTCCCAGATATTTACTAGAGATTTGCACAGATATTTACTATATTTTCCAACTTCTGTTTGTCTCAGTTTCCTGAACTATAAAATAGGAATAATAATAGCACATATCTCCCAGGGTTGTTGTGAGCATAAAATGAGATCATATTCATAAAATTCTTACCACAGTACCTGACACATCATAGGTGCTCTATTAATGTTCTTCCTGCATATCATGTAAGGATTCTGTGACATGTTAACAGTTCTTGGTCAAATTTAGGTTAACTCATCTTATTCAAGTTAACAAAGAGTATAAAACAACTCTCTAAAAGTAGGAATCTGCTTTCCCAGGTACTACTTGCTCTCCATTCAATTTCCTTTTAATTCTGGAAAAGATGGAGAGTCAGAAAAGGTATCTCTGTCACCATCCCCTCCACATTCTTCTGTGCACTTTTTTTTAGGGGGAAAAGAGGTTATGGCCTGAATGATCTCCATAACCACTTCAAATTTCTATCTCATTTTGCCTCTATAAAACCCACAGAAGTCTATAAAAGAGTATGTAAAATGGGTCTTTCTGTATCCCCACGCCTTATTGTGCCCATCTCTGAGGAATCACTGATTTGAATGAGTTATAAATGATAAACAATAAGATACTTCCACAGTCTTTCAAAAGTGCCCTCTACTGAGTGTCTGAACTCCAGACAGTAGTTTACCTTCAGACAGGATATTTTGACCCCTTTAATATAGTAGCAGCAAGAGGCCTGAGATCTCACTGGAGAGTTTTAATATGTGGAGTGCTCTGAGAAGCAACAGGAAGCAGAGAGACACACAACTACACCCCACACTTTAGAAGACAGTGTGCTAGTTGGAGCCTAAGGGTCACAGGCAGTAAGTCTTTTGGGAACCATAGATTTAAATGTGTCAGGAGTGGACGGACGAACTCTGAGTCAGTGTGCTTATATGCATTTTCACACCCTCAGGAATTCCCTGCACTTAATAAAGCATTTTAATTTAGATTTAATAGGATATCTTGTATGTGCTAAAACAGCAAATTGGTATTTATTAATAATATATTTATTAAGGCTTAACACCTGGGCAGTGGAGCTAAAAATGGGGAATGGGAAATTCTGCTATAAGGCTATTTTAATATTTTCCTTATTTGCACATTTTAATTAGCAGGCAATAATGGTCTGATGAAATCCCCAAACTGCACACTTCTTATGGAATTATAGCCAAAGAGGCTGACTCTCTTGGCTTCCCTATCAAACATCTTCTTGTCTTTTTCTTAGTGTAGTACCTGAGGTGCTCCCTTTCATACATGCCCCGCCCCCCCCCACACCTGAACATCTAGCCCAGGTTCTAACTTCTCTTTTGGTCTTCATCCATTCAGAACCATAGCTTACAAGCCCATCAAATGTGTTTACTTTTACTAGCCAGCCAGAGGGAACAATTAGTTCAAGGAGAAGGTTTTTAATTAAATAGGTTAGTTAGAAAAGTAGCAATAGATAATTTCTTCCATATACCTAAGCACTCTTTACCATAATTGTACACATGATAGGTGGGAAAGAAGACTAGAAATATCTAGGGAACACATGAATGGAAACACAGGAACACATGTGACCAGTGTAATTTGTGGAGGGTCTCAGATATAGGAAATATGTGTGTGTAGGTGTGTATAGCTATGTCTATATATACATAGTCACCACATGTGTGGGGATACAGTACATGCATTTCTCCTACATTGCAAGGCTGCTGATATTCTCTAGTGATGGCTGATATTCTCTAGCATGGATGACCATGCATTGCTATTGGGTTTACTCTCTACTGGCATGTGGGCATGTCATATTTAATCTTCCTTGCGTTATTCCTAGCTGGTCTCATATCATCACTACTAATCTCAAGGTTATATGTAGCTCTACTGCTGAGATTTTCTCTAACAGATATTGGTTTTCATCTCTTTAAAACACATGCTGTCCTTCTTGGCTTTCTTCTGCTAGGGTGTAGTGACTAGAAAGTCACTCTCTGATAAGAGGTGGTTAATGACTATTTAGTTAGAGCTAAGGCTATAAGCTACTATATTTAGCTAAATACTCAAATTCAGGAAAAACACACCCGAGTAAAGATTAAGTTAGACTTCAAATTGATCTTGTGTGGAGTTGAAATGGAGATTTTTATCCAAATTTTTGGGTTTAAAAAATGTCTAAGACTATCCCTGGATTTTGCAGGAATTTATCTAGAGCCATAGTTTCATCAAATAATATTCTCTTTCTGTTAGAATAGAGGTCTGCCAGGCAATGAGATATGCTCAGTTTACTTCCCTGACCCTTCAGTTTATATCAATGCTAAATTCTTCCTAGTCTGATTGCAATTTTATTTTCTTTTTTTAAAATTTATTTTATTTTCAATTCATGGAACAAAACAAGCATTTCCGTAACAGTGCAAAAAAATGATTACATGTGAAATTGCAAATCTACCACATACAACTTGCTATTTCCTCCAAATATACAACAAAGCTATCATCTAAACTTCTTTTTTCCCCTTCTTTCTTCCCTCCCCCTCTCCCTAGAGATGGCTACCATTAGACACACACACACACACACACAATATATATATATATATATTTGTATCTATATATGTATGTATGTGTATGTGTGTATCCATATATGTATGTATCCCTATATGTATATGAACACACATATACATGCATATATGTATATATACATATATATATATATATATATATACACAACATTTTTCTATGTATACTTCTATTTATCAGTTCTTTCTCTGGATGCAGATAGTACCTTTCGTCAGATGTCCTTTATTTTTATTTTGTGTATTTGTAGTAGTCAAAATGACTTAATTGCTCATTTTCTTAGCTGTTATTATGTAGCTATCATCATCACCTTCATTTTTATCTTATATAGCATGATCTCAGAGACTCATTCTCTCTTGGGTACTCTTCAGTTAATCAGTAACCTAGTTTTAGGACTTAGAACTAAACACCATGCTTTGGATGGGGCCTAACCAATGCAAAGTAACTGAATAAACTTAAAAGGGTATTTATTTAATCACTAAATGAATAAAGATTTGACCAAATTTAAAACAAACTCTTACATTACTTGTGACCCTAAAATATCAGAATCATGGTGATTAGTAAGGCAAGGAATCTAGAGATATCTAGTTTAACTCCTTTATTTCATAGATGAGGTATCTGGGACAGAGAGAAGAAAACAACTCATTCTCCTTTTGCATAACTATAATTATAATTTTTAAAATTTCTCTGACATTAGGGCTAAATTCTTCATAACGTCTACCCATTGCTTATGGAAATTTCCTCTAGGGTAAAATTAAATAACTATAAATCTTCTTCAACATCACAAATTTTCAAATATTTGACCATAGTCATATCCTCTTTGTCTTCCTTTCTTTAGGCTAAACATACCTCATTCATTCAGTCTGTCTTCAGATTCCACAGGCTCAATGCCCTTTATCATTCTAGTTTCTTTCCTCAGATGTTCATCATCTTATCTATGCTCTTCCTAAACTGTAGTGCCCCAAACTGAATATAAGACTCAACATGTGTCCTAAAATACCAGAGAAATTTAACAGGTCTGAAATGAGAACTTCAAACTCATATGAAAGTAATCAAAATTGGAATAAAGTTTTCACTTTGTAAAGTCCTTGTCTTTGCATAGACCATAAAGATATCTTTTGCCAATATCACACAGAATCATTGGAATCCAGTCATCACTTGAAAACCACTATCTAGCAAAAGAAAACATTTCTTTAACACTCATGGTCACTATACTTCAACACACCATCCTATTAGTAAATGTAGAAAGGATTCATGAGAAATTGATGTAATGATGTGACCAGTGTTAGGAGCTTCCTTTCACTGTGCTGGTCTGCTTCCTTTTGACTTCTGATAAACTAAGGGCTGATTCTCTTCTCAAATGAATTTAGTGTATGAGTTGTCTTTTAGTTCATTTTCATATTATTGAGGAATCACAAAAAAAGAAAGACTTGAGAGGTCTGTGCATACTTTGTATGCACAAGATTGTATCAAATCTTTCCAGAAAATAGATGCTTTATTGATGTATCTATAGCATGGTACAGTATTTTTTTAATGCCATCTCTACAATAAGAATTTTGTCTTAAATCCCACATCTGTTGTGGCTTGTATGACTTTGTCCAAACTTGTTCAATTTTCTTGGGCCCCATTTTCCTCTTCTTTAATGTGAATGGGTTAGACTAGTTGGCTTTTGAGACCTAATTATGCATAAAGGAACAGGATTCTGTATCAATGTTCTAAAGACTCAATACCCACATTGCTCATCTTAATTTAATTTGTACTCACATTGAATACAATTATCCAACACATATCAGTACTTAGGCATACAATTATGCAAGTTAACTGAAATCAACTAGTATGATCTGTATTACAGACCCCGTCACACACCTACATACCCCAAACACACTGGAAAATTCTGTTCTCCAAACATAGTCTGGAAAAGCAAAAAATTTTCCAATGGATCTCTGAAGTACTGGAGAATCCAAATCAGAGATCTCAGACAATTGTCAAAAATGTGCCACCTAGGGAAACCACTCTATTACATATGTGGCCCTGAGAAAATCCACCCCAATTTTGTGATACTCTAAAAAGCAGCAGTTCTGCCCACACACAGATACACTCACATATGAGTATTAAAGGGTCACAGCATTATGAAGGTTGAGAACCAGTTCTGTAGGGCTTCATCTACTTAAAACTATAGACTGAAAACAGAATATCACAAAACTGTTTCCAGAAAAACCTGTAAAGATTTATATGAACTGATGCAGAGTGGAGTGAGCAGAATAAGAACATCATATCCAGTAACAGCAATATTGCTTGATGAACAACTGTGAATGACTTAGCTATTCTCCATAATACAATGCTCTAAGACAATCTCAAAGGACTCGTGATGGAAAATGCTATCTGCCTCCAGAGAAAAAACTGATGAAGTCTGAACATAGACCAAATCATACTATTTTCCTTCCCTTCCCTTCCCTTCTCTTCCCTTCCCTTCCCTTCCCTTCCCTTTCCCTTTCCCTTTCCTTTTCCTCTTTCTTTTTCCCCTCCCCTCTCCTCCCCTCCCCTCCCCCTCCTCCCCTCCCCTCCCCTCCCTTCCTCTCCCTTCTCCTCCCTTCCCCTCCCCTTCCTCTCCTCTCCTCTCCTCTCCTCTCCTTTCATTTCCTTCCTTCCACAAAAGTACAATTATGGAAATATGTTTTATATAATTGTATTTGTATAACCTATTAGATATTTTTGTCTTGGGGGCAAAGGGACAGGGAGAATTTGGAACTCTTTTAAAAAGAATGTTAAAAAAATATTTTTATATGTAATTGAGGGGAAATAAAGTATTGTTTTAAAAAGAAAAACATAGATTAGAGCAAATATGGTCCAAGAGCATGACACAGGTCCTAGAGCAGCATACACATAGAGAACTTTGAGATAGGGCACACATAAGACAGGAAACATAGACTGCCGTGATGAACATGTAGAAGTACACATGTGTTGGAATTATGTGCAGCTAGTGCATGCAAATGAGGAACAGCTCATGCTTCCCTCCTACTATTCTTCAGGCAGGTTACTCCCTTCCGATGACCTTCTCAAGCTGCTCCTTACCTATACATAAGCTGGAATTGGCATTTGCATATGTCATGTTGCCTCCACCGGACATTACTTTGTTGTCTAATGAGTGTGTATCTCCACTGGTTTTGTGGCTGCTGAATTCCTTTCTATTGTCAGTTCTGGGGTTTTGCCTATTCAGGCTCCTCTTTGTAGAGTCATTGCCAGTGGTATAACCTACCATACTTATCTAAAGTCCAAAAGCCAGGAAAGGTTTTCTCAAGCTAAGAATTTGTTCATTTTTTGTTTTTTTAAGCAGAATTATGTGTATCTGGAGCTGAAAGCAGTCCTTTGTTTCCAAACAAGTATCTGACTTAAAGTTAGAATTCCCAAGGTACTCACAGGCTTAAATCCTTTTCTTTCTATTTCCAGTATACCATTAATGTTCCCACAACAACCCTATGAAATATTTTCTTTTATTATATTCATTTTATATAAAAGTGAGATAGGCAAATTAAGGGAATTCTGTGATTGTCAGAAAAAATAATTTATAAATTTATTATTGTCCTGTTTCAAATATCTTGAGTATGTATCCAATAGAAGCCTCAAACTTTTATTGTTTCTTACCTTGATCTTTCTTAATTATGTTTGACTCAGATAATTTTCCTTTTTTTTTTTTGGCAAATGTTCTTTGTGAGCATTGTAGCAGGAGATGTCCAATTGTCCCTTAAAATGATGGACATCCATCATTCCTTTGGACATCCAATGCAACTAATTCAGCCTATACCTTTATTTTCATGAAGTATTACAGGGACTGTGAAATTTGAATCCAAATGTAATAGCTCCAATGTCTTTGACTGAGAAAATGGCTTCATTCTTGGCAGATGTATCCCCCCCTTTTTTTCCAATGCTGTTATCCTTCTAGTTTCATCCTTAAATAATTTTATAGTGATCTGGCTTAATTAGCTCTCTAGCTAAGTTTTGTTACTGTTTTTAAGCAGATACTGTATGAACCCTTCCATCATGGTCCTTCATAAGAAAAGAATTTGGTTTTTTTTTAAACCAGTGTGCCCTTGGATGCCACATCTTTCCTCTTGAGAATGATACTATTTGTTAGTTTTTTTAGACTTCTTTAGTCTCTTCATTATTGTTATTAATTTATATTGGTTAAATTTACTTATGAAGTGGTTATGATGTGTCTCTGTCAGTTCTATGTTTCTATCCTTTCCCTTTTCTGACTTCAAAAGGTTTTAAAAAAATAATTCTGGTTGGAGTTGTTTTAATTGTGTTCGATATCATTGTCTCAGTTTTACTTTTTCTTCTGGTATTGATTTTGATCTTTGCTCTAATAAGTTGAAGTTCTGACTTTTCTCAGAGAGATGATTCAGAAATGACTCCCACATTTCCTGTTTGTTAGAATATAATCAATTCTAGTTTTTTTCATGATATTCAGTATTTGTCATTTTTGTACCTCCTAGTATTCTTCTTTATGGAAATATTCATATTATATAAATTTGAGTCTTCTGTGCAGTCTATAAGCCTTTGCTCACTTTTCTTTTTTAATGTCAAATCATACTTTCCAACTTGTTTTTCATTATACTGTCCTATCTTCATCTCTGTATTAATTTGGAAGGATTTCTTGAGCTCTTCAGTATTTCTTTACTTTCTCAACTCTGCAACAGATGTTAGAGCATAAGCTACAATTACTTTCATATCTGTCTGTTTTTTGGAGATGTTCATTATATATATGGCCAAGGGTCCCATAAAATGATGTTTCTTGGTTCTTCTGGACACACAATAAAACTAACTCTGCCAACTTCTTTATTTGCCTCTGAGTCATCATTTAATTTAATTTAATTTATTTTTGTCTTTTGGTTTCATATATAGAGAAGGGATTCTCAGCCTTTTCTGGGTAATGGAAGCCATCAACAGCATGGCGAAGCCTATGAACCCCTTCTCAGAATAATGATTTAACCTCTCAACCCCAGTTTCCTCATTGATAAAACAGGGATAAAAACAGCACCTACCTCACAAAGACAGGTGTGAGATAACAGTTTACTAGGTAAATGAGGATATTCTTTGTCTCATTTCTTACCTAAATTCGATTACTGAATGGACCTGCCTCAGTCAAACTGAGACCTGGGAAATATTTTAATTTACAATATATTTAGGGAGACAACAGATACTAAACTAAAACAACAACAACAAAACCCATTAAAAAAACCCATAAAAATTGAATTGTAACAGTTTTCAATGCATAAAATCCTAGGATTATAAAGGATATACGTGTGTTCTCTCTCTCTCTCTCTCTCTGTCTCTCTCTCTCTCTCTCCTTCCCTCTCTCTCTTTCTCTCTCTTTATATATATATATATATATATATCCACCAGAAGCCTCAAAAATTTTGTTGTTTCTTACATTGATCTTTCCTAATTATACTTGATCCATATATATGTGTGTGTGTGTGTGTGTGTGTGTGTGTGTGTGTGTGTGTGTGTGAGACTATATAGAGAAACATATACATATATACACATGCAAAAGCAAATTAGAAAAAAATCAGTCTGGATGGGGAAGACCCTCAGGGTTTCTGGCCAAAACAGAGACAATTACTATTTATACTCACTGTGAGCTATCAGGGGCCTAAAAATAACCAAGTAAAGATTGGACTGGGACTTATTGTTGGCCAATCAGTAAGAGCCAGAGTGATTAGTGTTTAAGGCATGGTCCTTGCACTGCATCCAGGTCCATGTCCAGTTGTCTTGATCTATAACTGGTCATTGGGCACAGATGGCTCTGGAGGAGAAAGTGAAGCTGGTGACTGCAGATCCTTGCCTTACTTAAATCCAATTTCATTTGCAAGTGGCATCACCTCCCTGTTTCCGTGGCCATCTTCCTGAACAAAGGACAAACAACAACAACAAATACATTGCAAACTCTTTGAGAATAATGACTATCTCTTTATTGTATTATCTTGTACCCCTCATCAAATCCACTCCAGTGCATTGTATATAACACATGCTACTATTTATGGGAAGGATGAATGAATATTAATTTGGTTTTTTTAACTGTTATTGCTCCACACATGGGTATGGGACCACCTAAAACTCAATGTAACATCCTCTGCTGAAAATACATATTACAGTGGATAAGGCACTAAGCTTGAAGGCAGAAAGACTTGAATTCAAATCCTACCTCAGACACTTATTAACTGTGTGACCCTGGATGAGTCACTTAACCTCTGCCCCAATTTCCTCATCTGAAAATGGGAATCATTAAAAAAAACACCTATCTCACATGGTTTTGAGCATCAAATGAGATAACATGTGTAAAGCATTTTGGAAACCTTAAAGTATTGCATAAATATTAGGGTTTATTATTATTATATATAGTAACCTAAAAGAATAGAACTTTATACATGGAAAATGCATAAAAGACCCCTGAAAATGAAGTGAATTTAATTTAACCAGAAGAGTCAGTGATATAATGAAGAATGTGACTGTGACTGTTATGGCCATGAATGAATCAATAACAATAAAACTTGCACTTTTGAGGTGCTTTCCAGTTTACAAAGTGCTGAATTCATAGTTCTGTGAAGTAGATAAGGCAAGTGCTATTATCTTCAGCGTTCAAAAAGGGAGACTGAGACTTGGAGAGAATACATTGCTTGTCCCAGGTTTCATGAATAATAGATGAAAAAGGCAATTTCAGGTTTCCTAATGATTGTTATTGTTGTTCAGTCATTTCAGTCATGTCCATCTCTTTGTGACCCCATTAGGTGTTTTCTTTGCAAAGATACTGGAGTGGTTTGTCGTTTGCTTTTTTCAGAGATCAGTAAGCAGAGGCAAACAGGGTGAAATGACTTGCTCAGGGTCACATAGCTAGTGTCTGAGGCTAGAGTTGAATTCAGGAAGATGAGTTTTCCTGATTCTAAGCCCGGTGCTCTATCTACTGCATCACCCAGCTGCCTCTCCTGATGAAAATGAGGCCCTCTTTGCACCATTTCACCCTTTCTTTTGTATGGGGTATGGCAGCATAATATAATGAACAGAATGCTGGATTTGGAATAAAAATGTTTTCATATCCGTTCCAAACAACTTACTATACAATATGACCTTGGCCAAATCACTTTGAACTGCACCTCTGCATTTTCACCTGTAAGATAAAAGGATTGGAATAAGTTATGTGTAAGGAACACTTCAGCTTTAAAATTCAATTTAAAACCCTAATGTATTCCAAGGTGACTAAGGTAAAAATATACAGAAGAAAGGATGGAATCATAGAATCATAGAAGTGGCACTAGAAGGGAACTTGGGAGCCTTCTAGTCCAAGCCCTCTTTTTTAATTTAAACATTAAAAAAATCATTTTTTTACAAAAAAATTAATCTTTTGCTCTTACATTCCCCTTTTCCCAATTTAGCAAAAGAAAAGGAAAACCCTTACAACAAATAGGTACAGGCAAAGGAAACAAATCCCCACTTTGGCCTAGTCCAAAAATGTGTTTCTCCTCCATTTGAAGTCAGTCACCTCTCCTGCAGGAATGTGTTTCAATCTTCGCTTCTATAGACTTGTGAGATACACAGCTAATAAGTGTTTGAGGGAGGATTAAAACTCAGGTCTTCTGGACTCCAAGTCTAGCACTTATCAACTCCATTACCTAACTGGTGCCCTCCTCTTCCAAATAACTTTGTATGTATTTTCTCTATACTTATTCGTCTGAAAGGCAGGGAGGTATAGTGGGGCAGTGAGGTGGCCAGGAAGAGCAAAGTTCAAGCATTACCTTTGACACCTGCTAGCAGACACGTGTCTGCCATTCACAAGTTACTTAGACACTCACCATTCCAGCAACTCTACATCTACAAATTAAAGATAAGGTGCATATGTACCTTGGTGGTATGAATTTTCTTATCTAGAAGTTCCCAATTATCAATGAAATCATACGTTTAATTAAAATCTATTAGCTATGTTCATTATGTTTTCTCCAAATAGAATGTCAGTTTCTTGAGATCAGGGACTTTTTTTGGTTATTTGTTCTCAGTATTTGACTCACTACATGACACAGTCCAACCTTTGTGACTCCTTTGGGGGTTTTCTTGGCAAGGAAGCTGGAGTGGTTTCCCGTTTCTTTCTTCAGCTCATTTGACAGATCAGAATACTAAGGCAAAAAGGGTTAAGTGACTTGTCCAGGATCACACATCTAGATTATTTAATACTTACTGAATAAGTGTATGAATGAACGAAAGAATGAATGAGTAGAAAAAAAAGGCCCCTCTGAAATGGCTCTCTGCAACCTGATTCAGTCCTGAAAGGACACCAAGCATAAATACAAGCCTGGACCAATAAGTTTAGTTCCTTCCAGCTACAAGCAAGGGGATAATTCTAGATAATTCTTGAGAGCTCAGAGTGTGACCCTCTCATTTAATATACTCACTGGTCTGAAAGATCTTTCCCAAACCACCTTCTCTTTTGCTTATGGATTGTCCATTGTTCTCTAGTGTGTGATTAGAAGATTAGTTATCATTACTGTTTTATCCCAGTAAAAAGCTGGGAAAATGAACTCCCAGCAGGCCTTTCCCAAGCAAGAGTAATTCATTACTCACCTTGATTTCCACTTAAAATGTACTTTAACTACACTTCCAACTACAAACTCTAAATCACCCTGTGTTCACAAAGTCCATCATTTTTTATTTTATGGCATGGCGTTGGCGTGACATAATCCCTTCCAGAGCATCTCGGAGTGCTTTTACAGATCTATAAATTACTTACCTGTGCAATGGAGGGAATGTTTGCAAGGCCATCACAGACATTTTGTAGTCAGTCTGGCCTCTAAAATAGTGAGCAAGGCTTTTGTAGATGGCAGCCAGTGCAGGATGGGCTAGAGGAAAGGAATGTGGATAGGGTAGATAGGAGACTAACCCCAGAAGAACGGGGTAAAAATGTACCAAAAAGGTCATCTTTATCAGGATCTAGTTTTAAAATTCTAGTCCTTTTGCCCCTCTCACTTAGGAATTTGGGGTTCTTCATAACATAGCTATGAATAATGTATATAGAAGTACATTTTCAAATCAAATGGTAAATCATTAATCAAATGTCATGGTGACCTCTAAGGTTTAATCTCCATTTTAATATGACAGGTTTATAAATTAGAATGGTACCTTTTAAGAGCCACAGAAAGGCCTGGATACCCATGTCCCTTACCCTCACCTAGGCTAATCTTGTTATGGGTTTTCTTTTCTTTTTACCTTTCCTGCTGCCTAACACACACACACACACACACACACACACACACACACTTTGCATTGCTTCTCTTTCATTCTAATAATATGATTTTAAATTGGCAAAGAGAGAAAGGAAAACTGTGTTAACAAGGGAGAAACTGTGTGTCGTGTCCTTTTCAGAATAAGGTCCTATATAAGATAAATAGCCTATATTAATAGGCAGGGGTTATTCTTAGAAAACATCAAACCATCAGCAAACTCTTAAAATATATGGTTTATGAAGTAAAAAATAAATCTGTACCACCATTCAAGAAAGTAGCCCATGGCCCATCAGTATAACCGGCCACCCATCACTAATCTTTTCAATGGGGTCAGTTTCACTGAACTTAAATTTTAGAATAATTTCCTATGGTCACTTACTAGAAAGAGTGGAAAGGATTCTTTGAAGTAGCCTTAACAAAGGGAAGATCCCTAAAAAGGTATTAAATCCAATTATTGGGAGATGGTTGTACTATAGTAGAAAATACACTGATTTGGATACAGATGACCTAGGTTCAAATCCTGATTCAACCAATTACTACCGGTGATTGTACTTGCTATCTTTAGCATACTCTTAAGTTTTCTGACCTCCAGTTTTCTCATCTATAAAATAAGCAGTTTGGACTGGATGAGCTTCATATTTCCTTCAAACTTTAAATCTATGGTTTTGTGAAATAAAATTATCCCTATTATTAGGAAGTAACTGTGGTATGGTAGAAAAAGCACTGAATCTTGATCCAATGGATGCCAATTTTAATCTTCCCTCTTGCACTTATTGGTTCTGTGATTTGGGGTAAATTAACTAAATTTTTTGAGTTTTCCTTTTCTCATTCATAAAATGAGGATAAAAATACTAGTAGCACTTGCTTCACAGTTCTATGTTAGGAGCAAATGAGATATTATTTGGAAGAATGTTTGAAAATGTTAACATACTTTACTAATATAATGCATAATGGAGTATTCATTCCTTCCTAATGTAAGGAATTAATATTAGAAATCCACTTATTATTATTATTACAAATGGAGAAACTATGTAGTGATATGTAGGAATAGAGGTTTTGCTTGTCCCATAGACAATCAATGTCAACACTAATTAATGGAGACAAAATTAAACAAAAATGTAATCAACAAACATTTTTTAAATACCTCTTTGTTCAAGGCAACATGCTTTAACCCATAACAAGAAATGAAAACAAAAACAAATGCCTTTAGCTCAAGGAACTTATATTCTACTAGACCTGTGACTTTGGGATCCCATTTAAGGTATGCAGGAAGTGACATTTTTACATGACATATGAAGGCTCCCTTTTCTGAGATCTGGAGTATGTTCATTCCTATTCAAATGACCTGATTTGGAATTTAGAGTAAAAGTAGAAACCAATCATGATGTATGACTTCTTTTTTGGTTTAAGGTTATTTATCATGTTTCTTCCTAACAATTCTCTCAAACAAGTAAAGTCTAAAGTTTATTCTGGAAATTATCATGCAAGCAAACCATAAAATAAATCGCTAATATATTAATTCTCCTTTCACTTATTTTGTTTTTACAGTATCTCCAAAAATCATAGAGATTTCCTCAGATATTTCCATCAATGAAGGCAGCAATATAAGCCTTACCTGCATAGCAACAGGTAGACCAGAACCTACAGTTACTTGGAGACACATCTCTCCCACTGGTAAGAAAATCAGAGATCGCCTATTGATTGGGGGCAGAGAAGAAAAGAGAGTTTGGGGGGAGTTGTGTGAAGTAGTGACAATGAACAGTAATAGGTTGCCTTATACAGAAGGTTCAGAAATGGCAGTCTGGTAAATGTGGCCCGAGACAATGAAAATTTGGCAGGGTTGTCAAAGATTTGTTGAAATCCTGAAAATAAGTTTAAAATTATCTACAGTGCTATGTTGTTGGAGACCTCAGAAATCATAATTTAAATAATTTCTCTAGTACCTTGGTGAATTTATTTCAAAAGTATGCCAATGGGATATCTCAGATACGGTTTTATTATATACCAAGATTTATTGGAAATGTGATAATGTTCCCTGGTAATGGTGATGTGGTAGACATGTGTAGTTGGCTCTACTATTGGGTAAGAAATGCAAATTTATGTACAATGATTAACGGTGGAGTCAAAAGGGCCCATATTTCTAAAAAAGAAAAGAAAAAGAAAATTATCTAGGAATGACTAGATTATTGTGGTCTAAGATTTTTGTGGGCAAAGTCTGATGGATTTGATGAAATAAGGTAGTATGCTTCTCCTCCTTATTCTACAAAAAAATTTTAGAGAAATCTTGACTAAACTTGACCAAATGTTTAGGTCAGCACAGTCTAAGTGATATTTTGGACTCTATGGCTAACAGATAAAACAAGCCCAAAACAAAAATTTTAGGGCCTCAGGGATCAAGTTTGATGTGCCAGAGGATGTGGAAATGTTTTGGCGAGAGCAACCTTAAATGATTTCATTACTTATTCTTCATTAATATAAAGTAAGGTACAGCACATGTAAATGATTTCTGTGAATGATGCAAGTTTTAGGCTTCTGGGGAATAAATCAGTCAAGGTGGTTTGCTTGGATATCTTATGCCCTAGTTTGGATGGAAAGAGCTATACCTGGTGTAATCCTGCCCACAAGTTCCCAAGAATGAGTGAAATTTCTCTGTGAAGTCAGGGAACTGGTGATCCCTTCTGTGTGGAGTTTGGGGGATGAGAGATTATGAGATCTTGCAGACAAGTGAAGTTTGGTGGCACTAAGAAACAGGAAAGACTGTTTAAGGCAGGTTAAATGTCCACCGCAGACAAAAGGAACATGCCAACAAGAACCTCACCCAAAATAAAGCAGCAATAGAGAACTTATTCCATATGGTCTGCGAATGCAAGCTGCTGAGAGCTTCTTCTGTCTTCCTTTTTTCACTCCCTCTCCTTCTGCTGAGATGGAGATTTCCCCCTGGCCTAGAGGTTTCCATTCCCTTGAGTTCATTCTCCATTGTTTTGCTGAGTATGACTGCAAATGCTAAGTGTACTAAGGAACGTATCTCTGAAAAAGGTGTTATATTTTATAAAATACATAAAATAAGACCCTCATCCTAGTTTAGTGGCAAAGTGAATCACCTGGGGGCATATTCTGTGGGCCATTTATCCTGTAGGTTTCATAGCAAAACTCTGTAGGGAAGAATTGTGATGGAATCTGGGGCTTTCTTTCTGTCTATCCTTCAGACTGTCTCAGTGTGTCTTTCATTTCTATTGGTTATAATTACTAGGCGTGGCTCACTGGTAGAGAAAGATACTAAGCTTTTCCCCTCAGCTTCCTCAAGTTTTGAGAGACAGACTGACTGAGAGACAAAAACGGAGAGAGAGAGATAGAGACAGAGAGACAGAGACAGAGAGACAGAGACAGAAGAAAGAGGAAGAATAACTAGAGGAGAAAGTCCCATCCTAATTGACACAGGTGGTAAAAACAGGACAGTCAGTAAAAAACAACTATGGGCTACATAGGAAAAAGAGAAAGTAATCCCTTCTGCCTACAGGCATGGTTATTTTCAGCCTCCTAAATGTCAGGACACTTTTCAGACCTTGGACAATATTCTCTGTTGCTTCAAGGGGACAGAAACAGAGAAAGATATGTGTGAAAAGCATTGAAATTTTTAATGCATTTATTGATTCATTTTTTTGTGTGTATGTCATTTTGGGGTGGGATGGGAAAAAAAATCCCAATTTGCCTCCCACATTGAACCTTTGCAACAGAGGAAAACAAGCATCTGACCCTATCTGACAAGCCTCTGCACTCTTCCCCTCCCTCAGCCTTTCTGCTGTGAAGATGTATTTTATTATCTATTCTTTGTAAACTTAATTTATTATTCAATTGCTCAAAATTCCTCTTCCCATTAATGATCTTGTCATTTACATGGTTATAGTCACTGTTTATATTGTTATGTTGGTTGTAGGTTATTTCATTCTTCATCTGTTCATACAAATCCTTTCATGTTTCTCTAAATAAGTTATATTTGTAAGTATTTACTGCACAGTAATATTGTGCTACATTCATGTGTTGAATTTTAGTGATTTATCTATCAATGGGAGCCCATTTTATTCTCATTTTTTTGTCATGAAAATATTGCTATTATGAATATTTTGGTATATATCAGACCTTTGTTTTTTGTCTTTGACATTCCTAGGGTATTTATCCTAGTAATAGTGTCTCTAGGTCAAAGAGGATGGACAGGTTAATCACTTTATTTGCATGTTTCCAGTTGGATATAGAGAATGGTTGCACCAATTCACAAACCCATCAACAATTGTTTTTTTATGAAGCATTTTTTATCTTAAAATCCAATGTTTCATCCCCTTATTTTTGAGTCATCTTTGCCAATTTATTAGGTATGACATAAAATAATAGAATTGTTTTAGCTTGTATTTTCTTCACTATTTGTGTTTTGGACTATATTTTGATATAGTCATTTAAAAATTTTCAATTCTTTTGAAAACTATTTCTCCTTATCCTTTGACAACTTATCTAATAAGGAATGGCTCCTACTGATGTAATTATTTGTGTCATTTTCCTATGTATCTTATATATCAGACATTTATTGGCAATTAATGACAATCTTTGTCCCACTCTAGGAGTAGTTTCTCCTTTCACTGTTTCTTCATTGATTTCATTCATGCAAAGGAATCTTTATTTCACATAATAGAATTTGTTTACTTTGTCTTATAGGATGACTCCTATTTTTGTTTGGTTAAGCATTTTCTCCTTAATCATAGCTGTCAAAGTTAACTTCTCATATTCTCTTCTATTTAAAAAAATACATATGAACTTTTATTTAGAGATTCCATATACATTTTAAATTTATTGTGGCACATGGTATATGAGCTTGACCCAAGCCTAATTTCCACTATATTCTTTACCATTTTTCCTCAGTATTTCTTAATAAAAAGAGAGGCCTTCTATAATGTATATTCTTGAGTTGAACACATACTGGGCTACCAATTTTGATGACTTTAATTCCTTACATTTCTAGTGCATTTCCCTGATCTGCTTTTCATCTTTTTAATCACTACCCAATTTTTTATGATGATCATTTCATAGCACAGTGCCAATAATGCTAAGTCACAGTACTCTTGAGGCTTAGAAACCATTGTTGCCATTCCCATATCTTTAACCCTGATGCTACCACCACTAAGCAAAGGAATAAAAGAGGATACTCACACAGTTGTCATCTTGGTTTGAAGTGCATGTGGAATTAAACAAGCAAACAAAGGCAAACCACCAAGTCATGTGGTTTATGGTAGCAAAGCGTGCTACTTAAATCTACTACAGGTATATATAAGATGGAGGGGGAAGTCCAAATTGATTTATAAAGTCTAGGGGGGAAGATCCACTCAGCTCTGCCTTGAACACCTAAGGGTATCAAATCAACCTGTCAGAATATTTATCACTCTCAGGTTGCATTTATGGTATGAATTCTCAGCCTTGTGTATGCTTTCACCTTTCCAATTCTCCTTTGTCTCCCTTTTCTTTGATCGTCCTCCGGGCAGGGCTTTCTTTGTCTGTTAGTGTAGTTCTTTTTTCTCTTTAACACATCTTTTCTTTTTGTCTTACTGTCCTGATTTCCCTCTTTGTTCTAAATTTTTGCTTGCAGTCTCCCAAGCGGTTCAATTTGCTTTTTCCCCTATTTTCACTTCCCTCACACCTTATTCTCTCTCTCTCTCTCTCTCTCTCTCTCTCTCTCTCTCTCTCTCTCTCTCTCTCTCTCTCTCTCTCTCTCTCTCTCTCTCTCTCTCTCTCTCTCTCTCTTTCTTCCTACCTCCCCTTAAATTTTCATGTTGCTGTGTTTTAGAGCCTTCTTTTCTCTCTTACTACCATCCAGCAGATTTATTTCCCCAGGGGACCTTTACCTGAGCTTAGACCAGATGTTTCCATTTTACTGAGGTCTTAACTACTATGGAAACAGACGATGTATCAAGGGGAGAGGAGGAGGATAATCAGAATCTACCTGTGGATCTGAGTAATTTGGATGAACAGCTTTTTCCAGATCTCTGGTCCAGATTAGCTCTCCCAAATTCAAATTGATGGGCAATGACAGGCATCAGCTAATCACCTCAGAACTCGCCATGGTTTTTTATTTCTTGATCACTGATTATTTGGAGATAGGAAGCATGATTTTGAGTTGGTGCCAAACTTGAACTTGAAACTGAATACTCAGAGTAGAAAAGATGTTCATCTTTTATTAACTAGTTCAAAAACATGGGTTATTTCACATGTACAGACACAAGTTTGAGGTTTCTTACAGTAAAATACAGGCTGAATCTTCATAGCATACGAACGAATTGTAGTCATTTTGGCACATTTTGGCCTGGAGTCCAATCATATACGTGTGAAAACTTGTCCTGTTTGATGTGGTTCCATCAGGGTCTTCCTGAAACATATACCTATTTGTTCCCTAAATCTGCAACAATTTAAGAGATAAGGAACTTGGGTAGCCTAGATCATATGCTACTAACTCATCTTTCTACCTTACTCCTTTCTATAAAAAAAACAAAAACAGAAACAAAAACAAGAGGTAGCTGGTGGAACCATGATAAAACACTATGCCTAGAGTCAGGAAAACCTGTGTTCTAATCCAGCCTTAGATCCTAGCTGTATGACTCTGGGCAAGTCCCTGATTCTTTTTTTTTTTTTGCTTCAATTTCTTCAACTGAAAAGTGGGAATAATAATAGCATCTACTAAGATAACTTTTGTAAATAGCTCTTGGCATAGTGTCTGGCACATAGGAGACCGTATATAAATGCTTATTCCCTTCCCTCTTCTCAACATAACAAATACAGTAGTGGGATAGATCGCTGGTCCTTTAGCCCGCCAATCTGTCTCTGACAGAATCACCAAGCTAGGATTTGCTGTGACATGTTGTGGTTACCTTCCTAATGCCTACTTTAAACTGTGCATGTGAAAACACTTCATCACAAACTACAACGTGCAATATAAATGAAAAGAAGCATCATTGAGGTAGTCTGGAAAACCTTTCCGGTTTAGGGCTCTGGCTTTCATTTTTTATACCATCTCTCTTCTCTAGATATATTCCTTACTCTTGCCTGGCACTCTCTTGCTGTTTTGAAATCTTTTATTCCATGAAAGTTTTGAGCTAGGAATTTCTGAGCCTTAAGCGACCTCAAAAATTCATACTTCCCTGGCAATGGCATGAGCAGAGAAACCAATCAGATCTCATAGCCTTAGCTACTGTAGCCAAGATGATGCCTATCCCTCACTGCTATTATATGATGCCTATCCCTCACTGCTATTGCCAAGATGATAAGTTATTGATTTTGCCTAAAGATGGCAGGTCCATGATTATTTCACCTAATGCTCAGACTCTCTCCATTGGCTGACCCACAGATGAATCCTATTTTCTCCTGGGATCTAGACACATCTTTACCTCTCAGGTGACTGTAATGCAGATATATTTTTTACTCCCTTTCCCCACAATCGGTTCCTCATGTCCGTGGCTCAGTTTAAGCCATAAGTTTTCTTTCTTGAATTAAAATGTACCAAATAGAGGCTTATTGCTTTTAGTTTGACTAATTGTTTTGTTTTCTTTTTTTCCTATGAAAACCTGGAGATTTCCAAAACATCTGGCAAAACTATGACAATTATCATTGCTGGTTATTGTTATAACCTAAACATCCTATCCATGAGTCACTCAATTTGTATCTGTTTGCAATGGACTTAGCTGAACTCTTTATGAATTTATTATGTTCATCCAACTTGGTAACCTTTAGAGGGAGATGTGTTCCATACATTTCATATCTGTACTAGGCTTTATTTCATTTGGAATTAATTTACCACTTCTTCAATTTTATGGTACACACAAGAATGATCTTAAAGACTCATCTTTACTTGTCTATACAGTTAATCTTAAATGGTAAGTACCTTTTGGAAAAGGATAAGAGCTCTAGAATGGCATGATCATAAAAGTCCAAAGCAAAGCTTAGCTGATTCTCTCTCTGTATACTTACATACATACATTACATACATACATATATACCCACACATATAAATATTCACATATGTATACATATATACATATATGGTACATGCAAATATATGTCTACATGCATACATACAAACATCTCCAGTCATCCTGATCTATATCTTGGCACTGACCCCAGATGGCTCCAGAGAGAAAATGAGGCTAGAGACTTTACACAGCCCTCCTTTACTTAAATCCAATTCACTTTCATATCATGGCATCACTTCCCTGACGTCATAGTCCTCCTTGAGAATGAAGGACAAACAATATATAAACAAACACATACATAAATAAATATATATGTATTTCCCTAAAACCTGTAATTATATTAAGCATATATTCATATATAAGCAGAGATGTTAAATTCTACCCTCTTGAGTAGAGTTTTCCTATTGAGGTCAGATTTAAAGGAAGGATAGGTAGGATCCCACAGGTTAAAATTGTACACATTTTAGAATCCTTCCATATTCAGGAAAGAAGGGAAACACTTAAGAATAAAATTCTCAGGATATAGCAGAAAACAATTAGATTGAGAAAGGAAAACTGGGGTTATCTTAATGGACCAATATGGATGCACAGAGGATTTTAACCAACTTAGATTTTAAAGAAAAATGCACAGAAGATGGAAGCAATGTTGGGTAATAAAGATGAATTTTATATCAGAGTGTGACATGACCCTTTAAAATAGTATCTGGAATGCATGAGCCAAGGCTAGTTAAGGGAGCTAAAAGTAACCAAACATTTTTTTTCCTTTGGGAGAAAAGAGAGGATCAATGGCAGGAATGGAACTTTTGATTATGCAATCCTAGGCAAAATGCAAAGATGAAGCAAAGGATATATGGAACAGTAATAACTGAGAAGAGAAAGAAAGCAGAACTTCTTGATTCTTTTTCTTTGCTAATGGGAATGACCATTGCCCTGGAAATGACAAAACAAAACTGGTCCTAGGGGAACTGATGTCCAAGATTAGTAAAGAAATAATAAGAAAGCCTCGAGCCACTCTTGATTAATCCAGGTCCTATGACCCAGATGAACTGCATCTTTAGGTACTGAAAGCTAGCAGAAGTGATTGCTCAGTTTGATAATATTATATTGAAAATATGGCAGAAAATAGAACCACACGATTGTAGAAGGTCAAATATTGTCCTGATTTTCAAAAAGAAAAAAAAATGATAGAATCTGCAAACTATAAGCAAGGGTACTTAACTTGAATTCCTGAGAAAATGCTAGAATAGGCATTCATTAAAGAGATGGTTGATGAACATCTCAGAAGGGAGATGGTTGTTTCAAAGAGCCAGCATGGTTTCATTCAGAATAGGTCATGCTAGGCTAACCTATGTTACCTGTTTTTTTTTATAAGGATGCTATATTTTTAGATGAGGTGTAAATGAAGTAGCTGTATATTTTATGTAATTTTGGCATGGCATTTAATGAAGTATAGGTGACATGGTAGAGAGAGTGCTGGGCCTGGAGTTAGGAAGACCTGAGTTCAAATTTGGCCTCAGATATTTGCTGGGTGTTTGACTCTGGGCAAGTCACTTAACCTCCATCTGCCTCTGTTTCCTCAACTATAAAATGTAGGTAATAATAGTACTTACCTCACATGATCATTAAATTGATCAAATAAGATGTTTATAAAGTTCCTGACAAATAGCAGGTGCTTAATTTTTGTTCCTTTCCCTTCATACTCTTTCTTTGGGAAAATATTGAATAGACAATAAGACAACTAGATGGAGTCAAAACTGGTTGAAAATCTAGATTCAAAAAGTAATGGTTCTATATCCATTTGACAAGAATTCTCTGGAGAAATACCCCCAGGGATCTGTGCTGTTTAACATCTTTATCTACCCTATTGCTTTTTAACATTTTCATCATTGAATGGAATAGAGACATTGATGACATTCCCATAAAATTTTCAGATGACCCAAAACTCAAGGGGTATATAGCTAACACTTTGAATGTCAAAATTAGGATCCCAAAAGATCATGACAATATAAAGTAGAAGGCTGAACTTTAGATGAAATCCAATAGAGAAAAACATGAACTATCATAATTTAGGGTAAAAAAATTAAACTTCCCAAATATAGGATGGGGGAAAGAAAAGTTAAATAATTTCATACTTTGTGTGGGGGCACGGGGAATAAAAAAATCAGGAATTTTAATTGACTACAAATTTAATCCACCTCTCAAAATTTAAGATTCCATGAGTTAATCAGCCCATAGATTCCTGGATCCATCACCTAGAATCCAAAATTATATACTAAGTATCTCACTTAATTTGGGTATATATAGCCCTCCACAAAATACTTAGATCTCACACTAGCCTAATAAGAGACAATGAAGGCCCTAGACCTAAATGGGCCAAATTAGGACTCTGTGAGATTTTCACAGAGACTATCTCTGGACAACTCTAACATCATCTTTGTAATGATAATACCATTTCCTAAAATGAATTGAGTTATCTAGCCCCATTCCCTTCAGGCTAGGGGGTGGAGGTAGGAGAGGTGGGAAGGAAAGATAAAACTTCTCAAATTTGGAAACTCATTTAATTTATACTGGGAAGAATTCTCCAAAATTTTTCTTCTCCTGTGATTAGCTGACAGTAATGACCTTCCTCTTTGACCTCATTTAGCACTTTAGTTTTTACTTCCCTAATTTATATTATGCTATGCATTATCTATGGGACAGCTAGGTGATACAATGGATGGAGTGTTGAGCCTGGAATCAGGAAGACTCATCTTCCTGAGTTCAAATCTGGCCTCAGACACTTACTAGCTGTGTGATCCTGGGCAAGTCACTTAACCCTGTTTGCCTCAGTTTCCTCATCTGCAAAATGATCCAGAGAAGGAGATAGCAAATCATTCCAGTACCTTCACCAAGAAAACTACCTAAAAATGGGGTCACAAAGAATCAGATATGACTAAAAATCATTGAACAACAACAACATATATTATCTATATATTTGTCATATCCCCATACCATACTAGACTGAATTTCTTGAGTGTGCAGACTAAGCCTTATCTAAAAGTCTGAGTGTGTTTCTTACTAGCTGTGTACTCTGCCTACAGTTTACTGAACTAAATTCCATTCTTAAGTAAGCCCTAGTAAGTGTCCCACTGATGCTTCTATTGGAGAGTCTCCATGATTTCCCCTGCTCTCAATGAAATCTGTCAACCCTTCCAGGAAGTCCCATAATGGGAGAGTTGTAGCAGGCTCCTTATAATCCTTGAAGGAGAGAATCTTTTTGAAGTTCTTCTTTTTGCAGAAATATCTTTAAAGTAGCAGTTCTCAACCTGTGGGTTCAACCCCTTTGGGGCTGAACAACCCTTTCACAGGGGTGACAGGGGTCACCTAAGACCATTGGAAAAACATGTTTCCAATGGCCTTAGGAACCTCCTCTATCAGTCTCCAGGCGGGTCTGCCCACATGCAGACATGGCCACATATTACTATTAAAGGGTCACGGCATTAGAAAGGTTGAGAACCACTGCTTTAAAGTCTGAACTTCTTTGAACTCCATCTAATCTCTCCTGCTACCTCATTTCAATCAGCTTTACTTCAGTGTCTCTCTTCACTTCATATTTCAGAGTTCTCCATTTCCCTCAGCTTTACAGCACTCTACCATAAGGCCACACCCTTCATAGTTTCACCAGTTTAAATGCATTGCCTTAATTATATAACCCTAAAAACTCAAGAGCTTTGACAATTCCCTTTGTACCTAAAAGAAAGAGTAAAGGCATTGATATCATATTCACCTTGAATTGGACTGCTCTAGGGAGTGGTGTGAGCATAGAGAGAAGCCAGAGGAACTTGTAGTCTAAGCACCTTAACCCTCTCTTTTCTCAATAAGTAAAGTAAATGTGAGAAGATAATTAACTCATGGGAATTCTTAGCTACAACAGAAGCTCCCAGTCTGGACTTCCAAGGAAATCACCAAAAGTACAGTGATCCCTAGAGAAATGTTGGTGTGCCATGTGTAGGAAAGGACACAGAAAATGTGGACAAGACTCCAATTGGATGGCCCTATTCCCATGAAAGAGGTTTCATGGACCCAGGACAGCTGGTTTCTCCTCTGAGACTGAGGAGACATTGCCTACTTAGTTCCAGGTCCAAAATCCCTGGGTGAAGAATTCCACGTGGTCTGTAAAACTGAATTAGTTTTCCTTCTAAAACAGGGAGACGATTTTCTTTGCCTTTTCTTGTTCTCTTTTTGCTTTTGGGTTGAGATGGGCACTCTTGTCATTGTCACCTATTGAGTACTCAGCAAGCAGTGAGATCTTTGACAAACTTTTTAAAAATGTTGAATCAACAAAGCTTTGTATTTAGGGATAATTGTGATTTTCACTTATATTTGTGGAATTGGATGAGACTGTGTAACTTTGACTGTTTTGAGACTTGTTGCTGTATGGCACTGGAGAATAAAGTGAAATTATATTGTTTACACCTCCCCCAGAAACCCTAGAGGACTGATCTGAATCACAAACACTGACAATGTGTTCGTAATATATTCCTGCCTATTTGTAAAGAATAGAAAACATTTCAGATGGAAGGAGAGTATTATGGAGATCTGGAACCTACCCAGACCACTTAAGATGGTGTCATCAACATGGAAGACACCACAGAATTGTTTCTGGGAGACTTGCAGGCCTAAAACAACCATGGATACTGTGTATTGGCCTATGTGCCTGAAAGGAACCTTTATTTTTCCATAAGCTATATAGCAAAACTGTCAGCATCTTCAAAATGACTTGACTAACCATGAACCAGGTCTTAGCTACATTTGTCTGACTAAGGGAGTTGGAAATTTCAGTCAAATCCAGTAAGAACTTTTAATTAGTGAGAACTAATGCTATACAGGAACTGAGCTAAATTGCCAGCTTAATCATCTCTACCTGAACTGAGGCAGTTCAAGGGGATTGTGTCCCCAAAATATTGGGGAAATTATCCATATGTTTGTTTTTACTCTGTCTTTGACGTAAAAAATCACTTCGTAAAATTTTTTCAATTTTCAGTAGTTAAAATGGAATTGGGGTGCTAGTCATTGTCCCCCTAAAATGAGGAGGAACTCAGCCTATGAGGCTCAGACTGATGTCAGAGAAGAGGGGTATCCCAAGTCCTTAGTATCTGCTTGTGGGAGAATGGGATTTAAACAGAGCTGCCCCCAAGAGAGTGAGGCCAATCAATCATGTTAAACTGGAATGCTCTCTCTCCTACATCTAGCTTCTAGTTTCCCTGGCTTCCTTCAAGTTTTTTCTCAAATCAGCCCTCTGCAGGAGGGCTTAGCACCCCTCCCCTTCACTAGTACATTCCCTCTGACCTCATTACCTTCCATTTTCAGTGCAGATAGCTTTGATGCACCTAGATATTTCTGCGTTGCTTCTCCCATTAGAATGCAAGCGCCTTAAGAGCAGGAACTATTCCCAAAGCTTAACATAATGGCCAACACATGGTAAAAGTTTTATAAATTCTTATTGACTGACCAACATTTCTCCAAACCTTAAGCCCACCATCAATGAAACACAATTTTATTGTCCCTTATTTCATATCTGAGGGGGAAAAGTTTATATCTCTTGCTCAAGGTCATCATAAAAAGACTCTTTAGCAGAGGTAGAATTGAAAAATTTGTTTGTGTTATTTCAAATCACACTTTTGGTTACTGGATCATTCTCTCTCCAGAATGGATTGGCTTCTTTCATATCTTATCTCCCTGGTTTTAATGTCAGGATGGAAACATCAAACTCATTTGCTGAGTCATTCTTTCTATCTCAACTCCTCAGAATTAGGGAAATAGAGAAGTCAATGTGAAGAAGCCATTGGACTTCCCTTGTATCCCAGGGTATTAATAGGAATGAAGACCCTCAGAAAGGTCACCAAAAACTAATCCTCCCTGTCCACAGAAGAAGCCCCCAACATTGTCCCTCCTCTCAACCTTCACCCCTCTCCCCAATACTCCCTCAACTATTTGCCATTTGTCAGAAATGACAAGGACTCCCTCCCTAGCCAAACAGGACACTGAAGCACTAATTGGCACTGGAGCTATCACAGCTTGAGTTCAACCAGAGCTGGCAGGAACCATGACTCTGATGACAGCTTCGAGAAAAAATGTCAGGAGCTGAGCTCTGGCATGCGATCAGCTGACTACAACACCCTGGCACTAATGAGCAGGCTGTCAGCACTGGCATCCGTGGCCCCATGTGGCATGGAGATCATTAGGATGGAAGACAAGAAAAACTTTTCCAGCAAAGAGAAACTGGGGATGGGAGGAGAAAAAGACAAAATGGAAATAAAGGCATAGTCTTATCAATACATGGACACCACTCAGTAGGCATGGAGGGGGGTAGCAAAAAAAAAGGGAGGGAAGTAAGGATGGATGAAAGAAGGAAGGAAAGAAGATAAGAAGGAAGGAAGGAAGGAAGGAAGCAAGGAAGGAAGAGTTTATAACAATTCTAGGTATCATCTAGAAAAGTCTTAAGAAATGAGAATTTTCTGTTTTAGCTTTCCAATAATGGATGAAGATCTTTGAAGCTACAAAACAAGGGAAGAAACAATTACTAATTTAACTCTCAAATTATTAATAAACTACTAATACTGGGATTAGAAATTAGCATCTTCAAAGGAGCAAATGTATAAAGCAGCGGTTCTCAACCTATGGATTATGTTCAATTGGTAACAATGAAAATACATCCTGCATATCAGATATTTACATTATGATTCATAACAGTAGCAAAATTACAGTTATGAAGTAGCAAAGAAAATAATTTTATGGTTGGGTGTCACCACAACATGAGGAACTGTAGTAAAGGGTTGTGGCATTAGGAAGGTTGAAAAACACTGGTATAAGGGCAAGGGAAGACTTTGAATCTTGGGATCTGTGATTTCTTTCTCTCTCCTGAATCATCCTCCTATTTCAAAAATCTGTTGATCAGTCACATCTGCCTATCACATGCTTGGACTTGAGAATCTTTTGCATAATGATAATAAAACTTACATACCTCTAATACTACTCACAGCAGCATTGTGAAATGGTGCAAGCAGTATTTTTTCCATTTGTGAAATGAGAAAATTGAGGTTCAGAGAAGTAAATTACTTGCTCACACATGCAGGCTACACAGGCAAAACTGCTTATGGGAAGTTTAGAAATTTTCTCATTTTATCGAACTGCCAAAGCTCTCAAATAAATGGAAACTTTTTAAAGGCAGAAAATGTGTCATCTTTTATTTCACTAGCTTCAATAGATTGGGGATCTTCCCAATGTGGGTACTCCATCCAGTTGTGTAGCTCCCAATCTATCCCTACCTTCTCGTGGGTATAACTCTTGTCAATGTCTTCACATAAATGTTTTACAGAGAAGCCTTCGAATGTGCCTTATTCTATACCTTTTTTAAAAAAAAATTTCCCCCTTGACCTTTTGCCGTTGCATGGATACAAAAGAATCATGCACATGTACTTTTTGACAGTTCTCCCTTGCCTTCTTCATCCTATGTGACCCGTCCACATCGTTTTCTCTACATATGTCTCTCTACTTTATATCTGATGTCTCGTCCTCCACAACTTTTTTTTGTTAATATGTTGTTTTCATATTTACCAAGCACTGCTCCATTGTTCTTTGGAGATAGTGATATTTCATGACTTCCAAATGTATAACATCTATGGAAGAATATTGGTGTGAAAAAGTCGGGGTTCTGTTTCAATGAAAATCTTAGGGCCATTTAAAGCACTTTTGCATTTTCCCAGATACAATCCAGGCTATTTTCTTCCTCCTCCTCTTGAATAGTGGGTCTAGTTCTTCATCTATCCACAGCATGTGTCAAAGATATATGTATTGATCTTCCACATCTATGGGATAATAGTAAATTACATAAGCTGGTGCCACATAACATAGTATCAACTCTAGGCAGCCGCTACCCCCTTGTTTATTTTTTCACGTGCCGGGTTCATTTAGCAAGTTCTTTGGTCTGACAAGGCTTAATGCAATCAGCATGACAGTTACCAAGAGGACTGTGTAGAAGCCTTACCATCTAGAGCAGGGCTTCCAAAGCTAGAATCCATGGAAAGAAGCAATCATTTATTTAGCACCTACAGTGTTCTAGGCACTGCTCTGATCCCTTTTAAATAATCTCTTATTTGATTCTCAACAATAATTCTGTGAGATATGTGCTGTTTATTATGCCTATTTTGCAATTGGAAAAACTGAGGCAGATATTCATATAAGTGACGTGTCTAGGTTCACACAACTAGTAAGTATTTGAGGAGGGACTGCAACGTAGTCACAGTACTATCTACCAAGTTCTTTGGGCAGAATTCAGGAAGTACATGAATTTGTTTGGGAAAAAATATATCTTTATTTTCACTAACTTTTAAATGAAATTTAGCATCTCTTTCAACTATTGAAAAGCATTTTCTTCAGTAGAGTCCACAGACTTATCTAGATTGTTAAAGGCATTGTCCATGTGCGCGCACACACACAGAGTGAAGAACTTCTGATCCAGAAGGAAGCTTCCTTCCATTTGGACCCAGTAAGGATAAACTCCCTGTTTTATATATGACTTGATAAAAATAATTAGTGGGTCATTGAACAAAGCTATCTCTGTTATTGTATCTTTTAAGAAGCTTTATAAGATTTTGACATATACATGGGAGACAAATTGCTGGAAAAATGTTTAAGGTAGTCTTTTGTTCCTTTTAAAATGCTGTTTTTAAAAAAAATGGTCAATGAATAATAAGCACAGTGAGATTTTATAATCTCTCCACTTTGCAGTCAGTTGTGTGACTTGAAAGATGTGGTGTGCTGAAGAATGTCACTAGTGACATTCTGCCTATTTTCCTTGCAAACCTTTATAAAGAACGCCCTTGATATACGTGCAGATTAATCTCATAAAGAGTTTGTAGGCATGGCAAAGTAGAGATAGGGGTCAGCAGTTGTTAATATTTTCTCAGTTGCCTTTTTTAAAGTTTCTTTTTAAAAGTAAGAATAAGGTCCATGAGGCAGCTAGATGACTCAGTGATGACTGGGCCCGGTGTCAGAAAGACCTGAGTTCAAATTTGACCTCAGACAAGTCACTTTATCTCTGTTTGCCTTAATCCACTTGAGAAAGAAATGGCAAACCACTCCAATATCTTTGCCAAGAAAACCCCGTATGGGTTTATGAAGAGTCAGATATGACTGAATGACTGAACAACAGGAGTACAGTCCATGATCTTTTGTGAACATTTTGTGAACATTTGTTTTTGACCTCTTTCTATTTCTTTGACATGTGATCAGTCAACACACTCTAAAATATGTCTCTTCCAGAACGGACCTCCTCCTTGTAAGCCTTGTCTTGTCCAGTGGCTGTTCTCTCCTTTATTTCCTTCTAATGCCTTTTCTATTACCTCGTACATACCACTGGGTGCTTGCAACACAGTGGCTTATACATAGTAGGTGTTCAAAAAAAAAGATTTATTGAATTAAATGAAGCAGTAATTAGAGTTGGATAAGTCAGAATGCTTTGTGTGTGCTCTTTTCTTTCCTGATTTATTAAGAGAGGAAAATAGTCATTCAGCAGCTTCCTTAAAGGAACTTTGAGGCCAAATATCGAAGCACTGGGCTCTGCTATTTTCTGGGGAAAATATCTCAATTAATTGTGTTTTCCATGGAGCCTCTGACTTTTGTAAAGAGCTCCTTTCTCTTCAAATACATCCATCCATGCATATATACATACATGCAATGCATACATAGATATATGTACATACATATACTAATAAATAAATGAAGGAATAGATGAAAACCTTAAAAAAAAAGCTTCTTTATAAAAGCTAGAGTATGCCCCTGAGCCCCCTTCCCACTAAAGACTGGAGCTCAGGAATAGAGAATGAAAATTATTTTATTTGAAGATATTGAATCTTTCTAAAATAAAACCCTGGTTCCAATTCAGTCCTCAAAGTGGATAGGCTTTCAAAGGTTCTTAATAAGTTCTTTTTCTTCCTAGTTTCCTAATTAACAGAGGTGCTCCATTAAAATTCTTCATGCACTGCAAGGAGCCGTCCTAGGAAGGACAAGTAATTGCAATTGCAAAAGATATTACAGTGGTCATTGATGGTGGGAGGAAAAAATAATTGCATCATAATGGGAAGTGGCAGACCTGTCCGAAGTTGCACCGAAGCATACGTTATTAGGCCCGACCTACACAGAGAAAGCAATTTATTGTGATAAAGATAAACTCAAGCTACAACTGCAAGTATGGGGAAAAGCAATTGAGAAACTCATTAAGAGAATGGTTTAAATACAGAAATACAGACCAGGATAGGAGAAAGAGGAGAGGAAAATATTTTTACATAGTATTCTTGCTAACTCTCTAATTCTCTTAACTAAGGATTATGGTGAGATAGGAATGGTTAGGGCAATGTGTGCCAATATCAATAGGGATTTTGAAGATTTAATATTTATGATCTTACTTAAGCTATGTTATTGCCTTAAAACTTCCTAGTTCAAAGAAAAGTAAAAGGCTTAAGAAGACTAGTGAGAAAATTAATGAGTTGAGTGTGACTGAATTAAGGAATATATGAAATAAAGTCTCAGTCTAGAAATCAGGGGCACAAGTGCATACCGCAGAAACTGTTTGTGGTTTTACCCAATTATTTTAAAACTCTTGAAAAATGTTGTAGATTCAAATGTCTGCATTCTGCAGGCATTCCTAACGGCATACCCCCCTCCCCACACTCTCCTGATTCTTAGGATATTTATGTTAGTACTTGGTGACCGTTACCATGTGAGTCTGTTGTGATTGAATATAAAAAGAAACATAAAAAGGAGAAATAGCACCATCTTATCCACAGAGGGCAACCCTCCGTGTCTCATGGCATAATGTCTCATTAGAATGCCAGCTCCTGGAGGGCAGGGCCTGTGTCTTCTGAATGGTGCCCAGAATACCATGAAATTCTGGCAAATACTAAAACTGCCAGTCATGAGCAGTTTGTCCAAGACCTATCAGTCATGGCTCTCGGGCCACACTTCCTGTTCCAAGCAATTTAGCTTGCATACTATTTCAGAGAATCATAGAATTTCAGAGTTTGATGAGAACATAGGTGCCATATGGCCCAATTCATAGAAGAAAAAGGATGCCTCCTATAACACATCCAACAAAGCTAGTCATCTAGCCTTTACTTAAAGACCTCTGGGGGCAGGGGAGGCAGGTGGGAGAAATACTCCATTGTTGGAAAGGCTTAATCATTAAGATGTTTTTCCTTCTTTACCCACTTCCATTCATGGCTTCTAGTTCTGGTGCCTGGGACCAAACAGAGTAAATTTAACCCTTTATTTCTTTGCTTTTTTAGAATTTAAAGACAACTATCATCCTCCTCCAAATCTTCTTTTCCCTGGGGGGTGAATATTAGCTGATTCTGATTCCCATATGACATTCACTTGAAGCCTTTCATTATCTGCACAGGGTTCTCAGATACATTGGAAGGACCATACACTTAGGTTTGGCTCTGAATCAGAATTATATAAAATGGTTTCTAGAGGAAGCAGAAGTTGTTTCATAGTCATGAAAGACATGGAGGAAGTCACATCACCTTGTCAACTCTGTATACTAGTATTCAATTAACAAGGATTTATTAAGCACCTATCTTAAGGTATATATAGGATATAGAAACAAACAAACAGCCCCTGCCCTCTAGAGTCTATGTTCTATTGGGAATGATAGCGGGTGTGTGTGTGTGTGTGTGTAAAATAAATACAAGGTTATTTGGAGGGGGTAAAGGGATATTAGTAGCTGGAGGAGTCAGAAGAGGCCTCATACAGAAGGTAGCCCATTCAACTGAGCTTTGGAAGAAGCTAGGCATTCTTAGAAGTAGAAGTGAGGATGAGTGCAGTCTAGGCATGGCAGGCAACCTTTTCAAAGGCCCAGAGTTGGGAAATGGATTCTTGCTTGTGGTTAAATAGCCAGTTTTAACTCAGCATAGAGTGTCTGAAGGCAAGTAGTATGTAATAAGGATGGAAATGTAGATTTCAGTTAGGTTGTGTAGAGCTTTAAATGCCAAACAAGAGTTTTCACTTGATACTAAGGATAAGAGAGAACCATTGGACTTTATTAAGAAAGGTTGTGACACGATCATCACTAGGTGACATGGCAGCTAGGTGACATGGCAGCTAGGTGGGACAGTGGCTACAAGTGCTGCAGCTGGAGTCAGAAAGACTTTTTTAGTTCAAATCTGGTGACAGACTCTTACTAGTTGTGTGACCCTGGGTAAGTCACTTAACCTTGTTTGACTCAGTATCCTCATCTGCAAAATGAGTTGGAGAAG
This sequence comes from Pseudocheirus occidentalis, assembly GCA_028646575.1. Taxonomy (NCBI): domain Eukaryota; kingdom Metazoa; phylum Chordata; class Mammalia; order Diprotodontia; family Pseudocheiridae; genus Pseudocheirus; species Pseudocheirus occidentalis. The sequence goes on along the minus strand of CM053596.1, from coordinate 139,249,330 downwards.
GAATCGTGAACCATTACAGTATCTTTGCCAAGAAAACCCCAGAGGGGTCAAAAAGAGTCAGACACAACAGAAACGACTGAACAACAGCAACAATGACACGGTCATACTTCTCTGTGCTGTAAAAATATCATTTTGGTAGCTTTGTAGAGGATGGATTTCAGTGAAGACAGAGTGATCAACTAGGAGATTATTATAGCAGTCCAGATAAAAGTTGATAAGGCTTGAAATGGGTTGGTAGCCATGTGGGTAGAGAGAAAGGTACAGATATTAGAACTATTGTGGAGGTAGAATTGACAAGATATGGTTACTGATTGTCTATGTGAGGTAAGGGAGAATAAGGTGCTGAGGATGAAAATCTGAGGTTGTAATCCCAGATAGCTAGAAGGTGGATGTCTCCACACAAATAGAGAGAAGAGGGGTTTTGGGAAAAAATAACCTTTTGTTTAGACAGGTTGAGTTTGGGATGTCTGTGGGACATTCAGTTTGAAATATGGAATAGCCACTTGGTTATTCAGAACTAGAACTCAGGAGAAAGACCAGGGCTAGATCTCAGAATCATCTGTATAAAAATAATAAAAAGCTAATGAGGTTAACAAGATAATGTAAAGAAAGGAGGGGGTGGAGAGAAGCTAGGAAGTTGTCTGAACTTGCCTTAGTTTCCCTCAGAAACAACATTAAATCAAGCCTCTAAAAGAATTCTGAAGGAACAGAATCCACAAAAAGATGGAGTAAAACAAATTTCTAGCCCAAGATAACTTAGAAGGATTTTAAGGAAGGTTTGTCTTACTTGGATAAAAGGGGAACACAACCCAGCATGGAAGGTGTTTGGGCAAGCCATCAGGAGGTTCTTAACCACAGCACAGATCAGCAACTAAGGCCCTTCAATCCTGGCTCAGCAGGCCAGTGTCACAGTAGGCCAGATGTGAGGTCTCCAGTCCTAGTGCAGCAAGCAAACTGCCAGTCCTGGAACACAGAGCACAAAGGCACGACTAGGCTTGGCCACCCTAATGTAGTGGGCAAGCTGCCAGCCTCATAGGCCCTGGCACAGAAAGTCAGTGACTAGACCTCTGGCCCCCAATACAAGAAGCTTAGGACAGTGCCCCTGTATCCCAGGAGCAAAGCCCAAATTTAAAAATGAGCAAAAACCAAAAGAAGAACCCTGATCATACAAAGTTATTGTGGAGGCAGGGTAGATCAAAATACAAACTCAGAAGAGGACAACAATATCAAAACCTACACACGAAGACTCAAAGTGACTAAGAGGAAGAAATAGACAACAAAATTATAGTATTGGGGAACATCAACCTCTCCATCTCAGAGCTAGATAAATATAACCACAAAATAAACAAGAAAGAAGTTAAGGAGATGAATAGAATTTCAGAAAAGTTAGATATGACAGACATCTGGAGAAAATTGAATTGGGATAAAAAAGAATATACCTTTTTCTCAGTAGTACATGGCACCTACACAAAAACTGACCATGTATTGATTGGGGCATAAAAACCTCACATCCAAATGTAGAAAGGGAGAAATATCAATTGTATCTTTGATCTTGATGCAATTAAATTACATGTAATAAACAACCATGGAAAATAATTAAAAATTGGAAACTAAATAATCCAATCCTAAAGAACAAGTGGGTCAAACAGCAAATCATAGAAACTATAATCAGTTTCATCAAAGAGAATGACAATAATGGGAAAAGATGGCAAAATTTATGGGATGCAGCCAAAACAGTACTTAGAAGAAATTTTACATCTCTAAATGCTTGCAGGAATAAAATAGAGAAAGAGAAGACCAGTGAATTGGGAATACATTTTTACAAGTTAGAAAAAAGAACAAATTAAAAATCCTTCTCAAAGGAGAGATTAATAAAATTGAAAGTATTAAAACTATTGAACTAATATATAAAACTAAGCTGGTTTTATGAAAAGACAAATGAAACAGATAAACCTTTGTTAATTTTGATTTAAAAAAAGAATGAAGAAAACCAAATTGTCAGTATCAAAAATGAAAAGGGCAAATTCACCACCAATGAAGAGGAAATTAAAGAAACAATTAGGAGCTATTTTTGCTCAACTATATACCAATACATCTGACAGTCTAAGTGAAATGGATGAATACTGTTACCCAGATTAACAGAAGGAGAAATAAAATACTTAATCCCATTTTAGAAAAATAAATTGAACAATCCATCAATGGACTCCATAAGAAAAAAATCTCCCAAGGACACACGGGTTTACAAGTGAATTCTATCAAAGATTTAAAGAACAACTAATTCCATTACTATATAAGTTATTCAGAAAAATGGGCAAAGGAATACTACCAAATTCCTTTTATGACACAAATATGTACTGATATCTAAACCAGGAACAGCCAAAACAGAGAAAGAAAATTGTAGACCTAATGAATGTTGATGCAAAGAGATTAAATTAATTTATCAAGATGATAATACACTTGACAAGGTAGCATTTATACCAGAAAAGCAGGGCTAGGTCAATATTTGGAAAACTATCAGTATATTTGACCATATCAATAAAAAAGCTAACAGAAATCATATGATTATCTCAATAGATTCAGAAAAACTTTTGATAAACTATAGCACTCATTCCTCTTAATAACACTGCAGAGTACAGGAATAAATGAAGTTTTCCTTAAAATGATAAGTAGTATCTATCCAAAACCATCATCAAGCATTATTTATAACGGGGGCAAACTAGAAGCCTTCCCAATAACATCCAGGATGAAACAAGGATGCCTATTATCACCATTATTATTCAAAGTTTACTAGAAATGTTGGCTGTGACAATAAGAGAAGAAAAAGAAATTGAAAGAATAAGATGGCAATGAGGAAACAAAACTATCACTTTTTGCTGATGGTATAATGTTATATTTTAAAAAACTTAGAGAATCAATTTAAAAAATAATGACTAGCAAAAATACAGGATATAAGATAAACCCACATGTATCATCAGCATTTCTATATATTACCAACAAATCTCAGCAAGAAGAGATAGAAAGAGAAATTCTACCTAAAATAACTGCAGACAACATAAAATATTTGGGAGTCTCCTTGTCAAGACAAACTCAGGAACTATATGAATACAATTACTAAACACTTTTCACACAAATGAAGCCAGATCTAAATAACTGGAAAATATCAATTGTTCATGGGTAATATGAAACAAATGACAATTCTACTTAAATTAATTTACTTATTCAGTGTCATATCAATCAAACTACCAAAAGATTATTTTTATAGAACTAGAAAAAATAATAAAAAAAATTCACCCAGAAGAACAAATGTTCAAAATAGCAAGGGAATTAATGAAGAAAAAATCAAAAGAAGGTAGCCTAGTGGTACTAGACCTAATACTATATTATAAAGCAGCAATCATCAAAAATTGTTTGGTTCTGGCTAAGAAATAGAGTGATGGATCTGTGGAATCAATGAGGTACACAAGACACAATAGTAAATGATTATAGTAATCTGCTGTTTGGTAAACCTTAAGACTCTAGCTTCTGGGATAAGAAGTCAGTATTTGACAACTGCTGGGACAACTGTAAAATTGTATGGCAGAAACTAGGCATAGAACAAATATCTCACATGGCATGCCAACATAAGATCAAAATGGTTGTATTATTTAGACATAAAAGGTGATAACATAAGCAAATTAGTCGAGCAATAAACAGTATACCTGCCAGATCAATGGAGGAGTGCGTGACCAAATCAGAAATAGAAAACATTATGAAATGCAAAATGAATCATTTTGATTACACTTAATTAAAAAGGTTTTGCACAAACAAAACTAATACAACCAAGATTAGAAGGAAAGCAAAAAGATGGAAACAATTTTTGCAGGCAGTGTTTCTGACAAAGGACTCATTTTCTCAACTATATAGAGAACTGAGTCAAATTTATATGACTACAAACCATTCCCCAAATAACAAAGGGTCAAATGATATGCAAGGCAGTTTTCAGATGAAGAAATTAAAACTATCTATAGTCATATGAAAAATGCTCTAATCACTATTATGACAGAAAAGGAAAATGATAGATATTGGAGAAGATGAGGAAAAATAGGGACACTAATGTGTTGTTTGTGGAGTTGTGAACTGATTCAACCATTCTGGAGAGAGCAATTTAGAACTTCACCCAAAGGGCTACAAAACTGTCCAGCAATACTACTATTAGGTTTGTATCCCAAAAAGATCATAAAGAAAGGGGGAAGGACCCCCATGTACAAAAATTTATATAACAGCTTTTTTTTGTGGTGGTGAAGAAATTGGAAATTGAAAGAATGCCCATCAATGGGGGAATGGCTGAACAACTTGTGGTACATGAATGTAATGGAATACTATTGAGCTTTAAGAAATGATGAGTAGTCAGATTTTCAGAAAAACCTAAAAAGACTTAAATGAACTGATGCTGAGTGAAGTGAACAGAAAGAGGAGAACGTTATACATAAGACCATCAACATTGAGTGATGATCAACAATGACTGTTCTCAGAAATACAATGATCCAAGTCAATTCCAAAAGACTGATGATAGTAAGAACTATGGAGTCTGAATGCAATTAGAAGAATATTATTTTCTCTTTTTTTGTTGTTTTTGTGGCTTTTCCCTTTTGTTCTGTCTCTTCTTTCAAAACATGACTAATGTTGAAATATGTTTATATGATTGTACATGTATAATCTAGATCAGATTGATTGCTATCTTAGGGAAGGGGAATGGAAGGGAGAGAGGGAGAAAAAAATTAAAACTTGAAATCATATTAAAATGAATATTGAAAATTGTCTTTGCATGTAATTAGAAAAAATAAAATACTGCTTACAAAAATAAAAATATGAAAAAAAATTAAAAGAAAAAGAAAGAAGAAAAAGAAACCCAGGACAGAAAATTGAGGTACATTGAGTCGGAGAAAGAGCAATAGGACATATAATGATCCACCAAAAAAGATTAAGGTAGGAAACTCAAAGAGGTCAGAGGTGGGGTTTTTTTTTTAGTGTTATCCAATCTGAAATTTCCCTTATCTAATCTAAAAATGAAATAGCAAAACTTTTCATTTTTAATATTTTTTACTCTTTCTTCTGATTCCTTCTGAGGCTGTTCCAATCCTTCCCGTCTGTCCTCAAGCTCCCAATGCTCCCTCCACTCTCATCCCTCTCAGGAGACATCCTCATTTCCTACTTCACTGATAAAAATCAATTTCTGAACTTTCATCCTACTAGGTCTCTTTACAGCTTCTGACATTATCAACTACTCCGCCCAGGATAAACTTTCATCTTTGGGCTTCTGTGGCATGGATTGCTTGTTTTCAGATTATTTCTCTGGAATAATAGCTATTCTCCAAACCCTACAATCCATCTCCATCCTTGGATTAGCATGAGTCATCTCCCATGCCTATAGTGTGCTTCCTGCTCATTCTTTATTTCCTCTACTCCACCTCTCAATCACCTTCTTTCTTCAGCCTTAGCTCAGGTGATAACTATACCATGAAGCCTTCCATAATTCCTCCAGTTGTTCATTCCTCCCTCCTCAGTTTTCCTGACACTGTATTTCAGATGAGGTGCTGATCTATATGCATACAAGGATTTTCTCTATTGGGAAGTTCCCTATACAAAAAAAAATTATATGCTAGAGCAACAACAAAGTAAAATGAAAGCAAAATCTTTCTTTGTGAATGTATTAATTCCCCCAGATTTTGGAACTCCTCCTCACTAATGGGTAAGTTTTTTTCATCTATCTAGGATTTACTTATCTGACCATATTGCTTTCTCCCTAAAAAAAAGTAAGCTCTTTAAGGGCAAGGACTGTCCCCTTACTGGTGTTTTTATCCCCATCACCTAGCAGAGTACCTGGCATTTAGAAGGTACTTAAAACTGTTTATTGAACTAAATAGGCACTTAAGTGCTTGTTGAATATATTTCATTAACTCTTCTAAATTTCAAGATTGCCTTGTTGGTGAGACCTTATATTTGCTGTGGTGCCAAGAGAGATACTACTTGTAAAGCACTTTTGGAACCTTAAGGTGCTATACAAATGAATGCCCGCTATTATTATTGTTTCAGAAACACTGTTTCTTTTTTCTTTTCAAACTCACTGTCTCACCTGGACTTTGGGTCCTGGGTATCTGCCCTCTCTCTTATGCCCTTATCACCCGCAATCCATTCCAATTCGTAAGAACCCATTCATCTTCACAAATATGATGGAACAGGAAAACATTCCTACCTCCTTGGGAGAGTTCTTAGTATGTGTATAAATATAAAGGGTTTTCATATCTGAACCTCTAACCTTTTCCTACAGTATCTGTGGGGATGGTTACTTCCATTACATTGGCCTCCCTGGTCTTGCCCTTATGGGCTTAGGACAATTCTCACTTGCCCCTGCTCTCAGTCTGGCTATGGCTGGCAAGACTGATGTGGTTACTCCTTGACTTGATGTATTCTTTCCTCCTGTTAAATACTATCATTCACTCACACAATGGTATGTCTTCTGCTTTGATTGTTGTTATTATTAGGTTGTTTTACACCTTAACAGCTTTAGATATGAAAAGAAATTGTCAGATTCCAGGGTATGTTTTTCATTATCAGGCTCCATTCAGATTCCCCATGTGTCCTTGTGGTACTGGCTTGCTTCATCTTCTCAGCATTGTAAAATGTGTAAACCACAATGGCAGAGACAGATAGAGAGGAAAGAACAGAATAAAAAGTGAGACCCTGAAAGATCAAGGCTCTCGCATATTTCCCACTTTGCATGGGGCAAAATTGAATTGTTCCAGAGCCACAGAAAATGTAATTCTCTATATTGTACAATCTCTGGGAATTCAAAGTCCAAGAAATGCATATTTTTCTCTTTTTTTGCCAAGTTTGAGATCAGAAATGTAGGTGAGATAAATCAGGTTTGCTTATACAAGGTAATAACAATAATAAATAATGACAATAATAAAATAAAAATTACAATCTAGGATTTCTATGGTAGTTTATTTGAAAAGCACTTTACAAATATTATTTCATTTGATCTTTTAAACAACCCTAGGAAGTAGCTGCTACTATTATGCCCATTTCATAGAGGGGTAAACTGAGGCAGAAATTGTTAAGAACTTGCCCAGGGTCCCATAGCTAGTAAGTGTCTGGGACCAGATTTACTATTCTTGGCTCCAAGTTCAACGTTCTATCCGTTGCACAGCATGGAGGAAGTAATGGAAGACCAATTTTAAGGTTCATTAAGTGGGAAAAGGTAATAATAGGGTGAGAGTCAGATAAATTGTTTAGAATAAAGTACCTGAAAGCATAAAATATATGGCTATGTATGATGATGCTCTATTTTCTTTCTGATCTTGCTTTTAAGGTTAACTCTTTTGAGGTAAAATTGTGTAAGAAAAAGAACACTTTATTTGGTATCAGAGGACCTACATTTGAATTATGTCTTAGGCTACTTATTATAGGTGTGAACTTCGGCAAATCATTTAATCCCTCTGGGTCTTAGCTTTGTAGTTCAGACTCTATGATTCTGAGTATTCAGTCTGCCAATTTATGCTCAAGAGCTAGAAGGAAACTTAAAAATCAATGAACAGTTGCATATCCACACTTTGTTGGTGCATTTGAGCCACCATCCTCACTTCCTCTCACGAGAAACTTGGACTTAGCCTCATTCATCTGATTTTGTCCCAGATTAGCCCCCCATACTACATCTGGCCATCTTTACATTGTGTCACATATGCACTGCCCTCCCACCCCTCCTTCAACTCCCCTTTAAGTATTGTTTTCTACCAATAGAATATAAGCTCTTTCAGGTCAGGGACTAACCCTAGCCCTAAATTTCTCTAGTTCATATTTGCCTTTGAAGCACTTATCCCAGTGTCTAGAGCATTGTAGATCCTTAATAAGTTTCTTTCTTTCTTTCCTTCTTTCCTTCTTTCCTTCCTTCCTTCCTTCTTCATCCTCTTCCTTCTCCTCCTCCTTCTTCTTCTCCTCCTTCTTCTCCTCCTCCTCCTCCTGTTTCTCCTCCTTCTCCTCTTCCTCTTTAAGAAGGCATTGCAACCATAGTCTTTCACATAGTTCATACTTAATTAACTCATTTTAAATGAAAGGATAGATAAACAGGGAATCTATTTTATTATCAATGTGGAATTTTCTCCACTGGTACAGATCGCCACCCATACACTCTGAGTAAATCATATACTTTTCTTTCCCTAAATCCTCATAGAGTATGTATCCAATGGATGGAGACATTCATGATGTCTTTATGTGAATACCTATTCACTCTCTGACCTATTCAGTCTTTATCCCTCAGTTTCCCTATATGACTGACCCATCTCTGATCGTGGCATCTTTCACCATTTGTCATAAAGAAGTCATCATTGGTATTATGATACCACCCACATACCAGTACCCTGCATCTTCTTAGGACATCTATTATTTTTATTCTTCTGGAAATGTAGTCATAAATCAACACCAAAAAGATTTTTGCTTAAAAAAAGGTGAGGTTTTTTTCTACCTGAATCACACGAGACTTTTAAAAGCACTGGACAGTTTTCAAAATGTAATTCCAGCTTTTCTCTTTCTTTTGGAACCCAGTTCATTCTCCACTGTGGCAAGTGAAAGCTGAAATGACTGAGGAAGCAAAGGTATGAGCTTCAGAGTATATAGATTTAGTAAGCAATACGTAACAATTGCCCAACAATTCAGGGCCAGTGACTTTCCTTAGCTTTAGCATTGGACCCCAAATACAAGGGGAGACAGACTTTTGTGCATTAAAGACAATTAATCAAATAAAAACAATTACTTAAAAGAAAACTACTAGGATACAAAATTAGGTAATCCATTTTCTAATTAGAGGAAAGATTAGGGACTTAATGAGTTAGGAGGGAGAGAGTAAACAGGTACACTTCCTTGAAATCACAAAAAGAGGTGTCCCATACCCTCCAAATATCTATATTCAATCAAAGGAACTTGGAAGCAATAACTGATTGACCAGCATGGGGCCAGTTTTCAGATAAGATATATGAGTTGCACATGTTGTGTGGTTATGAGAAAATTCCTTGCATCAGTCTTCAGATCTGACTGGGTTTCTGGTCGGCATAACCTAGGACCCTAGTTAAGGGTCTCTAAGCAGCAGGTAGAGGTGGTCTAGCTTCCCAGACACACAGGACTAAGTTCAAACAATGCAACAAAGTTTTCTTCTAGTTCCTACAACTGAATAAAAGTTTTCCACGAGACAGGAATTGTATTAGATCCATAAATGAATAGAAAGGGACCTGAGATGGCTCTAAAATTGAGTCACAAGATGAAGTCAGTGTGGTTCACTCTATTTCCACTAGCACCCCTCAGTTCTCACCATCTTCAGTGTCTGTTCAATACCCATATTAGCAACTTCATCCAATGGATTTCAGGATTTAGGCAACAGGTATTTTTCCCTTGCTTGATTTTTTGGGTGGAATGACAAATTGATCCTTTTCAAGTGACCATATATCTAATTTTACAGGTTCCATATTGGTTATAATTCAATAAAGTTAGTATACTGTCATTAACAAAGTGATATATGGAGGGCCTCTGAATCAAGGATGTGCTGGTAAATGTTTAAGAACCAACTCTCTCCAGGAGTTGGTGATATTAAAATCACTACAATACATTTTTAAGTTTAATTTGTACTAATTGCACTTTATTCAGTCTAGAAAATAATAGGAATTATTTAATTATCTAAACCAAGAAATCAATCCTTTATTTATAGTGTCTACAGATTTTTGAGATTTCAAATTTCAGCTAAAGCTAAAAATTTAACTATCAGCTCTACCTAGTCTTCCAGCACACACCGTCCTCTGAACAGTTAATAATTCTTCCATTTGGATGAAATGCAGGATATAAAAGAGGCAAACACTTTAAGGGAACATATGTTTCTTTGTTTTTATGACTCACTTGATGTTAATATCCAGGATAATTAAACCAAGTTATCTCTGTAGTTGCATTTATCAAGGAATCTTGAATCATCTTAAAGTATGCATGAAAGTCTTCTTGTTGGAGATCCTTTAAATCTGTATTATTTTCTACCAACTAAAATCAAGTTAAATGCTTTGGGGGACAGTTTTTGATAAATTGTAAGCAGTGAGTTATGTATTTTTTTGTTTAAAATTTGTTATAAACAGTAACCATCATCATTCAGAAGTATAAATGAGGTAAAAAAAAACATTCATGTTCATGAAACTGTCCATTTTCACTGTATACATAAAATACATATTAATAAAGAAACATAATCATCCTGTTTGTTTCTATACCTTTTGAATTTTTTTTGTACAGAGGCTTGTTTTTGTTATTTACATGGTTGTTATGCAATTTCTGATTTTTTTGCTATGTCCCTACACGTAAATAATTTCATATTTCTCTGTATTTTCATATTTGTCATTACCACAGTAATATACCATTACATTCATAAGCTGAAATATTTCCATCATTCCCCAAATGTTGGATACTGCAAAGCCAAGCACAAGCAGCTTTCAAGAAGAATGCTACTGTGAACATCTTTTAAGGTTCTGATTACATAGTATAGTGAACACTCTATTCAATAACAAATCAGAGCAAAACATTCACAGAAAATCAAGATACAGCATTCACAATATTACAACTTACCACAGAAAATAAAAATACAGCATTCACAACAGTTTTTCACTAAAATAGCCACACAGTTTTGATCACAGTGATCACAAAGCTTTGAACAAAGTACATTAATTTAGTCAATCATTTAATAAACTCGATCATTCAATAATACTTAAGGAGGTTTCCCTCCTTAAGGGACACAAAGTACAATAGTCAAAGTTCTCCACTCATGGGACACACTAAGTTAACTCAATCAGTCACTTATTTAGTCATCATTTACTGTTCAACCATCATCAGAAAATACATAGGCCCTCCACCCCTAGGTCACTAGTAAATTACAATTTCTCAGTCAGTACACAGTATCCAAGTAAAGTCTTCTTTAAACGAAAGGATACATAAACAGGTTCATACAAAGTACCAGCATCACAGTCATGCTTCCTCAGTCTGAGGCAGCTCCAGCTCTGGCTCGCCCTTGGTCTCAGCAGCTCCTCAGCAGAAGCTCCAGCAGGTTCCCAGAATAAAAATCACTCCATCCAGCTTCTCAAAATAAAAATCATTCTCTCCAGCCCGGGGGGCCTTTCCTCTTCAGCCTCCTTGGTAGCAGCGGGTTCTGCCTTCACAAAGCTTGCTCCAAGAAGATCTGGAATTCTAGCTAGGACTTCTCCTTATATTCCTAATAGCTCCTCCCTGCTCTGCTCCTTCCTGTTACATCAGCAATTTCCCATTACATCAGCAACTGGGGTTCATACCTTCTGTTTCTTTAACAGAGACTTGATTAATTACTAAGTGCTAAGTACCTGTTACCTTTGGCAATACAAACGGATCTTCAGATTCCAATTATGTTACCATCACAGATACACACACATTTTTTCCTAGCTTTTTGATGTTACAAATGAGACAGGTTGAAATACTTGATCCTCTACAAGGATTTGTACAGATAAACCTGTTTTTTCTTTGTTGTCATCAATGACATCTTTAGAGTATAGACCTAATAGCGGGACTGCTGGATAGAAGAATATGAAAAGTTTTGCAGTTTTTATTACATTATGCCATATTAATTTTTAATGTACCAATTTCCAGTTTTGTGAGCCATATCATAGAGTATCTTTATCTCCACAACCCAACTAGCATTGATTTTTGTGGTTTTAAATCGTTTTTGACAATTTAATGGTTATAATAATATAGCATCTCATATTTGTTTGAATTTATATTTCTATGACTATAGTTTGTACACTCTCAGATAGTAATAATCTGTTTCTCCTTTCTTTCCTTCCTCCCTTCCTTTCTCTCTCTTTTCCATCCTTCTTCTCTTCCTCTCTCCTTCCTCCCTTCCTTCCTTCCATCCGTGCTTTCTTCCTTCTGTGCTAAGTTCTAGAAGAGATACACAATTTTGATATTGTAATGAGTCTGGTCAGAAACAGTACATAATCTGATATGTGCCCAACCAAATTAATTGACCAGTCATGAATTTGGATCAGGTTATAGGTCAGATTCTTAACATATGAATCAGAGCCTGAGTTGAGGAAAATGAAGCAGATGATTAATGAGTTGAAGGAGAATGTAGGACAGTAGAGTCAAGTTTGCTGAGCCAAGGTCAAGAACACTGAAGATCAGAATCAGGAGGTCTAGAACAAGCCTCAGTTTCCATTTCACAGACTCAATCTAAAAATGTGGATCACTAGCTGATCAGTGTTTATGCCTAACAAAGACAGGAAGGGAAGGGAATGAGCATTTATACAGCACCCATTTACAACATGCCAGGCACTGTGCTGTTATTTGTATGTCTTATCTGATCTGTGAGGTAGGTGTTGTTATGCTCATTTTACAACTGAAGAAATACAGAGTTGTGACTTACCTAGCATCACATTGCCAGTTAAGGGTCTAAATCTGGATTTTGACTCAGGTCTTCCTAACTCTAGGACCAGGGGTCTATACAATGAGTCAGACAGCTGCCGTCTTCTGTATCCAAACTGACTCGCAACTTAACATTTCCCAAAATGTTTCCCCATCACTGCAGACCCATCGCATTTCGTTCTACCCACTAATGTTGCTTCTCTGTTATATTGGAGACTCTCCTTTCCATTGGGAATATAATTTCATTTGGGGGATTGTATTGGGAATGCTGTTCTCTTGCTGATACATTCATCTCCCCCCAGAGCTGGCTGGGCCCAGCTTGGAGTATAATGCCTTGGAGAGGCATTACCATATAGAGGTAGAAAGGGATAGTCATCCACTGGTGTGCTGCATATAGCTATACAGATGTAATTATTCCTCTTCTGCAGTTATTGCCAAAATTCTGCCTTGTTGTTTTTCATTGGTATCTCTTCTGACCTCTTCTTCCTTGTTCACATTCTTTGGTTATGTTGATATCCATGTTTCCACTAATCACTGCCATGCTTTCTGAGCCACTTAACCTGGTTATGGTCACTCAGGTGTTGTCATAGTGATGGTCCCTTCCATAGAATGATGGTTTTCCATGTTGTCATGGTTATAAGGACCTCTTGATCATAAGACTGCTGTGCTATTATCATATAGATAGCAAGCACTAAGCCAGCCCTAGGAACTCATGGTCGAACCAAATGCTTACAATTAGACTCCGGGACTCTGGTTCTATGACAACAAGAGATAATAAGTGCCTGCAAGGAAACAGAAGGTCAATGATGTTTAGGTTGGATTCACACTGGACAGTAATAGTTCATAGACATGTAACTCTGGGCAGCATACAAGCTGCATTCCTCACAACAATCCTGTGAGGTAGAGAGTAAAATGTTATTATCCCCATTTTATAGAAGAGAAAACTGAGTATCAAAGATGGGAATGGCAAAGTTACACATTTAGCAAATGCCAGAGCTGGGATTTTAACTCAGATTTTCAGAAAGAATCATCTTTATTTCACTGTAACTGTGTCTTCCCAGAAAAAGTCAAATCAAATAAGAATCAAAAATGAAATCCACTCTGCCACTAACCTCTTATTTGAAGCAGAGACTGACCTCTAGACAAGCAGGTAATTTAAAAGGGTAAATGTAACACCATGATTTTGTTGTTTGTTTTAGTTAGCATAACATGATGATTCAAGAAGTTTTGCCTTATAATTTTGTTAGGAAGACCTAGAGGTTATCTGGTTCAGTGCTTTACACGTAGGCCAGAAAAGACATAAAACAATCCAGAATAGATGGCCAAACCAAAGGGTAGGAAAAATAAGTAGTTTGTTGGAATATTACCCTACTAGATTTGTTTGATGCTGTCTCTTCCTCTCTGTTTCTAGAGCCATCATTCTCTGAAGCGTCCTTGTTTGTCACTGTTCTCTTTCTCTGAAACTGCCATTTTCTGATTTTCTGACAAACTACTTCTGCCATCATCTGAAGCTGTCATCTGTTTCTGTGACTGCTCCTTTCTCCTGGGGCCAGGCAAGAGTGTTTTGTTGCTTCTTCCCAGGGCAAATTTGATTGCTCCTTTTGTGGGACCATTCAAAGCCAACACACCATGGGCCTTAATCAACACACTGTCTGCTCTTTTGTTACTTGTGACTATATCGTCATGACAAAAAAGGGGGAGGGAGCATTGAGTCATCCAGCCCTAGGTCTCATTCCTGGTTGAGTCAGGTCAAGTAAGTTCATCTTAACTCTTTCACATCCCAGAATATAGCTAGTGTGGCCCCATGTCATGTTTGCCATTTAAGTCGTGCCTCTTACCGTTGGTTTCAATTCTAACTGGGAAGCTCAAAGCTATAGGCCAGCTTCTATAAGCCTCCAGGTGGCATTTAAGTAACATCGAATGAGAAGTGGGAATGGTGACTTTTGCATACACTCCTGGAATGACAAATCCCTTGTCTCTTTTATAGAAAGTAAATTCTGGTATCATTCTCCCAGTCTTTTCCATTAGCAAGGATAAGTTTACTATATTAGGAAACTGGTGCTGTAGATCCTTTAGGGATGAATTGGAGAAGAAACAAGCTTTATGGAAGAAAAGAACATGACTCTGGAGACCAGAAGATGCAGAAAGAGGGGACCAGAACTGGGGGATCAGGCCTAGTGTGACTACTGGGGGGTCACAAAGGTGAAAGATAAAAATAAAATTTCGCCTTATGCCAATGATTGTCTATCGTCTCCTTATATGTAAGTCGTGGAATTCAAACCCCTTGCTACTTAGACACAATAAATGAATAATTGTTTAGAATTCTTACAACTCTTTATGTTTGAGGATAATTACAAAGGCCAAGCCAAAGGAACCTAATTTCCAATAAAAGGATGCTATTTGTTCTTGTGTTTTGTTTCTCTCTCTGTCTTCCCTCTCTGTCTCCCTCTTCCTCCCTCCACACACACACACACACACAGACACACACACAGACACACACACACACACACACACACACACACCTCTTTTTTGCTTTAAGAGAATACTCTATCAGGTGGACAGCAGCCCAAGTATAAGGCATGACATGTGTTCTTACCATTTCTTTGTAAAGAGATGTAATAGCTTATTGGATTATGCTTATTTGTGCTTTATCTGGGATACCTGGCTTTGAGGCCAGGCTATCGAGGAATCATGCTGCAAAAAATAATGAATACCTCAGTGATTTGCTCAATGCCATCCACCCACCTCAATGCTGTCAAGATGCTTTGCTGGTGCCCTCATCTGATGGTTAAATATAGGCTTTGAGGATTTTTTTTTTGCTCCTTTTCAAATGAAAACTCTCTTCTCTGCCTAGCAAATCGATAGAGCAGCCCAGCGAGAGAGGGCCTGTCTGCAGCCTTCCTCCGTCTGCTTGGCTGGTGAATGAGTTTGAAGGCGGAGTGAA
Organism: Pseudocheirus occidentalis; assembly: GCA_028646575.1. Lineage (NCBI taxonomy): Eukaryota > Metazoa > Chordata > Mammalia > Diprotodontia > Pseudocheiridae > Pseudocheirus > Pseudocheirus occidentalis. The sequence goes on along the minus strand of CM053596.1, from coordinate 139,233,939 downwards.
AGAGAACCAGGAGGTTCACAGCAGTGTCTCTTTCAAGATACAAGTTAGATACAAAAGGGAATTAAAAACTTCACGTTGAGTTGTTGTCACTCTACCCATGTCTTGCCTCGGAGAGTTCTACAGCTGGAGAGTGCTGAGAATTCAGCCCTTTGGAGCTATTACAATTCATATTGACTATAAACTTCCCACTGTGTGGATAAAGGAGGGGAGGTACATGCCAAGTGCTCAGAGGGGTGAGCGTTAAGTTATTTCACCATCTGATGATATACACCATGTTGGGAAACATTATGGGGGGAAAACATCCTTGTGTTGTGAAACTGGTAACAGATCATCCAATATGCATTAATGGAACGGAAACTGAGGTGCATTTGTAAAATGAAGCAAGTCAGTCAAGCCGTTTTGTCAGGCAAATGTCTGGACCAAATGGAGCTTGGTTTTATGCAGATTATGCTCAGAGGAGGAAATGGAACTTGCTCTTTAGACCCCAGAATGCCTATGTCTCAAAAACAGGAAGTTATTCCTGTATCAATTCTAAGGCAACACTCCAAATGATCTAAAGGCTGAAGTGAGGTTGACACATGGTGATTTCATAAGGCTTGCTACTTAAAGCATGTCCCACTCAGAAAGAAAATTGCATAACTATTGTTATCCATGCTACTGTTATATAACAAGACGATCATCAAGGCAGGGTGGTTAAGTGGAAATAGTGCCACAAATGGAGCCAGAAAGACCCACGTTTTGATCCTGTCTCTGACATAAGCTGGGTGATGATGGGGAAGTTGCTTAAGCTGTCTAAGCCTCACTTTACCCATCTATAATATGGAGATAATAACCTCCCAGATTTGGTATGGAAAACTTCAGCAAGCATGTCTTAAGCTTAGTATGTGCCAGAAAGTGTGCTAAGTGCTGAGGATGCAAAGAAAGGCCAAAATGGTCCCTGCCCTGAAGGAGTTTTCATCTGTTGGCAGAGAAAACAGGCAAAAAATTATACATGTATGGTAGAGTCAGTTTAAATGGAAGGCAAAATCATAACAAAAGCACTGGAGTTCAAGGACTTGGAAAGGCTTTTTGCAGAAAGCAGAATTTGAACTGAGTGTCAAAGAGAGCCAGAAAGTCATGTGGAGGGGAAGAACATTCTAGGCATTGGGGGAAGCCAGTGAAAGCACACTAACCTGGAAGACAGATAGCCACTGTTACTGGATCAATGAATATGTGGAGAGGGGCAGCACTTAAGAAGACTGGAAAGGTGGAGAGGGCCCAGGTGGTAAAGAACATTAAACATTAAACAGGGCATTTATGTTTGATGTAGAAATAATAGAGATCTATCACAGCTGAAGCGGGGCAAGGTTAGGGTGGAGGAGTAAGAGATGATGTGTGACATGATTAAATTTATACTTTAGGAAGATCGCTTTGGCACTTGAGTGAAGTCTAGACTGGCATAGGAACAGATTTGGGGCAGTGAGACCAAACATAAAGTTACATCCATCCCTAATGCAGATGTGAAGGAATCAAGACCTACAGCAGGGTGGCAGTTGCTTAGGTGAAAAGAAACAGAGATGTGAAGATAGAAACAATAAGACTTGGAAGCAAATTGGCTATAATGGTTAGAAGTAGTAAAAAAAAATGGAGATGATATGTAAGTTCTAAGACTGGCTTGCCTTGGAGGATGTTGATTCCATTGATAGTAATAGGGTAGCATGGAAGAGGGGAGGGTTTGGGGAAAAAATAATGAATTCTCTTTTGGACATGTTGATTCTGAGATGTCTACATGTATCTAGTTTGAGATGTCCAAAAGGCAATTGGTGATATGAGACCAAACATAAAGTCACTGGAATGACATTAGAACTGGAAGTCATCTGCATAGAAATGATTACTGAACACCTGGGAACTGATGAGATCTCTAAGTAAAATGGTGCATTACAGAGAGAGAAAAGGAGAAGGCTCTGGAAGAGCCTTGAGGGACACCTAAAGTGAATGGCATGTCCTTAAGAAAGCCAGCAGAGGAGATTGAAGAGGAGCAATCAGATGGGTAGGAAAAGAATCTGAAGAGAATAGTGTCAGGAGAACCTAGAGGAGAGACTATGTATGAGAGAGGTAACCAACCAAGTCAATGGAAACAGAGAGAGGTTAAGAAGGATGAAGATTCAGTAAAGACCATTAAATCTGGCAATTAAAAGGTCACTGGTAACTTTGGAGAGAGAATGAGGAGATTAGAATTGAAGGAGAGATGCAGAGGTCCTGGTTGTAGACAGCTTTCTCAAGAGTTTAGCCAAGATGGAGAGAGATACAGAACAACAGCTGTACAGAATGGTTGAATTCCATGAGTGATTTTTAAGACTGGGACGTTGGGGAACCTGGGGATGTTTAGGGATCAAAGAAGGTGCCAGTAGTTAGGAAGAGATTGAAGATTATTCAGAGAGTACTGGTGCTAATAAGGGCAATCTATCAGAGAAGACAGGAAAGTATCAAATGTATATGTACTGGGGTTTGCTTTGGCAGGGAGAAGGGTCCACCCTCCTTGTAAGGCAGGGATGAAAGACGAGGAATCTATCTGAGTAGCATGAGAAATAGAGGGGTAAAGAGGGAGTTATTGTCAAATGGCCTTAATTCTTTTTGGTAAAATCAGAGACAAGGTCTTTAACTGAGAGGATATGAGGAAGGATGCTAAGGGAGGCCTGAGAAGGTTTGAAAATGTTTGAAATAGTTACTATGGTGAATATGCTAGTGAATTAAAGGAGACTTACCTTGCTGCATGGAAGTCCCAGTTGAAATTATGAAGCATAAATTTGTAATTTTGTAGTGAACTAGTCAGAACAGTTTCATGATTTTCCCCAGCTCTGTGCAGCATCACATAAATAGACCAAAAGCAACATATGGTAGGAGTAATCTATGGCTAGGATTTGCCTAGCCACACACATCAGCCACGTACACTAAGTGTGATCAGTGATAGGACAAGGGGACAAGAGATTCAAGAGTAGAAGAAATTGTAGAATTGAACTGATTAACCAAGGGGCTGAGATAGGGAAGGTAGTATAGTAACCACTGTAGGGTTGATGGCTTGAGAAATGGCAGAGGGTTTGAAAGTCACAGTCAGGCTGATAAGGCGAGAATAGAATAGTAATAAATTATTATCCAGTAAAGAAATTTCAGAGGTCACAAAGAGGTAGAATGATTATGACTGTATCTTTCTGGTGGGAAGCTAGGGTATTTGGAATGAGATTCTAAATCTACTTGGAAATCCACTAGTATAAGGGCAAGAGTTGGGGTGGAGAAAAAAGAGACCATGAGCTAGGCAGCGATCTCACTGAGGAAGGCAGAAGAATATCCCGAGGATCCGCAGCTGAAAATGACCTTTGGTAAGAGGCTTTTCCCAAGTCTTCCTTAATCTTAGAGCATTTCCTCTGAGACTACCACCAGTTTATCCTGTATATATTTTGTTTGTATATGGTTGTTTGCATAGTTTCTTCCCCAATAACCTGGCAGAGCCTTGAAAGAAGGCACTGGATTTTGTTTGTTTTTCTTTTTCTTTTTTAGTATTTCTTTGTTTCTGTTGTTTAGCACAGTGCTTGGCTTAGTAATAGATCTCAATAAATTCTGGTTGGCAGACTAACTGAACAGAAAAAGATTTAGATTGAATGTACATCCAAAGAGAATATATTATTGAGTAATGGTCATAGAAGTGGTAATGGGAAACAAGGAATATTTTGAAACTCTCTTCATGACCAGTGAGTCAGGGGATATGTGAAAGTTGAACCAGCTCTGGAAAGGTGACCTGGATAAAAGTATCAACAGGAGGAAGTGTGCTCTCAGTAAGAGTCAGAAGATGGAGGAATTGAGAAAGGAATAATTTTGAGAAGAAAGTGAGTTTAATAATTATGGAGCAGGCATTCCAGAGAGTGCAGTGGAAAGGACAGATATATTTGAAGTGTGACATTGTTGTGGGGATAAGGGTTTAAGGGGAACTGGAATAAAGAAGTGGCAGTAGAGGATAGGGAAGGGGATTTGTCAGTTGGGTTTCACTAAGATGGGAAGAGTGTGGTCCAGGCAGGAGAATGCTAACCACTGAGTAATGAGTCAAAACAGAGTATCAGTTGCTAGAGATAGGTTGTTGATGGAGGCAGATAATTAAGCAATTAATTCAGGGTCCTCCTTTGAGGACCAACTTCATTATAGGTGATCTTGTTGTATCCTCTTAAGCCAGGAGCCTGTCTGATAGCAGGAATGAGCAGGCAATGATATGACCCTCTGGAACCAAAGACGGGAATCAGGAGCTGATAGTTTGAGATGGATGTGGTATGAGGACAGCCTCCAGAATACTAGAGAAGGCCCTTGGTCAAAGACGGAAACCAGGAGGCAGGTGGTCTGGATCATCGTTGATGCAGTGTTCACTGCAGAAGGCCCATGGGCAAAAAGATTGGAGGCAAGTGACCTACATATAGCAGACATAAGAACCTCAGGGTTCTTCTAGTTAAGTTTTATACATTTTTCATCTCTCATTTTACAAAATAAGAAAAACGAAGCCTGGAAAAGTTAAGAAAGTTTTCCAAGGTCACACAGGTAGCAAGTATCAGACACAAGATTTGAACGAAGGTCCTTTGCTTCTCAAGTACTTGCCATTTCTACTCTACCATGCTATTGAGACAGAATATAAAAAGACCTTTGTAAACCTGAAGGTATCTCCTGTTGTGGAGATCCCTCCACTGTCCTGGCTTTGACTTAATACCTAAGTTAATTTGGGCACATAAAGATTTAGTTACTTCGCAAGAGCCATACAACCAGTAGTAAATATTAGGAGCAGGATTTGTACCCCTGACTTCCTGACTCCAAGACCACTCCTATATACACTATTCCAGGCTGCCTCATATATATTTACCTGACAGAACTGATCTAGTAATTCACTGAACACTTGACAAATAGCAGGGTGCATGCAGAGGGTGTGGCAAATAGATGCTTAATAAATGTTTGCTTGAGAGTTAGTGGCATACATATATGTGGAAAGACTACCTGAGCCTGAGAGGAGCAGTGAATTTGTGGCTTGTGGTGTCAAGGCCTGAGTTTTACTCCATGTTTATTTTCATTGTGATGAGTATAGTATCTGTCCAGAGCAGAATCATGTCTCATGCTGTCTTACAGGAGATACACATCATGCACCAGAATCATAAGCAATCTTCCTTCCTTCCTTTCTTCCTTACCTCCCTCCTTTTTTCCTCTCTTCCTTCCTTCCTTCCTTTCTTCTTTCCTTCCTTCTTTAGTTCCATTCTTTCTTTTTATCTTTCTTCTCTATCTCTTTTTCCCTTTCTTCTTCATTTTCTTTTTATCTCCAGCATGTAGCAGTTTAGTGACTAGCATGCATACAGTTGGAACTTATTAAACAGTAATCAGTTGATTGCTTTCCTTTGCTGATTCATAAGATTTAAAATTTAGAGTTGGAAGGCCCCTTAGAGACCATCAATTCCAATCCCTTTTTTTGACAGATAAGGAACTGAGACATAACAGTTAAGTGACCTACTCAGGGTTACAGGACCTGTGAGTAAGTGTCTGAGGAAGGATTTGAACTCAGATCTTCCTGACTCCAAGCTAAATGCCCAAGTCAGTACTTCATCCTTCTCTATCATTTGTCTTAATGTCAGCTCACCTATCCTGGAAGAGCTAGGCTGGCTCCTGCCATGACTTAGGATATATAAGTTTGCCTATTTATCCTGACAAAGTTGTGGAAAGTTCCTTTTACCCTTGGATTAGTTAAGAGAAGTTTGGATTTTTCTTAAAGAAGCTTCAATTAATGTAGCAGAAGTGAGGTGACCAAGGGATCCAGACTGGGAATCTTTCTGTGCTCTGGACCCATGCTAAGGGATGTGCATTTATTCAGATGACTCCAGTGACTGGAGACTGTCTCAAAGATGACTGGCCACTAAGAATCAAAAGATAGGCTCCTCAACGAAAGTTCATTCCCCACTAACTCTCATATAGTAGTACTTTCAGGACAAACTTCGGTCATTGCAGACAAATCTGGAGTTGTTGTCTCTTCCCAACAAGGTGCATGTCCCTAAGCAAGGGTTCAGAGCACATGTTGAGCTCCATAGGAAAAGCCCTATTCCAGTAAAGGAGGAGTCTCTAATCACCATTGTTACACTAAGCCAATGTGTATGTGATAGGAACAGTAAATACAAAAGTAGTTCAGTTTGCAGAAAGTTTTTTTTTAAATTTTAACAACTAAACAACACAAACCTATTTATCAATTACCTTAATTGATGCAGTATAAGAACTCCTTGGCTTCCTTCTCATTCCCTCTAACTAATGACTATGCCAGTTTTCTACTCCATATCCATGCTAGCCCCTGAGAATTCTCATCTTTCTCCCTACTTCCTAGATTAAGGAACTTAGATATCCTAGATTCAAGATTTCTAGATTCCTAGACTCCTTCCTTTTCATTCATTCCATGCTTCAGTAATCTTGATAACTTTTCCTTTGCCCTTCTGTCTGGTTCTGGGTCCTTTAGAGCAATATTCTTTTCATGCTATTACATGGGACATTCTTACTAGCCAGAACCGAAAGCTATTACCATCCTTCAGTGAAGCTTAAATTCTGGAAAAGAAAAGAATCAAAATGGATATGCTCATTGTCTTCAAGGGTTCTAATATAGAAGTGGAATTCAATTTATTCTGTGGGGCTCCAGAGAGCAAAATTAGAAGCAACAGGGGATGGGAGTTTTAAATGGGCAGATTTTGACTTCATGTCAGGAGAAATGTCCTAGCATATAGAAGTATACATGAATGAAATGGGCTGCCCTGTGGAGCAATAAGTCTCCTCTCATTTGAGATCTTCCTGTGAGCTTGGATGACCAGTTATCTGATAGGTTGTTGGGCTGGATCACTGCTGACATCCCTTACAACTTAAAAATTCTGTTGTTTAGTGATTCTTCTAAAACAGTTTATGATCCACATTTCACTAGCATCCCTGCTCATGAATTTTAAGATTATCTTTCTGTGCAGCCTGATATATTTCATTACCTGATATTCTTAAGGGCACCAACTGGCCCAATAAGTGACTATTTCCTATGGACAAGTGTTTATTAAATGTGTATTCCATGAAAGATCCAGTAATGAAGATACGACAAAAAATGAAACAACCCATGACTTCATGAAGCTCCAGTTCTACTGAGGCGGGGAATGATATGCACAGATGAGTATAAAACAAGCTAATAAGTGAAGGAGAGGCTAGGCAAACTCCTCCAGGGACATTTGAGAGGGAGAGAGAACCAATATGTAGAGGGAAAGAAGGCTTGCTGGCTATGAGGTTGAATCTTGAAAAGAAGATAAGGAAACTAGAAGACAAGCATGGACAGTAAGTACAGTCCAGGCATGGAAGATGATGTCTGTGAACGCACAGAGATTAGAGAGAGCATATTGATATTAGTAGTCAGATTTCTCAGGAAGAAATAGTACATGACAGGGAAGCAATACTGGGAAGTTAGGTTGGGGTCAAGCTGTAGGAGACCTTAAATGCCTCTGGGATTTATCTTTGACTTGAGAGAAAATAGGGAATCACTGAAGGATTTTGAACAGAATAGTGACATGGTCATATCTTTGCCTTAGGCAGATTATTTTGGCTTCTTTGGCAGCACAGGGAAGAGGAAGGGCATTCTCTCAGAGAAACACTTTCTATCTTCCTAGTCTCTACTTTGAAAGCCAGTTTAATGCCTCTCCAAAAGTCATTTCCAAAGTACAAAGCCAATGAACCATGCTCGGGATAGATGAGCCACTGAATTAAATTAGGTATGGATAGAGCTTTGGTGAGTTGGCACTAATGAATAAAGTATCCTTGGCAAGTTCTTCTCTGAATTCAGAACCCAAATGCATTAATTTAAGGATTTCACCTTCTCTGTGATTCACAGGGCTCTGTCCTCATTTTAAGGCAGTCTCTCTCTCTCTGTCTCTCTTTCTCTCTGTCTCTGTCTCTCTCTGTCTCTGTCTCTGTCTCCCTCTGTCTCTCTGTCTCTGTCTCTGTCTCTCTGTCTCTCTCTGTCTCTCTGTCTCTCTCTCTGTCTCTCTCTCTGTCTCTCTCTGTCTCTGTCTCTCTCTGTCTCTGTCTCTCTGTCTCTCTGTCTGTCTGTCTGTCTGTCTGTCTGTCTCTGTCTTTCTCTCTCTCTCTCTCTCTCTCTCTCTCTCTCTCTCTCTCTCTCTCTCTCTCAGCATTCCATGCCAGAAGTGAGAGTCATATCATTTCCCCATTGACTGCAATGGGACATATACTGGCATACAGCCCAGCTCCTAGTGTCAACCCAACTGGATTTTCTAATACAGAGTCAGTCATCTCAGCTTCCATCTTCATTAAAAACCATTAAAGTCATCCTTAGACCCCTTGGGGAGATGGAAAATGTTGGAGTCCTTTGGATGGGGCTTCAACGGGAAGTCATATTTTCAAACACTCACCAGGAAAAGACAGTTTGTGTGGGTATGCAGTTCTTTTAGGTTCCACACATATCTGGCACCCAGGTTTTTTTTCCTTCCTATTGTGTTGTCATTACAAGTGATTGACAAACAGTGAGATTTTGGAGATTACCAGATGGCTGAATTTCAGTGCCTTTGCCGCACTGAGAAAGAAGGAAAAGTGATTTGTCTGAAAGTCTATGCCTTTTTAGTGATGCTTCTCCTATTTTCTCTTCCTTTGCTTTCTTTCCTTGTCCCTTCCACCCCCGATTCTGCTGCTGAAAACCTAAGTGTGCCTGGTTAGGTTTCCCCTCGGACTTCATTTCAATTAGTTGAGTTAATTTATGCTCAAGCCCATAGGGCATTAAACCATGCCTCCCATCAGAAGTATTAACAGTTAAACATCTGCTAGGTTAAAAAAAAGTTATGTGAATTTCTAGAGGTATTTCCATGTATTTCTATATAAGCTTGTATGATTTCTCATTGTCAGGGTAGTTTCTTCTTGTTTTTGAGCTTGCTGTTGTTATTGTATTTTAAAATAATGGAATTCCCATGAGGCAGTCTCACTCAATGAAAGATCAAGCAAGAAACATTTAAGTGTCCACCATGTGCCAGATACTATACTATATGGTAAGGCTAAAAATACAGAAATGAAGCACTTTCTGCCCTCAAGAAGTTTACTACAGAAGATCCAAACAACATACCTTTATTTGCCAAACTTCTCTGAAAAGTGACTATAAGGTTGGAAAATATATAAAAACATGAACAAACTATAGCTTCTACTACATATCCAAATGTGGATTCTTCTTTCACGCAAACACCTTTGGAGACTTTTTCCGTTGGTGCCAAACATTGTTCAGGACATATGGGGAGCTCTTCATTTAGAAACATTTATATAATCAGTTGGTTAATTCACACCAGAAAACCCATTTTTACTTGATAATAATACCTCATTTCCATAACTCTCCCTATAAAGTACACTAATTAGTTTAATCACATTATGAACTTATCAACTGTACTTAACCCTAACTTACAAAACAAAAATTTCTAAGCATAGAAAAATGAAATTCCAATTGAAAGAATTCAGATTGCCTCCAGGAAGAATATAAATAAATAACAACTGCCACCACCCAAGGCTGCAAACTCCAAGAAACATAATGGTTAAATTGAACAATTCAATTCAGAAACAAGTTCTGCCAGCCATCAGGAGAATTTCAGATACAAAGGAAAAGGACATTCAGGTAATGAAAGACTATTCTCTACCCACTGGAAAAAGAAGGAGGGAATGGAATACTTTTCTGAAGAGCAATGGAGTTCAGACTGCAGCCCCAGAATGACCCATTCTGCACACCAGAGTTTAACCATATAGGACAGAAGATAGACATTCAGTAATAAAAAAGAGTTTGAAACATTTTTAGAAAAAAAATCAGAAGTGAAGAGTTTATTTACCTCTAGAGCACCTCAAACAACAGAAATGTAGGAGGAATGAATAAATATAATAGACAAGGACAGTAACAGCAACAAACTGACATTAGAGAGACTAGTTAGAGATTTCTCTCTAACTATATGCAAGGAGATAAGGCTGATGGTGGAAATCTGGTAGAAGTTACAGTGAAGAGGTAGACAGGGTATTATGGACAGAAACAGGGAATACTAGGTGTAGGTAAATGTATCTTTTGTGGGACTACATAGCAACATGTGAGGGTTCATAAAAGGGGAGGAGACAGGTAGAAAGGAGTGAGTAATGAACCAGGGTCAAATCAAGGGTTAGCAATGAGGGGAATATGACTTTTGTGATCTCAGAAAGAGAAAAGCCTACAGGAGGATGGGGGAGGGGAGGTTGAAAAGGTGGGAGGAGGGAAACAGCCTTATTTTGGAAGTATCAGGGGGTTCCACTGATGAATGCTCCTACAAGTAAAGGGAGAGGACACTACCCTAAATAAGGTCTGGAGGATCTGAAGCCTAAAAAATCTACTTAACCTGAGAGAGTGACTTGGAACCTCTGGGGAGAGCTTCCACTTGGAAGAGTGAAAGAGCATAGACACTGAAATTTCCAAGAAAATATAGTAAAATAATGTCAATAAGAATGAGTATAAATCAGTGGTGGTTTGCATAATACACCACTGGGTGGGATAGAGGCCTTACCATAAGGCTTTACCTTACCTAGCAGTGCTAGGTAGAACATTGGATAGCAAATGATCCCTAGAATCAGGAAGATCTAAGTTAATTTTATTTCAGAAAATGTTTTACTACGTGACCCTGGGCAAGTCACTTGACCCCTACTCACCTCAGTTTCCTCATCTGTAAAATGAAGCTAATAATACTACCTATGCCTCAGGATTGTAAGGATTAAATTTGATAATAATTATAAAATGAATATAATGGCATATAACAAGCATTATATAAATGTTAACTAATTTTTTATCATTCTCATAATAATTAAAATTATAATTAATAATAATGACTGGAATTGTTCTGGAAATATGGCATAATGAAAAAAAATCCATGAGGCATGCTCTACAAGAAAGTGGCAGAAAGTGCCTAGAAGGAAGCCCCTAGATTGGATATGTTAGAAGCTTTGGTTGCATGAAGAATACAGAGAAAAGAGAAAGACAAGATGATTATAGGACTCATCAATCAAAGAATGAGGATCTGGGATATACAGAAAGAGAAGACAGGCGGAGCCAAGATGGCGGCATAGAAGCAGCAAGGTCCCACAGCTCCCACTCCACCACCCTAAACACCCATAAAATATGAGCCCAGACAAAGTCTAGGAAAGTCTAGGACTCTCAGACTCACAAAAATACAGAGAACACAGCCCTCCCTGAAGGCAGCTCGGCAGCAGGGGCTCAGCACTGCCACCGGAGAAGAGGCTGGAACAGCCGGAAGCTGAGACCGTGGCCAGGCCTGGGACGGTGGGAAGGAGCTGAGCCGAGCCTGGCAGCCAGCCTGCAGCAGTTCTACAGCCTCCAGCACCCCCACATCTGCCAAGGCGTGAGGAGCAGGACGGAGAGACACAGCTCTCGCACTGCAGAGGAGCAGAGAACGGCCAGCCCAAAACCGTGGGGCCAGGCAAGGCCCCAGGGCGGCCACGAGGAGCAGCAGAGCCTCACAAGCTGCAGCATAAGTCTACTTCAAAGAAAATCTAAAGCACCAGCCTGAGGGGAGTTTCAGTCACAGACGATTAGTGAAAGCTGAAACTTTGAAACTTAATTGGGGGGGGTAAAGCAGTTCAGCCATTCTACCCGTGGGGCAAGGAAGCAGTGGGGGAGGGGAACTACTGGAATCAGCAGCAGTGGCCCCCACCAGGCTGCTTCAGAGCCCCTGGCCTGTGGACTCTGCAGGGGGGCTGAATCGATTTATCGGGGCTAAGTGCTCTTGTGTTGAGTGGCCTGGATCCAGATCATGATCTTGGGTGGTGGTCCTGGGGTGCACTTTCAGCAAGCCAAAGCTGGAGGGACTTGCAACACCCCCCTAATAGCTCTGGCAGTTGGGAAAACCCCAGCGATTTGCAACAGAGCTTCCCCCCTTGGAAGCAGAGTT
>CM053596.1:139210815-139221470 GCA_028646575.1 Pseudocheirus occidentalis | reverse complement strand
ATATACAGGGGCTGGGATAGGGAGACCCCTCCTGCCCTTCCAGAAAATAGGAGAGCAGAACAGGGGAGAGGCTTTACAGTGGGACTGCTGTTATGGGGTTGGGGCAGGAGCAAGATGGGGAAAAAATGTGTAATTCAAAAAATGTAATGAAAATGAATAATGTAAACAAGAAAACAAATAAAAACTAAATTTAAAAAAAATTTTAAAAAAAGAAAGAGAAGAGAGATAATGAAGAGAATGAGAGAAATCCTTTTGGGTAAGGGGTGCAAAAAATGAAATTTAAAAACTAAAGAGCATACTAGCTGAAGGAGAAGTGAGGAAGGGGAAATATCAAACAGGAAGAGGAGATCAAGAGGAGAACCAGTTGGGACAGGACCACCGTAAAAATGATCAAAGTAAAATAACAGAAAAAAAACAACATGATAGTGTTTAGAGCAGAAGAGGAAACTCAGAACTGAAAAGTTTTTGCATGGACAACATTAAGGCAACTAGGATAAGAAGGGAAGTAATATAATGGGGAAAAAATCTTTGTATCAAGTTTCTCTGATAATAACTTGCTATCCAAGATAGATAATGCATATGCACACATGCATAGATATACACACATATATGTATATATAACATGCATGCATATATATACGTATGCACATATGTGTGTGTGTGTGTATACCATTCCCCAATAGATTAATGGCAAAAGGATGTGGACACACAGTTCTCAAAAGAAATACAATGTAATTACTATCACATGAAAAAAATTGCTTGAAATGACTAATAATAGGAGAAATGCAAATCAAAACAAGCTATAGGCTTCACCTTACCCCCAATAAATCAACAAAGGTGAAAAAAATGGCAACACTCAATGTTGGAGGGGTTGTGGAAGGATAGAAACATGAATACGATGTTGGTGGAGCTGTAAAATATTATAAACATTTTGAAAAGTAATTTGGAATTATGCAAATAGAATAACCAAAATATCCTTGCCCTTTGAACTAGAGGTTCCATTACTGAGCTTATATACCAAGGAAGCTATTGAAGATCAAAAAGTTCCCATATTCTTCAAAACATTTACAGCATTACTTATTATGATAGTTAAGGATTAGAAAGTACATATCCATCAATTGGGGATGGTAAACAAATTGTAGTACATGAATGTAATATGGATATCTGCCGTAAGAAATTGTGTCTGTGTGTATACGTGTGTGTGTATGATGAATAGTTGTTGATTTTCTGGAAACAGGTTACGCCAATACACAGCCTTAAATCCATTATTTTCTATCCTAAATAAAAGTAAGTATAGTTTCTAAATTAAGTAGAGGATGGAACCAAAATACATTATTACTCATGATATACATGTATGATAGCAGGTTATTCATCTCCATTTAAAACACACACATTTTAAACTCTGTTTAAAATAAAGAGCTCCTTGACTTCATGCAATATTTATCCAATGATATCAAAATGTCATTTCGACTTAATAACTTTAAAATTCTTACTATACATCAAGGTCCAGCCAAGGATAATATCTATATGAACTTAACTAACAATGTCAACAAAGAAGTGTAAAGCAAAATCCTGAATCATGAAGATTTTTTAATGAGAAGCAGTGGGTTTTATGATAGCAATTCAGGACCTATTAATCACCTGTGGAAATTTTAAAATCATTATTTTTAGGAATAACTTGAACTTATTGATCAATGCAGGTTACGCAAGGAAACAACAGAAAATATGTAACCTATGATTGCAGGTTACAGACATTTAGCAGCTACCAAAATGGGGGGTGAGGGAGGGTTTGCACAGAGAGTGTAGCTCCTGGCACAGTGGATAGAGTGCCAAGGCCTGAAACAGGAAGGCTCATCTTCCCAAGTTCAAATTTGCCTCAGACACTTAGTAGCTATATGACTCTGGGCAGGTGACTTAACCCTGTTTGCCTTAGTTTTCTCATTTGTCTAATGAACTAGAGAAGGAAATGGCAAAACTCTCCAGGATCTTTACCTAGAAAACCCCAAATGGGGTCACAAAGAGTCAGGCGTGCCTGAAATGACTAAAAGACAAAATATGTATCTTGTATACGGACATATATAAATTTTATTTTATTGGGCTTTATTATATTGTATTTTTATTGTTTTATTATTTGTGTTTTAATTATGTATCATGTTGTATATTGTATAAAATATATTTTACAGATGTACAGATTCCTTTCGCCTATAAAATGCAAACTCCTTAAGGGCAGGCACTGTTTTAGGTTTGTCTTTGTATCCCCCCAATGCAGCAGAGCACCTGCTTAATAAATATTTATCAATTGATTACTCTGGCCAGCAAGTTCCTCAATTATGAGATGAGGGGTCTAGACTCATATTATCTTCATGGAATTTTTACCAAGTCAATTCTAAACATAACTGTCTCACTCAGTTTGCTGGCTGCCAGTCCAAATAGGTATATTTCAAGCCATGTTTTCTGGTACCTTCTTGCGTCCTTGCAGGAGTGGAGGCTCTTCAGCTCTGTTTTCTTGCAAAACTAAGCTTTGAATGAAACAAATCCTGGTAGGGAGAGGTTTTAGGATTCCACTGTTCATAATGAGGAACTCTAGATACAAGAAGCTTCACAGGCTAATCAAGTGGGAACCACTAGGACACTACCAACTACCTTATTCCTCTTTGTTGTATCCAACTGAGAGAAACAGCTATTTCCCCAGGTCTTGAGAGGGTGAGGTACATGTTAAGAAATACAGTCTAACTACAGTCCCATACATCTCTCCCTGAGAAAAGAGTTCACAGAATCATAGATCTAAAATTGGAAAGGACCCCAGAGGCCATCCACTAGTGGGGAAGGCTTCAATGCCACTTGTGACCCTCTAAATCTTTGACTAATTCCCCATGTGAGATCTCAAGGTTACAGGTTTCCACACCCCTACACTAGTCTAACCACTTCATTTTACTGACAAGGAAATTGAAACCCAGAATCACATAACTTTGGTAAAATTCAAACCCAGGGCCTTAAAAACCAGGACCATTGTTCTTTCCATTGCATCATGCTGTTTCCATGAGATTTTTTTAAGTCCTAAACAGCCTTGAGGGGGAAAATCCACATCTTTCTTATCCCACATTCAAACTTCATAAACTCAGGAGTATTTTAAACATCTCCCATTTTCCTAGTTTTTGCTCAATAAATGGATTTTACTTAGGAGAATTACATAAAAAGATGACTGGAAAGGTAGGAGAGAGGCACCTACAGATGAATTAGATTAAAAATGGGCAGAGTGATAAATAGGATTTGGTTTAAAAGATGGGAAACAGGAATAGCATGATTCTGAAATGAAGAAGGAAAGAATGAAGAAAAGTAGGTTAGTAGGCACCTTATGATTAAAAGGGAATCATAAAATCGCCCACTTAGAGAGCTTAGCTAGAAATCATGTGGTCTGAAATGTGCTTTTGTGCCCATCACCTTCCCATGCTTCCTCCTTTCTCATTGGGCAGAGAGAGTAGGCACTTAATGGCCCAAGACAGTGGTTCAGGTCAATACTGGACTCTCTTGTGACCTCAGATCGCAGCCAGCTGATGGCTGCTCAGTGACCTATATAAACAGACCTGCTTTTTTTCATTTCAGTTCTTGGTAGATAAATGTTGGGGCCAGGCTTCCAATGAATAGATCAGGAACCAATTAGTTTTAGCAATTCATAGCAACTGCAGGCCAAAAGAAATATGTTGAGGTCATTTTGTCCCTACCCTAGACTTCAGGAATTAAAACACTTCAAATATTCTAGGAAGTCTATCACCAGAGTTACTGGATTACCTTTCATGACTCAGTCAAGTATACTCAGAAATATTTTGTTTAAATCTCATCTACATTTCAGCCTATTTTTCCTGGCTTGTTTGGAGGTGGTAGTCTGCCAAAAGAAATTCAGGTTTTCTGAACTCAATCTTTCTTACTGCAAGCCTTTTCTACCTTTTGTTTATTCGGTGACTTTCAGTCATATCTGATTCTTTGTGACCCCATTTGGGATTTTCTTGGCAAAGATATTGGAGCGGCTTGCCATTTTCATCTCCAGCTCATTTTACAGATGAGGAAACTGAGGCAAACAGGGTTAAGTGACTAGACCAGAATCATACAGATAGTAAGTGTCTGAGGACAGATTTAACTTGTGAAAATGAGTCTTCCTGACTCTAGGCCTGGCACTCTATCCACTAGCTGCCTTCTCTCTACCTTATACATATTTGCTTTTCTTATCTAGTGCACTCAACATTCTTTCCCAGAAACCCCCATACTTGGAGCTTCCTGCTAAAAACAAATGCCCCATGCAGTCTTGTTAATTGGTACCTCCCTGCCTTGGACATTGGAAGCCACAAACCAGTAAGTCACAACTTTGAGATATTCTACCCTTCGTTACAAAACACTTGGCCTTCTTTTGCACCCCCCCAAATAGGCTATTGTGTGAAATAGCTCAAGTGCACCTTCACTGAACTGGAAGGAATATCAATGAGTGACAAGAAGTGGGGCCAAGATTTTTCCAGCTCCTGCCTTGTTGGTGGATCATGGGGAATTGGTGCTTCCTCCTCTAAGTATGGTCTGTGGAGGTTCTCATGTGACAGAATTGAATGTTATTTCTCCATCTCTCTCCTCCCCATTGGAGAAAGTATTCTATAGTCTGAAAATCTGGTTACATTTTTGTCTTTCTGGTGATTCTAACCCTACTGTATTCTTGCCACTGGCTGCGTTTCCATTGTCCCCATTGTCATGCTGGCAGGTGCATCAAGTAAAGTCAAAAGCCCTCCCATGATAAAATGATCCTAATAAAGTTTGTTGCTGTTGTTCAGTTGTATTTGACTCTTTGTGACTTCAGTTGGGTTTTTCTAGGCAAAGATACTGAAGTTACTTGTCATTTCCTTATCCAGTTCATTTTACAGATGAGGAAAATTAGGCAAAGAGGGTTTTTAGTGACTTTCCCAGGGTCATACAGCTAATAAGTGTCTGAAGTCAGATTTGAACCCATGAAAATGAGTCTTCCTAACTCTGGGTGCCATGCTCTATGTACTGCGCCACCTAGCTGCCCCAAATAAAGTTAAAATCAGTCAAATAAAGACCTATTGCTTTTTAGTATCATTTGCCAGTTGTGCCTTCTGGGGAAACCTGAAAGGCTCAACATAGCAGCTGTATTGAACCGTGAGAGTGGAAATGGAGAGAGACTAACCACTGTGCTAATTATAACAACCTTTCCTATTGTTAACAAGATCTTAGTTGGATGTCTTAGCATGTGGGCAAAGCAGAGGAGGGGCAGCTTTGAGAAGAGAGAAAAAGAATTATAAATGGTCCTCTTCTGGTAGAAAGTAATGATGATTAGTTTGTCCAGTTACTTCCTGTGAGGGACTTGGAACGATTTACCTCTGACCTATCCACATTCATGCTCATTCTTTATGTATCTGAAACAGGACTAGCACAAAAAGGGAAGCAGTGCCTCTCCCAGCCGTCACAGAATAGGCAGGGAGCAGAGGGAGACCCAGCTCACTTGGGTTCAGATAAGAACTTCATCTCAAGCTTTCCACCAGTCCCAGGCCTCAACTCCAAGTAAATTAACTGAACCATTTCAACAGGCTTGAATTCTGTCGGCAGCTCAACCATCCCCTTGTTTACTGTTGAAATAATTACTACTTTGCCATAATATTAGCTCTGAGCCGTGACTCCATTACCATTATCACCGGAATATTACCCATTTATTATCTCCCAGCAACCCTGGAAGATGAATACCGGGCTTCAGAGACCAATTGTTTTACAGCAGACAGGATCTTGGTGTGCATTGTTTAATGAGGTAAACTACATTATAGCTGGCATTAATTTGGCTGCAGTGCTCTCCAGTAAATCACTCTTAACCTGTAAATCTGCCACTGTTTTTGATATGTATTTAATCAGTGAGGATGGGAGATGTCATTTTAAAAGGTGGGGGGCAGGAATTATGAGAAAAGGGCATAAGACCATGTGTTTTTTGTTTATGAAGGAGGGAAAGAAGGTGACTTGAAGTGAAGAAAACTGAAATCAAGGGACTGAAGAAAAAAATGCCACCTGACCTGCTTGGATGAGGTCTCCCAAGTACAAAGTGTAGTGAGTTAGATATAACCTGTAAAGACAATCTAATTTGCCTTTGTGGACTTGGATCCAAGCTGTACCTCCCCTGGTAATTCCCAGTTCTGTGCCAGTTTTGCTGACTATGTGGGTAGCCAATAACATCTATCAGAACTGAAATTAAAGAACCAGGTGAAGACATAATAAATATACTTGGTGGAGTGGGCTATGGAAGAGTTTTGGAAGAGGACAGATTTCTTGAATTTCTCATTGCCACTGTGTAAAAAAGAATCAATGTGGGCATGCGTATCGTCATCAGATGAAGCACTGTTAGGATATAAGGGGACGAGCAAAGATCCATGAAAAAAACCTACCTTATCACCAAAATGTATTTTGGAAAATGGAGAAGTCTGTCTCCTGCCTGCTCCCACCCACAAATATTATTATTTTCTTTAAGCTAGTTCTAAACTTTGGTTGACCCTATTGAGTTCTAATGTATCCTCAGAACAATGTTTTCAAACGCATAAAATAAAATATGTAGGTTTACAAAGGAAAGCAATTATGTTGAAATATATGTGTGTGTGTATATAAATATATGTATGTAAAGATATATGTATATGCACATATATGTGCATATACATATACATGCATGCATGCATACATACATATATATATCCAAGTTTTCAGGCCCCTTGAACCAGGATTATCATAATATTCTGCTGGTGGATCTGCCTGCCTCAACTCTCTCCCCACTCCAATTGATCCACCATTCATTCACTAAAGTGAATTTCCTAAAGTAGAGATCCCATCATGTCACATCCTCAATAAACATCCTTATTGCCTCAAGAGTCAAATGCAAAATGGTCTATGTGATATTCAAAGTCCTTCCTTCTACCTTCCTAGACTTCCTACAAGGTATTTCCTAACACACATTTTTGGATCCACTATTACTGGCTTCCTTACTCTCCCACAAACATGCTATTTCGCCTTCACTCTGGGCACTTTCTCTGGCTGTCTCCCATGGCTATGACTAGAAAAGTTTTCTTCTGCCACTCTGCCTATTGACCTCCCTGGCTTCAAGTCCCGACTAAAATTCCATCTTTATTGGAAGCTTTCCCCAAACCCTCTTAATTCTAGTGCCTCTTCTCTGCTAAATATTTCCTATCTGTCCTGTATACAGCTTTTTTTGTATTTATCTATTTTCATGTTGTCTCCCCTGTTAGATTTTAAGCCTCTTGAGGGCAGGAACTGTCTTTGCCTCTTTTTGTATCCTTAACACTTATAGGCACTAAATAAATGTATATTGATTGATTAAGAACCTGCATCCTTTAGGAGGCAAGGTCTAGGGGAATGGAGCCCAAGAATCTGGATCCAAACACTGACTCTGGGGCTTGCTAACTTTAATACTGATGGGAAGTCAATTATTCTCTTGAACCCCACTTTCCCCATCTATAAAATGAGGCTTGGACTAAGTGACCTCTAGGGTCACTTCAAAATCAGCAGCCTCAGCTCCTCAGAACTCCAGTATTGCCTGCATGCAAGTATTGCTCAAGGGAAGGGAAAAAACCTTTGTTCAGGCCAACTTAATGAAAGAATTAGTATAGCCCTTTTTCAGGAATGGAAAAACTGAATTTAGCTTATTCAAGTTTAAATGCAAATTATTTCTACATTGGCAAAATTTAGAAAGGCTATTTTGCACAGTGGAAAAACTGCATAAGAAACTGTTTTCTCCTGGCACAGTAGAAAATATACCAGCAATGTTAATTTATCCAAACATTTACTAGGTGCCTCATGCACACACAATGCTCTACTAGTTGGTAGGGGAAGTAGAACATTTAGAAAACACTAAGTGAGGGACTTTACCCTCACCTACAGTCTGCTTCTTGGATTACACAAACAAATAACACTATAGTACACATCATTATATCATTATTGTGTGACATAATTATGATTATCATGATAGAATTATAGTTATATCACCATATGATAATTACATTTAAAGTTGTAAAAAATGTAATTAATCTATTCAATTTTCTGGATCAGAAAGCAGTATATTCTTAATTTTTCTAAAATAATTAAAATTTAATATAATTCAGAGAGCAATGGAGAAACATATGGTAGATGTGAGTAGGCTGTAATATGTAACCAATGAGAAATTTTGAAGAACAGAAATAAAATATGTCATCACATAAATATATGATAAGCAAAGAAAATAGGGTGATCCTATGAAGAAAAGGTAGATAGCTAATGTATTCAACTAGTGCCCTCCAAATATCAGAAGAAAGTGAGAAAGACCTCCAGCAAGTGGGGTGCTTCACCCCAGAATGTCTTCTTAAGGTCTAACCCACCCTCCTCTCCCATTGGTGAGTTCCTATTGGAGCCTCCTTTTGTAGAAATGTCTAGCTCAGCCTGCCTTCATTCTACTTCTGCTCCTTTTCCTAACTTTCTAGACTTGTACTTTCATTCCCACCCCACCGCCAATTTTCTTCCTTTTCAACTCCCTTTTGTGTGTCATTCTCCATTAGACTGTAAATTCCTTGAGTGCAGGGACTATTTTTTTGCTCATATTTTGTATCCTTAGTTAAAAATAATTTAGAACAATGCCTGTCATTAGAATGTAAATTCCTTGAGGTCAGGACTAGTTTGTTGTTGTTATGGTTTGGATTTTTATCCCTATCACTTAGAGAAGTACCTGGCTCTTTAGAAACAGCCAATAAGCAACCAAATCAGAATCCAAATATAAGACACCAAAAGCCAAAGTCCCATCATTATTCTTTCTTTCTTTCTTCTTTTTATTTTTTGTCACTTCAAGTACAACTTTTAATTTTTAATTGGTCGAACAGTATGTAGTGTCAATGTGATATTCACAGTGCCTTTGGCAACTATGACTATGCAGGCAAAATTCTGAATTGCAAAAATATAAAAGACTTCACATGAAAGACAAAACCAAAACATTTATTCAAACACCAGAAAGCCAAATCCATCACAGCAACAAAGAAATCTATTCATAATAACAATGAAGGGGACACCACCATCCCCAAGCCTTCCCTCTGCTAGGGCCTTCCCACAAACACTCACAGCTCCTTGCCTGCTTCCTCTCCCTTAGCTCTAACTACTCTAATCAACTTCTTCTGGGCTCTCCTCCACCATTCCTGTTCCACCCTTAGGCAAACTCCTCCCACCACAGACTCATATGATGTGACTCAAGTAGGTCACATTGGCCTATTAATGGATGGGAAAGATCTTCCCATTAAGCAAAACAGTATTAACAATACACAGGATCACTCATTTCTTAGGTACTTTTGTTTTTAAGTTTCACTCCTTAAAAAAAATTTATATGCATTTTATTTTCTCTAATTATATATAAAAACAATTTTTTTAACATTTGTTTAAAAAAAAGTTTTGAGTTCCAAATTCTTCCCTACCTTCCTTCTGCATTCCCTGAGACAGTAAGCAATCAGATATAGGTTATACATGTGCAGTCATGTAAAACAATAAAGAGAGATCTATACTAAGGTTACTTATTGGGGCCCAAAGTCACTGAATTCTTTTAACAAGATCAACCTAGACTGAACTCTAGGTTTCTGTGGGTTTCCAAAAGATAATTAAGTTGGATTATACTTTTTCATTTCTCAAAAGTTCATCTGAATAAGATAAGTTTTGAAATCAGCCCAATTTGGTGTTGTCATTGTTTTTTGGTCTAATATAGACATTTCTCCCATAGATTCACATTGGCAGCAATGTAACAGATAGATTTAGAAAGCTTCTTGAGTCACCAAAGGTTGATTTGTTCATGCTTACAAAGCTAGAATGTCACAGGCAGTTCTTGAAATCAGATCTTTCTGATTCCAAGGTCAGCTCCTTAGCCACTGTGCCTTGTGGCTTCTTGAGAATAGTTACTCTGTTCTAAATTCTAGGGCTCTTTCTTTCCAAACTGGGTTAGAGCTAAAATGCTTCAAAAGGACCTCCTTCCTAAACCCCTGCCCCCACCCCTTGTCTATCTTCTCCTGCAGTGCTGAAATCCACTCATCTAGGAAGACTGTGGGTCTTTCAATTTAATAGCTAATCTCTGAAGTATTAGAAACTTGCAGGCAGTGTAAATTGGGAATATCTATAACTGTACATCCTCTTGAGTGGAAGCTTTTGTGTCTTGAAAACTTACTTTTGATCTCAGAACATGTATTTGAAACATAATTGCAGAGAGAGGGGGAGAGAGGGAGGGAGAGAGAGAGAGAGAGAGAGAGAGAGAGAGAGAGAATGTGTGTGTGTCTGTGTGTTGCGTGTGGTTTCCTTCTTAACAGTTACAACACAATAATCATAATTTTCCTGCTGAAATACAAGTATAATTAAAGATGAAAGAGAATCTTCTGGGAAGCCTAGTCACCAAATGAGGGAGTGTAGCCCTTCATTTAATTTCTAAACACCCCTCATCTGCTTCAACTTGTATTAGTCCAATTATAAGACTCCATCGGTTCAATCTTTCCTCCTCCCCCATTTTCCTTACTCTCACTGCCCCTACACACACACATACACACACACATACACGCACACACATACCTTAGAAAAGAAATTTCTTTTTGAATTACCCAGTTATTATATGTGCT